>CM073584.1:1320289-1920289 GCA_037074715.1 Magnolia kwangsiensis
TGAGATTAGGATTAGGTGTAGGTTTAAGTTTAGGGATTTGAGAACACATTTGGGTTTTAGGTTTAGGGATTTGAGCACACATTTAGGTTTTAGGTTTAGGTTTGGGTTTTCAAGCTTAGGTTTAGGTTTAGGTAAGTGAGTTGAGATTAACATTAGGTGTAGGTTTAGGTTTAGGGATTTGATAACACATTTAGGTTCTCGGTTTAGGTTTTAGGTTAAGGTTATTGGTAGGTTATAGGTTATAGCTGTAAGGAATTGAAAGTAGGTTAAGGTTTAGGTTTAGGAAATCGTGTTTGGGTTCGGGATCGGGTTTTTCTTTGGATTTTCAAGTTTAGGTTTAGGTTTAGGTTAGGGAGTTGAGAATAGGATTTGGTGTGGGTTTAAGTTTAGGGATTTGAGAACACATTTAGGTTTTAGGTTTAGGTTTTAGTTTAAGGTCATAAGTTGGTTATAGGTTATAGCTGTAGGGAATTGAGTATAGGTTAAGGTTTAGGTTTAGGAAATCGGGTTCGGGTTCAAGATTGGGTTTTGCTTTTGGGTTTTCAAGTTTAGGTTTAGGTTTAGGTTAGGGAGTTGAGATTAGGATTAGGTGTAGGTTTAGGTTTAGGGATTGGAGAACACATTTAGGTTTTAGGTTTACGTTTAGGTTTAGGTTATAGTTTTAGGTTATAGGTAGGTTATATGTTATAGCTGTCGGGAATTGAGGATAGGTTAAGGTTTAGGTTTAGGAAATCGGGTTCGGGTTCGGGATCGGGTTTAGGTTTGGGTTTTCAAGTTTAGGTTTAGGTCTAGGTTAGGGAGTTGAGAATAGGATTAGGTGTAGGTTTAGGTTTAGGGATTTGAGAACACATTTAGGTTTTAAGTTTAGGTTTTAGGTTAAGGCTATAGGTAGGTTATAGGTTATAGATGTAGGAAATTGAGAATAGGTTAAGGTTTTGGTTTTGGAAAATGGGTTTGGGTTCGGGATTGGGTTTTGGTTTGGGTTTTTCAGTTTAGGTTTAGGTTTAGGTTAGGGTGTTGAGAATAGGATTAGGTGTGGGTTTAAGTTTAGGGATTTGAGAACACATTTATGGTCTAGGTTTAGGTTTTAGGTTAAGGTCATAGGTAGGTTATAGGTTAAAGCTGTAGGGAATTATGAATAGGTTGATGTTTAGGTTTAGGAAATCGGGTTCGGGTTCGGGATTGGGTTTTGCTTTGTGTTTTCAAGTTTAGGTTTAGGTTTAGGTTAGGGAGTTGAGATTAGGATTAGGTGTCGGTTTAGGTTTAAGGATTGGAGAACACATTTAGGTTTTAGGTTTACGTTTAGGTTTAGGTTATAGGTTTAGGTTATAGGTAGGTTATAGGTTATAGCTGTAGGGAATTGAGGATAGGTTAAGGTTTAGGTTTAGGAAATCGGGCTCGGGATCGGGTTTAGGTTTGGGTTTTCAAGTTTAGGTTTAGGTTTAGGTTAGGGAGTTGAGAATAGGATTAGGTGTAGGTTTAGGTTTAGGAATTTGAGAATACATTTAGGTTTTAGGTTTAGATTTTAGGTTAAGGTTATAGGTAGATTATAGGTTACAGCTGTAGGGAATTGAGAATAAGTTTTGGTTTAGGTTTAGGAAATCATGTTCGGGTTCAGGATTGGGTTTTAGTTTGGGTTTTCAAGTTTAGGTTTAGGTTTTGGTTAGGGAGTTGAGATTAGGAATAGGTGTAGGTTTAGGTTTTGGGATTTGAGACCACATTTAGGTTTTAGGTTAAGGTTATAGGTAGGTTATAGGTTATAGTTGTAGGGAATTGAGAATAGGTTAAGGTTTAGGTTTAGAAAATCGAGTTTGGGTTCGGGATCGGGTTTTGCTTTGGGTTTTCAAATTTAGGTTTAGGTTTAGGTTTAGGTTAGGGAGTTGAGATTAGGATTAGGTGTAGGTTTAGGTTTAGGGATTTGAGAACACATTTAGGTTTTAGGTATAGGGATTTGAGAACACATTTAGGTTTTAGGTTTAGGTTTGGGTTTTCAAGCTTAGGTTTAGGTTTAGGTAAGTGAGTTAAGATTAACATTAGGTGTAGGTTTAGGTTTAAGGATTTGATAACACATTTAGGTTTTAGGTTTAGGTTTTATGTTAAGGTTATAGGTAGGTTATAGGTTATAGCTATAGGGAATTGAGAGTAGGTTAAGGTTTAGGTTTACGAAATCGGGTTTGGGTTCGGGATCGGATTTTTCTTTGGGTTTTCAAGTTTAGGTTTAGGTTTAGGTTAAGGAGTTGAGAATAGGATTAGGTGTGGGTTTAAGTTTAGGGATTTAAGAACACATTTAGGTTTTAGGTTTAGGTTTTAGTTTAAGGTCATAGGTAGGTTATAGGTCATAGCTGTAGGCAATTGAGAATAGGTTAAGGTTTAGGTTCAAGAAATCGGGTTCGGGTTCGGGATTGGGTTTTGCTTTGGGTTTTCAAGTTTAGGTTTAGGTTTAGGTTAGGGAGTTGAGATTAGGATTAGGTGTAGGTTTAGGTTTAGGAAATGGAGAACACATTTAGGTTTTAGGTTTACGTTTAGGTTTAGGTTATAGTTTTAGGTTATAGGTAGGTTATAGGTTATAGATGGAAGGAATTGAGGATAGGTTAAGGTTTAGGTTTAGGAAATCGGGTTTGGGTTCGGGATCGGGTTTAGGTTTGGGTTTTCAAGTTTAGGTTTAGGTTTAGGTTAGGGAGTTGAGAATAGGATTAGGTGTAGGTTTAGGTTTAGGGATTTAAGAACACATTTAGGTTTTAGGTTAAGGTTAAAGGTAGGTTATAGGTTATAGCTGTAGGAAATTGAGAATAGGTTAAGGTTTTGGTTTAGGAAATCGGGTCTGGGTTCGGGATCGAGTTTTGCTTTGAGTTTTCAAGTTTAGGTTTAGGTTTAGGTTAGGGAGTTGAGAATAGGATTAGGTGTGGGTTTAAGTTTAGGGATTTGAGAACACAGTTAGGTTTTAGGTTTAGGTTTTGGGTTAAGGTCATAGGTAGGTTATAGGTTATTGCTGTAGGGAATCGAGAATAGGTTAAGGTTTAGGTTTAGGAAATCGGGTTCGGGTTCGGGTTTAGGTTTTGCTTTGGGTTTTCAAGTTTAGGTTTAGCTTTAGGTTAAGGAGTTGAGATTAGGATTAGGTATAGGTTTAGGTTTAGGGATTGGAGAACGCATTTAGGTTTAAGGTTTATGTTTAGGTTTAGGTTATTGGTAGATTATTGGTTATAGCTGTCGGGAATTGAGGATAGGTTATGGTTTAGGTTTAGGAAATCAGGTTCGAGTTTGGGATCGGGTTTACGTTTGGGTTTTCAAGTTTAGGTTTAGGTTTAGGTTTGGGAGTTGAGAACAGGATTAGGTGTAGGTTTAGGTTTAGGGATTTGAGAACACATTTAGGTTTTAGGTTTAGGTTTTATGTTAAGGTTATAGGTAGGTTATAGGTTATAGCTGTAGGGAATTCAGAATAGGTTTAGGTTTAGGTTTAGAAAATCAGGTTTGGGTTTGGGATTGGGTTTTGGTTTGGGTTTTCAAGTTTAAGTTTAGGTTAAGGTTAGGGAGTTGGGCTTAGGATTAGGTGTAGGTTTGGGTTTAGGGATTTGAGAACACATTTAGGTTTTAGGTTAAGGTTATAGGTAGGTTATAGGTTATAGCTGTAGGGAATTGAGAATAGGTTAAGGTTTAGGTTTAGAAAATTGGGTTCGGGTTCGGGATCGGTTTTGCTTTAGGTTTTCAAGTTTAGGTTTAGGTTTAGGTTAGGGAGTTGAGATTAGGATTAGGTGTAAGTTTAGGTTTAGGGATTTGAGAACACATTTAGGTTTTAGATTTTGAAATTTGAGAACACATTTAGGTTTTAGGTTTAGGTTTGGGTTTTCAAGCTTAGGTTTAGGTTTAGGTAAGTGAGTTGAGATTAACATTAGGTGTAGGTTTAGGTTTATAGATTTGAGAACACATTTAGGTTCTAGGTTTAGGTTTTAGGTAGGTTATAGGTTATAGTTGTAGGGAATTGAAAATAGGTTAAGGTTTAGGTTTAGGAAATCGGGTTTGGGTTCGGGATCGGGTTTTGCTTTGGGTTTTCAAGTTTAGGTTTAGGTTTAGGTTAGGGAGTTGAGAATAGGATTAGGTGTGGGTTTAGGTTTAGGGATTTGAGAATAAATTTAGGTTTTAGGTTTAGGTTTAGGTTTAAGTTTTAGGTTTAGGTTATAGGTAAGTAATAGGTTATAGCTATAGGGAATTGAGAATCGGTTATGCTTTAGGTTTAGGAAATTGGATTCGGGTTCAGGATCCGGTTTTGGTTTAGGTTTTCAAGCTTAGGTTTAGGTTTTGGTAAGTGAGTTGAGATTAGGTGTACGTTTAGGTTTAGGGATTTGAGAACACATTTAGGTTCTAGGTTTAGGTTTAGGTTTAGGTTTTAGGTTTAGGTTATATGTAGGTAATAGGTTATATCTATAGGGAATTGAGAATCAGTGATGGTTTAGGTTTAGGAATCAGATTCGGGTTCCGGATCGGGTTTCGGTTTGGGTTTTCAAGCTTAGGTTTAGGTTTAGGTAAGTGAGTTAAGATTAGCATTAGGTGTAGGTTTAGGTTTAGGGATTTGAGAACACATTTAGGTTCTAATTTTAGGTTTTAGGTTAAGGTTATAGGTAAGTTATAGGTTATAGTTGTAGGATATTGAGAATAGGTTAAGGTTTAGGTTTAGGAAATCGGGTTCGGGTTCGGGATCAGGTTTTGCTTTGGGTTTTTAAGTTTAGGTTTAGGTTTAGGTTAGGGAGTTGAGCTTAGGATTAGGTGTAGATTTAGGTTTAGGGATTAGAGAACAAATTTAGGTTTTAGGTTAAGGTTATAGGTAGGTTATAGGTTATAGCTGTAGGGAATTGAGAATAGATTAATGTTTAGGTTTAGGATATCGGATTTCGGTTCGGGATCAGGTTTTGGTTTGGGTTTTCAAGTTTAGGTTTAGGTTTAGGTTAGGGAGTTGAGATTAGGATTAGGTGTAGGTTTAGGTTTGGGTTTAGGTTTGGATTTAGGTTTTAGGTTTGGGTTATAAGTTTAGGCTATAGGTTCAGGTTATAGGTTTAGGGTGTGGTTTAGGTTAAGGGTGAGGTCTCTGCAAATACAAATATAAACATGGCCTGTCAACATGGCCGGGCTCTTTCAATGTTGTCCATAGGAAATGAACAGCATCATCATGGTTATAATAGCGGTTCCCACCTTCCAGGGACCCTCGCTCAACATCCGGATAGCTCGGAAGCACATCCAGGTTTGCTCTACTAATTTCGAGCAAATACATAAACACGACCTGTCCAAATGGTCAAGCCCCTCTAATGCTGTCCATAGAAAATGGACAGCTTCATCATGGTCATAACAGCGGTTCCCACCTTCCAGGGACCCCCGTTCAACATCCGGATAACTCCGACGCACATCCGGATCTGCTCATTTAAATAAAATGGATTATCAAGATCATTTAAATAAAATCAAGTCCAATCAATAATCTGACCTGGAGGATTCTGTTAGCATTGTTGACGGCACGTCGAATCTTATTTTAAGACCTAGAAATTCAAAATTAGATACAAAAATAAGAAAAACCAAATAAATTTAAGAACGATAGTCAAAGTCCATGTGAATGAGCACAAGTATGCACCTACATATGAATTCTGAAAAGTTATTGCACATCACAAAAAATAATAATAATAATAATAATAATAATAATAATAATAATAATAATAATAAACAATAATAATAAATCCTTTCGTTTGGATATTCAACAAAATGGGTTAGAATGAATTCATTTGCCTAATTCATGGAAACCTTGCGTTTGGATATTCAACAAAATTGAATTGTAATAATTCAATTCAGTTCAATAAACTCAGATTTCTGAGAAGGATTTAATGGTTTTAAATCCATAGTTTTCTGGAAAAGGTCCATTTCCTGGACGTTAAATTTAATGAGGAAAGTAAGATGGTTAATATTACTTTTCACAGTGCAAAGTTTCAGTTATATCTCTTCTTTACCTTCTATTTTCTTCTTAACAAGAAAATCCATATTTACTAATATTTCCATTTTTCTATTTTTCAAAAGAACGAGTTTGGACTCCGAAAGCGTCGGCTCAAGCACTCATACTTTCAGCCTAAACCCTAACCAAGGACTCCAAAATTACCAAGTACTCATAAAAATTCATTACAAGCATTTTCTATCTATGTGCATGACGACCATACTGTTAAGATTAATCCTCTTATCTTCATTTACAGAAACTAGTGGATGACAAATTATGTGTAACATACAGAGCTGGTTCAGCCACTTATGCAATTAGGGAAGGTTCAAAATGGCCAGATTTTCACATCAAGCATTAGTTGCATACATATGATATAGAAGGACAAAAGTATCACCTTCAACATGACTGTCAAACAAGTTTCCTCACCAAAAATTCACATCACAAACCATCATGGCATGTGTCCAATTTTTGTGGAAGATTGATACACATTGTGCACAAGATGACCAACCTTGTATACAAATGTCATCTCCGTCCTCATACATTGTGCACAAGATGACCAACCTTGCATACAAAGGTCATTTTCTCAACTTAATCCAGGGATGCTAGAGACAATTGAGAAAGATCTCCAAGGAACCTCATGAGCCTCCCCACACCTCAGATTGCATATGATCTCCAAGGAACCTCATGAGCCTTGGATGCACGTATTGGTCTAATAAAGTGGAAACAACCAAATTGTAAAATCCTTCTCCACAGCTTACTTATATTGAGGGCCTATAAATCACTTTCAAGTTGGAATTGAAAAACACAGCTCTACTTCCTCATTATAAATATTAGGAAACATCATTGTTCTTTGTCATTTCCAATATCACCTTCACCCAAAATAATTAGTGTACTAAAAAATGAGTCATCACTAACTAGGATCTCAAGCTTTGCAGTATCGCCTTCACCCAAAATTTCGTTATCCATAAGCGAAAAAAATCTGATCTTATCCAATGCCTGCCAAACAACGGAACGTGTCACATTAAAACCACTTGCTATGTCAATTAAAGAGACATGGCCAATTTATTTATCTTTTATCTTCTTCTTTTACATTTATGTTGTTTTGGTTTGTGAGAAGTTCAAACATACTCTTAAGTTGGTAGTGTTGTTTCATGCACATACCAAGCCCAGTTGCACCATGGATCGATGTGTAAGAAGCACAAAAGACTATAGAGGTCTTCCAGATTATTCTGTAACCATTGCAAAACAGGCATTTTAATGGCTATTGTAATTTATTTAAGACCCACCAGCTAAAATGATAAGAAATCAAGCAACAAGGTTGTGTTTGGATGCACTATTGACTAAAGTGTGTTCAACAATTGAAAAAAAATGAAATCTTACCTTCCACTGGCCTAACAATACCATTGGATAGACAACAATGCACTATTAAGGCCATTGGACAGACAACAATGTGCTATTTTAATTTTTCATTCAATTGCGTCATTAAAAGAATGTCAACTTTAACTCCAGGATTAGTAGTAAACATTTTATGGAATGAAACAAAATCTTACCTTCCACTGGCCTAATAATGCCATTGGACAGACAACACGAGTTCCTCCTTTAACTGTGGGCAAGCTTTTGGTTTGAGGATCTTTTTGACCATTTTTTTTTTCTTGTTGTCAAAATCCTGATTTCGTCCTTCAACTTGTTGGTCATCTGGACTCTCCCTAACTGGTTTTCCAAGTATTGATGCAATAATCATTACAGTCTTTCCAAGCCCCATTGCATCTGCTAAAATCTACATTGAAAAACATACAGTTAGATGTCAGCAGCAGCAAAAGATCACCAAACAATACCAACTTTTTCCTATACCATTGTACATTGTCTAAAGGCTCTTTGAATTATATGTAAAATGATGAAAGAAACCAATGTTGTGTCAATGCTCTGTTTGGGCAGGTCTTCTCACATATAGTGATGCAAATGCTCATGTTGTTATCTGACACTAATCATAAATGTGAGGGTTTCCATGACTCACCATCCCAACATGAAGTCGATAGCTCTTTGAGCAACACTATCATCAAAAAAATCTAGGTCCAGATCCAATTAAATCATATCAGATATATTCATCAAAAAATTAGGTTCAATATTTCAGGTATACAGAGATCCTGGTATCCATTGACACCCCCAATCATGAGCATAAAAGAAGCATGCAGAACTCGAGGGGGAAACTTGCTTATGACATAATAAAACGGAGTTCCATCATACCCATAGATCTGCCCACAAACTGGTTCCAGACTTTGGAACAATTACTGCGATGTTTGACATGCGCTTGGCAGCCGGCAGAACATCACTGCTCCATCCAACAACAACCCACACATCTCCTACTCCAAATGCCTTTAGGTAGTGCACACTGTCAAATAGTCGAACCTATAAAAACCAGAGGAACATGAATACCTCATTACTGTCAAAAGATTTGTTACAATGAAGCACTGGAGACAAATATCTTCAACTGTGCATTTTTCTTTGTTCTATGGAACATATTGTACAAGACAATTTCTGATCCCCATGTACCCCATACTATGGAATTAGAATCAACAAGAATTATGAATAGGGGAGTGCATGTACAACTCTCAAACCAAACTCAATCTTAGTAACAGCATGCAAGATGAATTTTTAGTAAAAATGAAAACTTTATAAGAGATCAAAGAGTCAGTCAAGCGAGCATGACAAGCAATAAGCTGAAAAACATTTTCATCTCAGTACCTGTCTTTGAAGCATTGCCAAGTTCTGCATGGTAGCATTCCTTCCACCACCAACTTGTGACTCAATGTCCTTTGTGTTGTATGAGGCCCCCATATACTTCAAAACCGCACCAACAACTTCCCTGGGAGCATCAACCATCGAGATCCTCCCAGCAAGCTCAGGCCTCCACAAATCCCTCCAGTCCTGCAATGGTTTATATATTCTTTGGATACTACATCCAATGTGACAATTGATAACATAATATTGGTTATACATGTGCCAATGAGAAAATGTCTGCAGAGACGTGAAACAGTAATAAGAATGTTCGGCACAAGAAAATTCATGTCAAAGTTAGAAGCATATAAGAAATTTATCTTTTCTAAATACAATAGTGAAGAATTCCAAGAGAATATGGATACAGTGAAAAAATAACCCCAAAATACAATAGTGAGATGTTTTTAGTGGAAAATTTTTCCTTCAAGATATCAATAGAAAAGATAGCTGAATTAGAGAACCAATATAAAGAGATGCTGAAATGCAGCATATGCTAATTGGATTGCACATTGGAGCCCACTCAAAGCAGCCACAACAGATGACATTACAGATATGCCCGCTGTACTTGATTGATAATTGGCCTGTGATTCATTGTGCAGCCCAAATCCCTATATAGAATCTACAGATGCCAACCCAGAGTAAATGAAACAGCTGACATTACACAAATAGGCCTGCTGCACAGTGCAAATCAATGATCAGCAAATGCTTCAGTGTGCAGCACAAAAATAAAACATGTTTAAAGACTTGCTAGGAACACACTTGAGTTTGAGACATGCAATTCAGACAGTGGGAGATTAGCCAGGAAGATAACTGATCCAGTGAATTGGTTGTTCTGTAAGTGACTGTTGGAGAAAAGTGCCAAGTGCCAACAGCCTACATTTTCAGTGGAGACAAGGCCACAGAAAGAATGTTCAGTTTATGATTAGTGGAGTATTTTCCATTATCAAAAGAAACATCATCAAGGCCAGCAACACCAAGGAGCATCTCTGCTTGAAAAAACTGTCATAAATCCGTGTGTTTGAAATAACCACATCATCACCTGGGGAATCTCAGCAATATGATGACCACCAGTGTCGTGAGGCAGATGACGAACAATTTAACTGCCCGGTAGTAAATGTGCTCCTTCGCAGAGTACTTGTCATGAGCGTGCATAATTACCAGATAAATAACAACAGCCACAACCACATAGATCCAAGACAAACCCCCTCCCCAAACCACACAAATTACAACAAAACCATAGCAAAAAAGAGGCCCATGCAAGTCCCCACATTCAAAACCAAGATCCATATCTTGTTGCAAACAAAACAAAGAAACCAACCACGCCAAAAATGGCCAACAAGATTAACAGAACGCACATGCATTGCACTGAAAAGAGGAATATATCTTGTGACGACTTTATTTTATTTTATTATTATTTTCTCAAAAAAAAAAAAAAAAAGAGTGAGAAACAGGTATGCAAGAAGATTTTTAAATTGCACCTATGTCAAGTGCAGTTGGCAACCATGACTCAAAATCAGAAACCCAAGTGGCCATAACAGATCCATCAACCAAATGTCATAATCCAAAATTGGAATTTTCAAATGTAAGATTCCGGATTGAATGGGAACCTGCCGACGAAATGGGTAGATCACTGTAAAATCAGGTCAGTTGAAGAAACAACTGTTGTGTTAAAAAACCAAAATAAAATGACCGCATCACTTGAAATGCGAAACCACAACTAGTACTTACAAATCAAATGCTCTAACAGTAGTTTAACAGCAGATTGGTTGCTAATTCCTTCTGTTTTGATTGTTTTGGATTAAGTAGATATCTGCGCCAAAATGTCCTGTTTTTAGAACATTGTTACAATTGGATCAATATATATTGGCCCACAAGAATTACAAATGGAAAATATCAGAGGTCAAAATGCTGATCGATCATTTTAAGTTGCTAAAAATCAAATAAGAATACGCTTCACATGCTGGAAAAAGAGAAAATTGCAAGATCTAATCTGAGATCAAACTCAAAAGGCTGTGTCTGGATCTCTCAACTGGAAACCAATGTTTGTATGTAAAATTCTAAATCTACACACCTGCAACCTCACACAAATTCATATCAGAGACAACCAATCCCTTCAAAAATTCTCAAATCGAAACAGAAAATCATAGATCTAAGTTAGAAACTACTATATTGCCGAACAACAGAACTGTAAGATCGCATAGTGGATCAAAATCAAATGTGCTAAAATTCCAAAACACACACGTGTGTGACACACACACAAGCATTAGCCTACCAAAAAAAAAAAAAAAAAGATCCATTCACAAAACACCCTGAAATCCACACAAATCCAAAGATCCATAAAAGAAAAAAGATCAACAAATTTTTTTTAAAAAATCCGATCTTTCTAAAAATCCAGGAAAACCTAGGTCAAAAAACACCCAAAAATAAAATTCCAAAACCCCATCACTGTCCTTAAAAAATCAACAAATTTCTAAAGAAAAAAGATTAAATAAAAAACCCAAAATACCTATATCCAAAAACACCCAAAAAATAAATTTAAAATCCCCAAATCTCATCTTCCTTCTAAAAATCAACAAATTAAATATAAAAAACCATCAAATAAAAAACCCACAAAGAATCCATACTTTCACCCAAACCCCCAAAAATCCCAGATCCAAAAACACCCAAAAAAACGACTTCATCTTTCTACTTAAGAATCAGCAAATTCAAGAAGAACCCATCAAAGAAAACTCCCCAAATATCCGATCTTCCACCCAATCATGAAAAACCCAGAACAAACAAGAATAAATATATGGGATTTGAGAAGGAGCTGCAAAGATTGGTGTTAAAAGAATCACCAGTTCATCAAAAAATGATGCATCCCATTCAAGCTATAGAAGGTTTGATAGAAAAAAAGAAAAAATAATAATAATAATAATAATAAAGAGGAAGATAGAGGAGCTTACTGGTCGATTCAGTCTTCGAGCTTCAACAGGAACTTCTCATTGCTCTCCTATGTAACTCTAATCAGTCTCTCCAACAAATTTCGAAGTCCATCTCTAGCTGCAATCGAGGGCAGCAGCTGGCCTCCCCTTCTCCATCGTCATCCTCCATTAAAATCAGAATTTTGAGGCCCATCTCATGCTGCAATCAAGGAGAGAGACGAAGGAGAATGAGAGAAAGGGAAAGGAGATCGGGACGGAGAGAGAGAGAGAAAGAGAGAGAGAGAGAGAGAGAGAGAGAGAGAGAGAGAGAGAGAGAGAGAGAGAGAGAGGAATAGGGAGCAGAGATCGGGTGAGAGAGAGAGGGAATAAGGGAACGGAGAGAGGGAGAGAGAGAGAGGGGGAATAAGGGAACGGAGAGAGGGAGAGAGAGGATTAGGTTTTTTTGGGTTTTTTGGAGCGCGCGCTCATGTTGGGCGTGAAGTGGGTATTGGACGATCTTGTTAGGGGCTACGTGGGCCCCACCATGATGTATGTGTTTCATCCATTCCGTTCATCCATTTTTAACGATCAGTTTAGAGTTTTATGCCAAAAATTAGAGGGATATAAATCTCAGGTGGTCCACACCACATTACAACAATAATGATTGGATATTCACCATTAAAATCCTCCTAAGGCCCACTGTACTGTTTATTTGACATCCAATTTGTTGATTTGGTCATACAGGACCAGATGAAGGGAAAAAACAAAAATCAGCTTGATCCAAAACTTTTATAGCTACCAAAATATTTTTAATGGTTAACCCTCATTTAACACTGTTTCTTGTAATGTGGCCCACTTGAGATTTGGATATATCTCATTTTTGGTCTCATATTGTAAAATTATATTTAAAAATATATGGACAGCATAGATGAAACACATACATCATGGTGGGGCCATGCCATCTAAAATCATGTGAAGAAATGCTTAAAACATATAAAAGCACTTGATAGGGCCCACCTGAAATCTTTTTGCATATGAAACTTGGTCTGACTCCTCATCCAAGTGGGACACACATAATGGATAGGCTAAATTTGTGAACCACATCTTGGTGGGCCTAACAAATGATTATGAATATTTTAATGGAGGGTAACCCTTCTCAACTTTTATATGTAGTGTGGACCAAATTACAACTTTTGTATGTGGGGGTTGTATGTAGCCGTGCAGGCAGTGACTAAGGTGGAAAAAAGAGAGGCAAAGTATGGTAAGGAAAACAAATGGATCATATGGATATACAATATATAAATCAAAGCGGACCCACATCTACCCCATCAGTCAGATTCACCATTCCATGGTGGGCCACACCACATACAAAAGCTGAGAGGGGTTACCCTCCATTAAAACATTCATAATTATTTTTTGGGCCCATCGAGATGTGGTCCACAAATCCAGCCCATCCATTATGTGTGTGCCACTTGGATGAGGAGTCGTACCAAGTTTAACTTGTTTTTTTATTTATTTAACTTGTATATTTATGTGATTGTAGATTTATTTTAGATTTATGGTTGGGGGGCTAGGTTGGGTCAAGTTAGGGGTTGGATCGGGTTGGGAGGGCTGGATTAGGTTGAGTTGGAGGTTTTTTATACTTAACATGATTGACATTTAATTTGTATTATTTAGTCAAAAATATAATAAGTTAACATATGAACAAGCTCCACTCGATTCGACTCGACTCGAACCACTAGCTCGAATCGATAGCTTTGGCAAACAAGGCATGCTTCAATGTTGAGCTTGAGGTTGAGCTTGAGGTCAAGTATAGAATGGACAAGTCAAGCCCAGCTTGGCCCACCTCGAATCGACTCGGCTTGGCTCGATGTACAACCATTGTGACTCTAGAGTGGGCAACGTTTAAAAATTGGAGGTAATTCTTTACTTGTACAGGTGGCATGGTTTTATAGTAATCACAACCATCCAAATCGCTAAACCAAGTGTGGATGGAGTATAACTGAAAAATGACAAAGAGAAGATTATTAACCATGCACCGAATTTTTTACTTTGAATTTGGACCACTCGTTGCTTACTTTTAATAATCTATTTGATGGCCATTAATTGGATGGTCAAGATTACTTGACCTTGTGGTTCTAGAGATTTGCTTAATCTCACAATTTGGATGGTCTGAATAGTCGTACATCACTGTCACGTGTAAGGAGAATGAATGGACGATCAGCCTATTTTTGGAGAAAGACAATCTTCATTGAGGGGCCTACCTTTTTCATGGTACTGATGTCCTCCGTAAATGACACGGTAACGCGAGCCATGGTACCATTGCATGTAGGTGATCAGTTGTCTTTTTAAAATGTTAAAATATCAATATTGTATTATGAGCTTTGCTAAGCCCATACGCATGTGCAATACAACTCAAGTACATGCCATATATTTGCCAGCATGACACAATAGATCTGAGATCCACTCCATCCATCGGAACAAAAACACAATAATAATAACTTAATTCAAGAATCTGTTTGGTCCACATGTTATGTGGGCCACAATTTGTAAAAAAAAAAAAGTATGGCTTTGAAAAACCTAGTTGAAGTTTTCTAACCCATTCGTTGTTTTCAAATTGAGGCCCACATACTCATTGGACCAGATTTTATTTTGAAGAAAAAAACATATACAAAGTAGGACCAGCCTGATGGATGGATGAGATCTAGCATGTATGTGCCATGCTGGCATATGTGTGGCATGTACATGAGTTTAATTGCACACACGTGTGCGCTTAGCAAAGCTCTACGATTTGCTATCATTTTCTACTGTCAATATAGAATTTTAGAAAATGCAAATCATACCAAACTCAAATGAATAATTTTAAAAGCTTCTCACTGTTGGATTGAAATTGTCATATGAATAATTTTGGAACCTTAATCAGACTACATATGAGAAAGATATTGGGCATACAAGATTGATTAACAATTTCAGTGAAATTTGATTTAAACATCTAAAGTTATTTACTCTTCAATTTGAACTGATTAGATTGTCCAAAAACAATTAAAGGTTCAATTAGTGGATGTGCCTAATAATTTAGTAATTTTTATTTTCACAAATAAATTTTAATTTCCTTTTAAAAATAACATATTTTTTTTTACTCTTTTAACCAAATATCATTTTTATTATAAAATATTTCAAAAATATTTAAAATACAAATTTTGAATTTTTATTTTCAAAATCTCAAAAAATTTCTCATATTTTAATTTTTTTCTCAAAAATTTCAAATTACCGATTTTTTTCTTCAAAAGCATTATTTTGTTCTCAAAATTTTTTCTTAAACTTAGTTAAAATTTCTAAAATTTTCAATATTCTTTTTTATATGATATTACAAATCATTTAAATATTACCTTTTAATTATATATATAAAAAAATTTTCATTCATATGATATAAAAACTAAACATATATATATATATATATATATATATATATAGAGAGAGAGAGAGAGAGAGAGAGAGAGAGAGAGAGAGAGAGAGTCATGCTCCCCTGCGCACCTACGCACGTGCGCACCTTTGCACACATGCCATGGGTGTCCAATCTAAACGGTCCATGTGATGCAAAATCCCATGAAACCTCATGTGACAAAATTTTACCCCGATATAAAATTCTGGTGGGCCATAGCAAAGAGAAATGCAAATCAAGGGAGGAAACTGTTTTCATTTTTCATGGCCCATCAAAGTTTTAGATCAAAGTAAAACTTAGGCTCATGGGGTTTCACAAGGTGTTGCTTCACATGAACGGTTCAGATTTTGGATCCACATCACGTATGATGGGTTCTTAAAAAAGTTCGTTCGTAGTACGTACGAACTGGTTCGCAGGTTAGCATTTTCGTGTGTGTGTGTGTGTGTGTGTGTGTGTGTGTGTGTGTGTATATATTTATTTATTTTACCGACAAAAAATTTTACAATTAAAACATTTTTACATTATTACAAAAATATATACATTTAAAATTAGAAAAAATACTTTTACTAACGATTTTTTATAGTTTGAAAGATTCAAAACAAACTGTACCTACGAAAATTTTCATAGGTAAATATGGCTTTTACCTACGAAATTATATTCCATAGGTAAAACTAAAGTTTTCAATTAAATTCAAAACACTCTTTAGCTATGAATATTTTCGTAGGTAAATATGACTTTTACCTATGACAACTACTTTGGTAGATAAAAGTAGATTTTCTTTTCAACCTTTAACTATGAATATTTTCGTAGGTAAATAAAATTAGACTTTTGCATTGATTTGAAGAATTTAGAACACCTTTAGCTATGAAAAGTTTAGTAGGTAAAGATGGCTTTTCCCTACGAATTTAGATTTCGTAGGTAAAATTCTTTAGCTATGAAACGTTTCGTAGGCAAAGATGGCTTTTCCCTACGAATTTACATTTCGTAGGTAAAAGTAAGATTTTCAATTTTCTGTATTTCAAAACACCCTTTATCTACGAATATATTCATAGGTAAAGATGGTTAAAGTTTCAAGACAAACCCTTTACCTACGAAAATTTGCGTAGGTAAAGATGGATTTTGCCTACATAACAAAGTTTTTGATTTTTTTGAAAAATTTAGAACACCCTTTAGCTACCAAACGTTTAGTAGGTAAGGAAAACTTCAAAACACCCTTTACCTACAAAACTATTCATAGGTAAAGATGGCTTTTGCCTACGAAATTTGATTTCGTAGGTAAAAATAGACTTTTTGAATTTTTGAAAAATTCAAAATATACTTTAGCTACGAAAATTTCGTAGGTAAAGATGGATTTTACCTACGATATTACATTTTGTAGGTAAAGTAAAGTTTTTGATTTTTTTGTATTTTGAAAATTTCAAAACACCCTTTACTAATGAAGATGTTCGTAGGTAAAGGTGATAAAAGCAGAGTTTTAGATTCGGAATACCCTTTAGCTACGAAAATATTCGTAGGTAAAGATTGCTTTTCCCTACAAACTTAGATTTCGTAGGTAAAAGTAAGGTTTTCGATTTTTTATTTTAAAATTTTCACGACAGTCTTTACCCACGAAAGGTTTCGTAGGTAAAGATGACTTTTGCTTACGAAATTAAATTTCATAAGTAAAAGTAGGCTTTACGATTTTTTTGAAAAATTCAGAACACCCTTTAGCTACGAATATTTTCGTAGGTAAAGATGGTAAAATTAAAGTTTTCAATTTTTTTTCGTTTCACTTACGAAAATATTCGTAGTTAAAGATGGCTTTTGCCTACGTAAGTAAATTTCGTCGGTAAAAGTAAACTTTTACCAACAAAACTAATTTTTGTTGGTACAAGTCATCTTTACCTACCAAAATTATTTTCGTCGGTAAAAATCATGTCTTGTAGTGTGTTGAAATATTCTTATGGCTATAGAAATTTTTGTATTAGGCTATTTTTTTAATGTTTTCATTGTCTTTTTCTTTTTTGTTAGCTTGTTAGTACATACCATTGTCAGTTCACACTTCACTATCCTTAGTGTTGAAATGAGGTATCTTTCATTGAGTCTACATTTTCACTTGATCGAAGTGAGAATGACCTTATAAACAGTTTGGATGGCATAAAAACACCAAGGTAGAGCTCAGAAAGCTTTCAACACATAAATTACTTTTCCTATTTTTCCCTCTCATCTTGACATACTTAAGCTTTTTATCCACCTCAATATTGATTCGCATATTCTAAAATGGTTTGAAAAATAGATGCATGGGTTGATTTCTCAACAATACGGTAGTGGCCCCACCCAGCAATATCCTTACCTGGGAACTTAAAATGATCCAAAAATGATTTTATCACAGTGGGCCCTACAAAGCCCCTACCTATACCAATTCTCATGGTAAGCCTTGAGCCAAAATAAAACAGATCCAACGATCAAGTGGACCGCACTGTAAAAATTAGTGGGAGATTGAACGTGTACCATTGAAACTGTTTTGGGGTTGACATAAATTTTGGATCAATATGATATTTTTTTTTCCTTTTCATCTAGGTACGTGTGATTGAATAAAAATAATCACTATGGTGGGCCTAAACCCTAAAAATTTTAATCATGAGAATTATTGCCCCACTGCTATTTGTGGTGTGGTTTAATTAAGCATTGGAGATGAATCATTTTTGACATCAAGATCTATAATGATCTCGCCACATGAATGAATGGTGTGGATATAATAAATACATCATTATGGGCTTATGTAACTTTGATCTCCTTTGAATGGTTGGTACAACTGGGAGCACGTCGAGCTTCAGCGCTAGTCTTCACACGTCTTCACGCGACAGGTGAATTAGTTGAGGTAGTCGACGGTGTAGTACACCAAGTCAATCTGCTTCGCAGTCCCTTCCATCCTAATCACCTAGCTGTAATACACAGCTCGTGGTCTGACGTAGTGTACTGGTGTGGCCAACCTAATGAATGCACCGCCAGAAATAATTCGTATTGTGGCCCACCTTTCACCTTTTGTACTAATAGGATAATCGACATAGATGTGTGGTTATAACGTATGATGCAGCTACTGTACATGATCTTTTATTTTGTGAGTGGTTACAACATATGATGCATCTACTGTACATAATTTTTATTTTTTTCGGATGTTTTAAAGCCACTAGCATCCTAACAATGTAAATTCCAGCAACAATCCACGTCACATCAACCACAATGACTTAAGGCTGGCTTTGGATGGTTCATTACAAACCTCCTTATAATTATAAAAATAATACATCGTAACATAATCCCCTGTGCTAAGAAAGGATGTAAACTCTGTGAAACCCACTATGGAGGTATATGTCTTATCTACACTGTCCATCCATTTTCGGGCTCATTTTACAACATGAGCGAAAAATTGAAGCATATCCAAAGCTCAATTGGACCACACCACAGGAAACAGTGAGGATAATGGCATCCAATTGTTCATATGGTTATATGGACCTTGATGAAGGGAAAATGCATATATCAGCTGGATCCAAAACTTCTTGTATGTTTTCCCCTGATGAAGGGAAAATGAAAATGTTCAAGTTTTCACCTATTTTTAACTTTTTCTTTTGTATGTTTTCCCTTGTCCCCAGTGACCTTATAAACATCTTAGATGGCATGTAAACATCAAGGTAGAGCTAAAAAAGGTTTCAATGGTAGAAAAATTTTTCTCCAAATTTCTCTCTGGTGTGACCCACTTAAGTTTTAGATTATTTTTGGTAGCATATTTTAAAATGACTTCAAGCAAGTTGATTTCTCAAAAATTATGGTGGTGGACATTAGAGGTGGACACGGGTCAGTTCGGTTCGATTTTGGGGTGAAATTAGAACCGGACCATTCCTAACAGTTTTACCATTTTAAGAATCGGAATCGAGCTGTTGGTATCCTGGAACCGAAATGAACTAGAATCGTGAAAAACGGTTCGATTTTGGATCGGTTCCACAGTTCTGGCTTAAATATCAGGCCTGGATGGCTATGCATGAGTTTTACCGGTAAGGAGATTGAATCACCACCATTTTTAAATGATGGGCAGCCAACTATCATAGGGTTCTACCTCTTTTGATATATGCTCTCTTTCAATTGCCATTTTCAAACGCCTTCTACAACACCACTAACCAGTTCCAACGCTTAAACATTCCCACTCAACAAAATCAATCATATTAAATGAAATCCAGCTCCAAATCAATCATAAGTTAGACATTCCTACTCAACGAGATCAACCATTTTCAAACACCATTCCAAATCAACCATCCAAATCAGTTCAATTCCACGGTTCTACTGGTTCAACATACACCCTAGTGAGCACCACCCAACATTCTTACACCAGAACTTAAAATGATCTAAAAAAAAATGATTTTATGTGGTCCACACAATTCCCCTGGAAGGACAACTCCGTCCAAACCGGTAGGCAGTCGGCTTCCATCCTAATCACCCAGTTGTAATCTACAGCTCATGGTCTGACGTAGTGTACTGTTGTGTCCAACCTAATGAATGTGCCTGACAAATATTTATAATACATAATTATTACATTGTGACTCACCTTTTGTGCTATCAGGGCAATCAACATAGGTCATGAGTGGTTTAACATATGAGGGAGCTACTGTACATGATCTTGTTTTCTAATTTCAGATGTTTTAAAGCCACCTGCAACCTAACAGCAACAATTCATGTCAACCTTAGAGACTTGAGGCCGATTTGGATGCATGGCTCCCTATGAGCCTCTTTATAATTATAAAAATATTATATCATGACATAACCTCCTATGCAAAGAAAGGATCGATGTAAACTCTGTGGAGCCCACTATTGACATATATGTCTTATCTACACTGTCCATCCATTTTTCCAGCTCATTTTAGGGCACGAGTGAAAAATTGAACTATGTCCAAGGTTCATCCCACTCCACAGGAAACAATGAGGATCATGGCATCCACTGTTGATGTTTATTTTTACACTCAACTGTTCATACGGACAGATGGACAGGGATGAAGGGAAAATGCAAATATCGGGTTGATCCAAAGCTTCCGTAACCCCTCAACAAATTTCAGCCGTTGGCGTTAAATTCACACAGTTTCCATTGGTGCAGTCCAATATCAGCCATTGGCGTTAAATTCACACAGCCCATCATAATGTATATTTTCCATCCAATATATTCATAAGTTCATACACACTAGAATGAAGAGGGAAAAAAATTATCATATTAATCCAAAACTTCTGTCACCCCGCAAGAGTTTCAATGGTAGACGTTACATCCTGCTGCCTTTTTTTTGATCTATTTTATTTTTTTGGTCAGATGACTCACCGAACTTGGTGACGTCAACACACCAGCCAAGTCTAAGGCTATCTAATGTTTTCGACGAAGTGTGATTCCTCACATGGGAACATCTTAAAGTTGGGATAGACATCATAAGCGCATGTGAATATATATTAGCCTTCAGCTCATCGTACGTACCATGTATGGTACTGGTGTGACCAACCTTGCGAATACATCAGCCAGATATTTATATAGTGTGTTTGTTACGGTGTGGTCTTCCTTTTGTACGACTCTGACAATCAAAAATAGGTGAATGGTTAGGATAATCAGCACAAATTACATTTAAAAGGGTGGGTCCCTAATCAAACCAGCTGCCAAGGTTAGGAGTTTAATTGGGTAAAACAATGGAGATAAATGGTCCAATTGTGTCCCACATTAAAGATTAATTAATGGTTTGATCATGTAGTAATATTGAAGCTGAATGATTCCATGTAAATAATACTATGGCGGTCGACCTTTATCAAAGATGATCAATGGTTTGATTTGATTGAAATTGGGGATGTATGGTCCAATTGTTTTCAAAATTAACTTTAATGGTTCTTAATTGAGCCAATATTGAAGATCAATGATCTGATTGGACTGATAACCAAGATGAACGATCTGGCAGCTTAAATTTTAGATAAATGATATAATTAGGCTAATATTTAAGATCACCATATTTATAAAATCAAAATTTGAAGATCAACAATTTGATTGGATCTATCCAAAATTGATTGGTCCTATTAAGATAACGTCCAAGACAAATTGTCTGACCAGGCCAAAATTAAAGATCTATGGTTTGGTAAATCGATATTAAAGATCAACGACCTTATTGTGCAGGTGGAGAAGAATGGTCCAGTTGGGCTAAAAATGATAAAGGTCACTGATATTATTGGACCCATGTTAAAAACAATGGTCTAATTTGAACAATATGAAAAATAAAGATTATTTGGTCGGATATTGAAGATTAAGGGTTGAATTGGCTTATGTTAAAGATCATTGGTATGGTTGGATCCATGATAAAAATGAATAGCCTCATTTTGCTGAAATTAGTTATTAATAGTTGGATTGTTCTACTATTGAAGATCTGCAGTCTAAATGGGCCAATATTAAAGAACAACAGTATACTGGATCTAATATTAAAGATGAACGGCCTGATTAGGACAAAATTAGAGTTGGATGGTCCAATTCTTCTGATATTGAATATTAGTGGTTAGATTAGACTGACATCATGCTCGAAAGTTTTGATTTCGTCAAAATAGGAGATGGATAGTTTTTTTGGACCATATTGGTGATCAACGTTCCATTAATTTGTTGATAATTAAGGTGGAAACTTAGATTTGAGTGATCTTGAAGCTCAATAGCTTGACTCAAATGATATTGGAGATCAACGGTTAAATTATTTTGAAATTGAAGGTTAATTACCTGATTGAATTTATATTGAAGATCGAGGTTGATAGATTGATAGGGTGCCAACACTACAAGAAAAGGGGGCTTTAGCCTCGGTTCAAAATTGAGGCTAAAATGGTTAAAAAGTGAGGCTAAAACCTTTAGCCTCAGTTTTGCCTCAGTTATCTAAACCGAGGTTGAAACCCCCGTGGCTAAAGGATTTAGCCTCAGTTTTAGCAACTGAGGTTAAAATAACTTTTATAGCCTCAGTTCTTCGAGTGAAGCTAAAAAAACTTTTTTAGCTTTAGTTTTCTAGAAATGAGGCTAAATCAAAATTTTAGCCTCCATTGTTTTCAACTGAGACTAAATTCAAATTTTAGCCTCAACTGCCTCTAATTGAAGCTAAATCTATTTTTAACCTCGGTTCTCAACAACTGAGGCTAAAGCCTTTAGCCACAGAATTTTAGCCTTGGTTCTCAACAACCGAGGCTAAATCCAAGCCTCAGTTACAAATTGAGGCTAAAAATGTTTATTTTTATTTTTTAATATTTATTTAAACTACAAATCCATTCATTCAATCCACTCATGAAACAATCAATCATGAAAGCCACAATACCAACAAAACAGTTAACAACAATCTATTTAAAGTTTAACTCAATAAAACTGTTATACAACATTAGGTTTCACAAATAATACAAAGTCATGGCCATGCTCATCATCACCGATGTCGTCGTGCTTGGCGGACCCTGACATAACACTGCCCGTCCATATTTTGTTGCTTTCAAGCCAGCATCATCATTGCCTCCACCAGCATTCTCCATTCAGATTGTGCATAGCAGGCCCTGCAACCTCAACAAGTAGCCCTGGCCTGCTAGCTGCATGTGCACGTAGCGTATGGCCGTTAAAACACTAGCAGAGGGACACCCTGAGTCAGCGTGAAGGTTGGAGAGGGCACTGAGGTTGAGGTTCGGGAAGATGGAGTAGCGGCAACGGGAGCACTTCACATTCAATCGGAGCCACTCGTCAATGCATTCCACATGGAAATTGTGGGCACAAGGGAGCCCCCGAACCTGCACATGCTCAATCAGAACCCATTCTCAATTTTCTAAAATAAACGAATCTCACGAATATGTGGTTCTTTGCAGCGTACACTCATAACCATTAAATCTTTTTCTGGTCAGATTTGAGTTGTTCTTTACATGGGTCCTGATATGATGAAGTACTAAATCTGTTATTATCTACATTTCGGTGCCTACCCATCATCCCAATCATTTCCAACTGCTTCTATGCCACTACCATAGAATCCGGTGACTTGACTGCTTTTATCCTGTTTATAGAATTTTCCCCATCTGCAATAAATCCCATTCTGACTTCCACATTGTGCCACAGAACTGTCTTAATTGAATTTGTGATACTGCTCAAAAATCTCTCAGCTCTGGATTTAATATCTTTATTCCCAAATATTATATATGCAGTCATGACACCTGCATGCAGTAGAATACCAATCTCATTTGAACATATACCATTATATATGTGTTTGTGTATAATATAGAGAAATATATGGAGAGAGAGAGAGAGAGAGAGAGAGAGAGAGAGAGAGAGCTGAATTCATGGGTCCAGCCATTCTTTTGTAAAGTTCATTAGTTTTCCATAAACTTGGCCAATTTAAACTTGAAAATGAAAGATATACAAATCTTTATCTTAGCTTTCGAAAATCATAATTAACGGAAAAAAAAATAAAAAATAAATAAATCATCAATTCTCAAAACAAAAAATGCAGACAGAAAAAATACATTTTGCTTCATGGTGATTCCACTCCAACACAAGAGCCCCATCATGTCTTATATAAAGAAGAAAGAAAATAAATGAGGCAATTTTATAGAGGAAAGATTAAAAAAAAAGAAAAAAAAATGAATCATTGCACATACGACATCCAGTGTCGCACACGCTGATCTGGGCCAATCATTAGGTGCAGTCCACCGTAAACATGCACTTTTCAAAAATCAGTCGGACCCACCCATCAAGGCAACACTTGTACAAGAAAAATGGACACACTACAAGAAAAATGCATGAGAACTACCAATGTTAGTAGATATTAAAAATGTTAGTAGCAAAAGAGGACCTCCAAAACCTTAAGAGCTGATGAAGGTGTTTAGATCTAGTAACCATAAGAAAACATTGTCCTTTAAATGGTTGATTTAACGTTCATTGCTATCAGCAAGAGCTACCTCCCAATGATGGATTCATTTGTTGCAGAAAATCTCCCTAATATCATACATGAAATCTACCAACAGTAGTAGTATTGAAAAAACAAAGAAATCAAAGAAATATTCAGCATCTATACTTTAAATGGGCATGAAGAAAGCCAACATTGGTATCTCCTGATCAAAAGTTTGGTCCTTAAAAGTTTAAAGAGGCATGAAGTGAGGTTGTGCCTTAAATGCAGGAAACCATCTACAAAGTAGGAAACATATGTTTCCTAGGAAAAAAATGGGTTTGATTTCCATTTTATGAAAGAGGTGGAACTGGACAAAAACTCAAAGAAACATAAGGGAATAATATTTCCCCGGGGGCACTAGAAAAGATATTTCATTTTAAAAGGTATCCTTTCTCATCTTTGATTGATTTCTTTCATCATTACTTACAAGTAAATCATCAATGGGTTCTAATTTAGAGCTTTTAATAGAAAATTAGAAATCTCAAAAAGAAGGCATAGTTAAAACTCCAAGAAGTTCCAAAGCGGCTCAAGAGACTTTTATAAGTTGTCTCAAATGGGCTAGATACTTCATACCAGAAAAAATCACAGATCCAAAACTTTGATTGGACGAGGAAAACCTAGAAGAAAGAAAAATTCCTCTTTTATTTTGTTTTTTGTTTTTTTTTTTTTTTTTTTTAAAGAAAGGTAACAAAAGATTGAGTGCATGATTAAACATGTGCATCCTACAAACATTGGTAGGAACTTGCTCCAACCTATCATTGATGAGGCTATGGGGAGTTGATAGCGTGTCAAGTGTTCAGTGTAGATGTTTTGGGTAGCAAGTAATGGAACTCCCAAAGGAAAAATCAATAACAATATGATATAACGTTGAAAAGATGTGTTTGAAAAATTGAATTCTTTATTAGAAATGATATGCTAAAAGAGATTTCATAAAGAAAATACGAGTTGGAGAATAACAGAATCTGCTGTTCTGCCACTTCTATACTTGAAAGTAGGGAATCTTGCTTGCTTGCATTTTGACTGTCATTGTACTCAACCTGAAATAAATCTTTATGTTAATATCAAATTAGAAGATATTAAAAAGAACAAAAGAAGTGTATTCATTTCTAGGAAAGAAGAAGATCACTAGGAAACAAAAATTGATGTTTCAAGAATCTTAGACATGAATAGTTTTAGCTTTTTAGTAGGTACATGGGGCAATTGTAGGAAGCAAGAATTAATCTAAATAAGTTATGTGAGCTAATCAAAGCAGGCACTGCACCATTCCCCACCTGGACATGGGAACAACATTAAGAAAGAAAAATAAGAACCCAATTCAAGTAAGAAAGAAATTCTGAATCAACTATAGAAAAATCAGAAGATAAGAGAAACCCATGTCACAAATATTAAGAAAACTCTAGCTATGGGATTGTGTGATTTCCTTCAGTCTTGGAGTAGGGTTTTGTCTCTTTGCTGGTTGGAGAGGTTATCCCTTTCCCCATTTTCATATTAACAAGATCGTGGATCTCATCTGATGATCATCTTGGATCTTGTACATGTGCCATGTTCACATATATGGCTTGTTACCTATAACAATCCGTGTATTGGATTTAACCAATGTCTAGAAGATCCTTCTAAAAAAAGAAAAAAAATAAAAGAAAACAGAAGTGTACTGGATTTAAAAATTTTGTAGAAGAAATCCTGGAGCAATGTTCTTGACCCAGAAAACAAACCTGAAAATGTTGATAGTTGGAACTTGAATAGTTGCAATTGGCCCGGAAAACAAACCTGCAAATGTTGTTAGGAAATTGTTTTCAAAAAAAAGTTTCACTACTTCCAAACTTCAGTTGGGAAATCTCTAAATACAAAGGGAAATTAAAATAAAATAAATAATTGCGTGGCTAGAAGAAAGGGCACAAGACACGGTCCCAAGGTTTCCTCGGGTTCATATGGCATGTAAAAGGTCAACGCTTTCTAAGAAAAATATGAAATGACAGTATCGCTGAGTTATAGACAGTTGAAATTCCTAATGGACAAAACCTCGATTTGACAGCTAAGTTAGTAACCACCTAACCTTGATTTCATAAACAAAAATGATTAGTTCCACAAAACTTGAAATAAATAAATCCTAGTAACACCGGACATAAGAAATAAAGAAGAAAACAAATAAACAAGGCAATTTGCAGCAAGTTATATGCAGATTTATATGCTGTACCAACCATGATTTTATGCATTGACTTTAAACAATAATGATTTGTTCCACAAAACCTGAAATAAATAATCCCTGTAACACTAGACCTAAGAAAAAGAAGAAGAAGAAGAAGAAAAACAAGGTAATTTGCAACAAGTTACATGCAGATTTATCATGGTATAGCAAATGTAAATGCGGTAAACAGTTCCCTAAATTGCCTTGACAAATTATCTGTCGCAGATGCTATCAGTATCAAGCTCCAGTAACAACATTTCAAGGCATCCCACGTAACACGAAAACCAAATACTAATAAGAAATTTAACCTCAAGAAGTCCAATCTAGATCTGCACAGGCTGAAACGAAATAATTGAGAGAGAATTCATGTGAGGATCGAAATTGTAGAAGCAATAAAATAACCATGTCCCAATATGCCATAGAAAAACATATTTCAATATCATGAATGAAAAACCCATCCTTATTGAAAGCCATGAACAAATTTGCTTTAAAAAAAAAAATTTAACATAATAAGAGGTCAAACACTGAATCCTTTAATTTCCTTTCCCTCATAATAGTTCCTCTTTTTTATCTATAGGAATAACATCTTTCTTGTATCATTTGATTTTATTCTATCGATTTCAGACATGAACAGAAACTAGGCTATAGTTTTTTATTATTTATTTATTTTTTTACTAATCGCAGCAACAAGAATAGGGAGCCTAAGAATTTGGAGCCATAACCAACATGCATATTTAATTCACAGTTAAAGTGAGAGTTTCAACTTCTGAAGGAGTATACCTTGTTCATCATATTCCATTGACCAACTTGGGGCAAGCAATCCTTTTCTCTACCAGTGTCATGGTATTTAAGCTGCAAAACCAACCAGAAGCAATGATGAAAAATTATAAAGCACTCACAAGAGGGAATTCCTGTGGTTAAATTAGCTAGTCAATGAAAATCCCACATTTGTTAAAAAAATACCAATTTACTTACCCAAGGTGCAGGTAAAATGCATGCTTCAACTGAAGCAAGTTTCTCACTGATTTTGATGCCAAACTCCTTTGCATAAGGATCTTTGTGGTAAGCATTGTGGTGAACCGTCTAACCAAAGAAAAATGAAATTTCAGGGTACTTCATTCCAACACAAGCATTAACAAAGTCAAACTATAAGGCCAGTGCCAATCACCATGTTGATGCACTAAAGAATAATTTCTAGGAATTTCATGTGCTTGCTCTACATAATTTTGGAATGTTCTTGAGGCATGGTAAGAATAACTTGCAATTTTTTTTGTGCAACATTGGAACATCTTTTGTGCACTTTTACCTCCTACCTTCTTGTTACTTTCTTGTATGCATCAACAAATGCTTTTGGTATTTGGGATATTTGACCATAAAAATTATGAACTAAGTAAACCGAAATTTAATTAGAGAAATGATCCAGTGCTCCCACAACTCTACAAATTATGTGCTCCCAATTGCATAGGGCTACCTAGACAGACCAATCAAACGATTTTGACAGTCCCTTTGATCCAACCCACCCTTCATTGGGACATGAATCAAGCCATCCAATCAATAGAACCATAAAGTGGAGAGTCGAGATTGCTATGAAAAAGGTCCAATTAATATATTAACCACCCATTTGGTGGGGCACATTTGTTAATGATTCCAAACAATCACCTTGCCCAGATGACTCTAGCCAACACATCCATGTTTTGGAAAACAGAATGTCAGCAAATGAAAGTTCAACTTTTGGACAGTTATGATAATCCAATGAGTGTATTTTACATGGTGACCCATGAAGTGTGGCTGAACTTAATGGACAATCCAAATCTATTGATTGGATAATCCATGTCTCTTCATTCAACTAGGAGTTGACTTATCTTATAGTGACACATGAACAATGGATTGTCTCTTTAAAATAATTACCTCTATATATAAAATTATTTCCATGTATAATTTACCTACGAGACAATTCATATATAGTTTATAAATGAAATAGTACTCCATTTAACTGAGTATGATAAACTGAGTGAGAGGAACTGCTAAATGTGTATGACAACCATAAGTCATTTTTCAGCAATGATCCAGAATAAGAAAGAAAGAACAAGCAATGTACAGACGTGAAAGAGGGCGAAAGAGAAGGAATAAACATACACAGATGTAAGACGTGCAAAGTTGTAGGATATAATGAGTAATCACACATTAAACTAATGAAAATTGATGGTGACCTCTGAGGAGAGTGCCAGTGGCATTGTTGCGATACATATTCAGTTCAGGAGAGTGCTAATGGCACTGTTGCAATACATATTTAGTTTTGCATCCATCGATAACAAGAATTTTGAGAATTACATATCTCCATTCTTTATGGGACTTCATTTATGCTGCTCATTAGATATTTCCATATAAACTTAGTAAAACCATTGAAAAATGAAATGAAACATCTAACTGAATAGAGAAAAATCCGGCAGCAGACCCTCCCCACACATAAGAATGGATCAGTGCAAATGGAGGAATTGATTTATTTTCAGCAATGAGATAAGGACCAAATCATTGAGTTCTTACATTTTAGCAACTACATTGTGAAGATCTTAGGTAAATTATTTCATTGGCAATGACATGTTTATATACTAAAGGTAACCTAAAATCTAATATATTCTAATCTATAACAGATATTTCAAATATACTAGGATTAGTGGTGGGAATCTACTCTAAAAGAGCTTGCTCATATCATTTTTCAATTTGTAAATGTTGTTTATGGTAGTGGAGATGTTAGAGAATTCAATTGTTACTGTTACATTACCTCCTTGGTAAAGCGAGTCATCGGGGCAAGATATCTGTTGCCCTGGCTGTTGATGGTGGGATTTGCACTTCCGCCAATCGCATACATCTCCCAGTGAGTGTAGTAAAGAGCTCACTGTCTTTTGAGGATCTGATGATCGTGGAGAGAGAGAGAGGGAGAGAGAGAGAGAGAGAGAGAGAGAGAGAGAGAGAGAGAGAGAGGCCGTAGATCTGACGAAGACGAGAGAAATATTGGAGAAGACATTGAGAACAGCTAGGGTTCAGTTTGGTGAGGAGCTGATATCGGTGTATATGCCCCTTGTTTATCTAGCCTACATGAAAATCGGCAATGGAGGAGCAGATTTCGTAGTAGAGAACAAGGTTTTGCTCTCAAATCGAACACCAAACCCTAATCGTTGATATTGCAATGCAGAAACTGCTCAAATCCAGTAAATGAGCTAGAAACGACAAGATTTTCCACTTCCTAAGCAAGATTTCAGTGAAAACAACAAAAAAAATAATAATAAAACCCTCCTCAGATCGAGCCAAAAAATGTGAAAATTGGATTTTGAACGGCCAAATGGAGAAAATGCACGAAAATGAGAGATTTCTGCCCCAATTTTTGATTTTTGAGAGGATTTCAATTGAGAAATCAGTAGAAAAAAAGAGAGAACGAGTACCTGAAATTGGCAAAGAGATTGCTAGTGTGGAGGATAAAATTAACATTTCTAGGCATTGTGAAGGATCGAATTGCAGAAGTTAAACACGATTTCGATCTGTTTTCCTTTCAGAACTTAGGATTTTGACAGACAGAATTGCAGAAGTAAAACACGATTTCACTCTATTTTCCTTTCGGAGCTTAGGGATTTTGAGAGAGAGCTCTGTTTCGAGCTTCCAAGTTCCAAAATGAATAGAAGCCACGGAGATGATATACTAGATTCGTAAGAAACGGAACATGGTATACTCGTCTCTCTACGGTACACGTGGCAAGCAATGCGGAAATCGAGTCTGTTCATTTGCAAGGCCCAAAATGACATTTGGATCTATTTCCTTTTTGGTTCTTGCACAAAAATTAATCCTTATTTTTATCAAATTTACAAAAATTCTCAAAAAGAAAAAGATCAAGATTCTTATTTTATTTTATTTTTATTCTAAATTTTTTCAAGATTATAAATTGGTTGAAATTTATCAAAAAAAAATTAAAATTCTCAGTTTTTCCAAATTTTCAAAAAAAAAATATATATTAATTCTTAATAGTTTTAGAAATTCTTAATTTTTTTCCAGAATTTTCAATTATTTGAAATTTCTCAATTTTTTAATATTTTCCAATTTCTTTTGAGATTCTCAAATTCAAAATTCTTATTTTTTTTCAAAAAATTTAAAAATTCTTAATTTAAAAAAAAAATTCGTACTTTTTCATAATGATCATTTTTTATTGTTAATTTTTTAAAAGTTCTTAAATTTTTAAAAAATTCTTAGTTCTTAGAAAATTCAAAATTCATATTTTTTTCAAAACTCAAGTTTTTTTTTCAAAATTCTCAATTTTTTCACAATTGTCTCAATTTTTTTTTCAAATTTCTCAATTTTTTCGCAATTGTCAAAATTTTAAAAAATTATTAATTCTTTCAAGATTTTCAATTTTTTTCAATATTCTTAAATATAGACTTTTAACCTCAGTTCCTATGTAACAGAGGCTAAAAAGTAGACTTTTGGCCTCGGTTCTTATGTAACTGAGGCTAAAATGTAGACCTTTGGTCTCGGTTCCCATGCAACGGAGGCTAAAATGTAGACCTTTTACCTCGGTTCCTATGCAACTGAGGTTAAAAAGTAGACCTTTCACCTCGGTTCCTATGCAACTGAGGCTAAAAAGTAGACCTTTGGTCTCAGTTCCTATGTAATTGAAGCTAAAAAGTAGCCCTTTCGCCTCGGTTCATATGCAACTGAGGTTAAAAAATCGACCTTTGGTCTCGGTTCCTATATAACTGAAGCTAAAAGGTAGCCCTTTCGCCTCGGTTCCTATGCAACTGAGGTTAAAAGGTAGACCTTTCGCCTCAGTTCCTATACAACTGAGGCTAAAAAGTAGACCTTTCGCCTCGGTTCGTATACAACTAAGGCTAAAAAGTAGACCTTTCACCTCAGTTACTATGCAAGTGAGGCTAAAAAGTAGCCCTTTTGCCTTGGTTCCTATGCAAATGAGGCTAAAAAGTAGACCTTTCGCCTCGATTCCTATATAACTGAGGCTAAAAAGTAGACCTTTCACCTTGGTTACTATGTAATTGAAACTAAAAAGTAGACTTTTACCCTCAGTTCCCTAGCAACTGAGGCGAAAAATCAACTTTAGCCTCAATTCCTTAGTAACCAAGGCTAAAAAACACATTTAGCCTCCACTTTTTCAACCGAGGCTGAAAGGCTAAAGCTCCCTTTTCTTGTAGTGCAAATGGGCTTTGACGCACGGCAATCCTTAAAATCTTCCATGCTCCAGTAATCTAAAAAAGCAGCTCCATATATGTTAGGATAGATTGATTCTTTTCCTGCCAACATGTAACATATAAATAAATATTATGAAGGTGGGACACACCATCGTTATTGGAAGTGGATTGCGTCCTGCCTACACATGGACGGAATCAGTTAAGGCAGGAGCTCTGTGGGGCCATCGTGATGTATGGATTTTATCCAGGCCATTCATCCATTTTTTAAGATAATTTTAGGAGATGAGTTCAAAATTGAAGCAGATTTATGGCTCAAGTGGACCACAGCACAAGAAACAGCAGTAATACTGACGCTCACCATTGAAAGCCTCCTAAAGCCCACCATGATGTTTATTTGTCATCCAACTTATTCATAAGGTCACATGCACTGGGATGAAGGAAAAACACAAATGCCAGCTTGATCCAAAACTTCAATGAAGTCCCCTGCAACGATGGTAGGTGGGGCCGCTGTCATGGTTTTGAGAAATGAACTCCGTTCATCTTTTGGGGAGCTAATTTTAGGACATGCAATAGAAAATGAGATGGATTCAAAACTTAAGTGGGTCACACGAGAGAACACAGTGGAGATTTCAGTGAGCACTGTTGAAATATATAAATGGCCATAAATGTTTTGTAAGAGGTAATTTTATTATTATTATTATTATTTTAATATTTTCAGTTGATCTTAGTGTGAATGACATCATAAACACTTTGAATGGCATATAAACATCAAGGTAGAGCTCAGAAAGCTTTCAACGGCAGAAATTTCTTTCCCCAATTTTCTCTCTCGTGTGGCACATTTGATCCACCTCAAATTTGGTCGCATATTCTAAAATGATCGAAAAATAGATGGGTGGGTTGATTTCTCAAAAATATAGTAGTGGGCCCCACCTAGCAACCTTGCATAGCAACTTAAAATGATCTAAAAATGATTTTATCACATTGGCCCCACAAAGCCCCTACATATACGTATTCTTGTTGTAAGGCTTGAACCTAAAAATAAGACAAATCCAACTACCAAGTGTACATTGAAACCCTTTTGAGGTTCGCATAAATTTTGGACCAATATGATAAAAAAAAAAAATTCCTCTTCATCCAAGTATGTATGATTGAATGAAAAATAAATACTATGGTGGGCCCTAAATCCTAAATGTTTTAATGGTGAAAATTATTGTCCCATTGCTATTTATGGTGTGGTCTAATTAAGCATTCGATATGACTCACTTTTTAGATCAAGATCTAAAATGATCTCGCCAAACCGATGAATGGTGTGGATATAATAAATACAACATTATGAGCTCATGTAACTTTGATCTCCTTTGAATGGTTGGTACAACTGGGAGCCCGATGAGCTTCAGCACTAGTCTTCACACGACACTGACGCAGGGGAGGACATGAGCTTGAGCACCGTCTTCCTCAAGAGGATAATTATTCCGAATCCATGAAACTTCTCTAGACTCCTCACAAAGACTTCTGGAATCCATGAGAAAAGAAAGTAAGAAAATAGAAATAAATTATAATAAATTAGAAATTGATTAATTGATTGAAATAATAAAAATGAGTTCACGACCCTTCAAATAGGAATACCAAGCAATAGGAGAGAAATCAAAATCAAACTACACTTAAAACTCTTAGAATTCGCAACTTACTATAAATAGTAAACTTACTATTTATAAACGGTCATGATGCCTGTTATGGGAAATCCGAGCTCACGGTACAACACTTTCCCAAGCGCCCGTCCGAGCCGAGGCATGATCCATCTGACCTGCTTCGGGACGTGATCCATCTGAGCAGACGACACGGTTGGTGCGTGACTCAGAATCATACTCCGATCGGATGACCTCCGATGCCTTAACCACACCGCTTATTGAAGTCAGCCCTGCCAGCCATGGTGGAACCAACTGAGCCGACTATGCGGATTGGACTGCTGGTATCCTTAGATAAGCTGAGCCGAGCAGACTCTCCGACGTGTATGTCCCACTCGTTCAATATGGAAACTGTCATATCGAGACGTGACCGGTAACTTCGCTCGCAGGAGCGCACGATCCACCAGATACGCTGCGCGATCAGTAGATTGCGGGCAATATCTCCATGATCCTATAATCCCTCTGATCGTGCAAAGATTATCGGACTCAGACCGCCTTATAGGCAGGTGTAAATAGTACGCATCGCCATATCTACAGGTACGTAAAATCTAGCTCTCCTCTACTCTCTACTCAGACCCTGATTCCCTTGTCCTGACTTAGGCATCGGAGGGTCCCCCGGCTTAGCCATGGTCACCCTTGCCTGCTTTCCTGGTGCAGGTTACAGGGATAATACTTGGTGGACGACGTAGAGGGAGGGCCGACCGGATTTTGGCATCAACATTTTTGGCGCCATCTGTGGAAACCTGAAACTAGAAGTCAGGTTCTCATTTTCTCAAGCAATGGCGAAGAAGAAGAAAGCTGCAGCAGTGCAACCGCAACCCAATGAGCAGACTAGGTCATCATCATCGCTTCATGCCGAGTCTGCACCAGGGCCTTCCCAGCGTTCGCGTAATCGGTCGAGCAAGTATCGCACCATGCAGAACGAAATCCAGGCCCTGCGCGACGAGATAAATCGAATAAAACAGAGAGAGCCAGAGCGACGCCCTGCTCAAGAACAACCCGTCCTCGAGCCGGTAGGGCTGTTCGTGGAAACTCGCTCCGTACCGAGGAGTGTGAGGCCCGAAGCCCCCCAACACTTGGGGGTACCGTATTCGAGTCAAAATCTTCCTACGGCACGTGCGGAGGTATCCGCGCGGAACCCCACTACTCGGGCTCTGACGACTGTTCATTCAGCAACATTTGCCCTACCGCCCTCGGACCTCCATCATCAGCTGGAACGAAGGAGAGAGAGAGGAACACCGGAGGTCAAACATGCGCCAGAGGTCGTCGCTGAAAATAAGGATCCCTGGGAAGCGCGCTTTGCGGAACTGAAGGATAAGTTCCTAATATTAGAGAAAAAGTAGGAACAATCGACAGTTCCAACCACGATCCAGGCGATGATGGAAGAGACCGAGCATCCCTTCACCCCTGCCATCATGGCTGAAGTAATGCCGCAGAGGTTTCGAATGCCTCCCGTCATCCAATATTCAGGATCTGGGGACCCATCCAAACACTTGGAGTCTGACAGATCATGGATGCAGATCCAGACTGCAACGGATGCGATGATGTGTAGAGGGTTCTCTATCACCCTCACCGGATCCGCTCGGATTTGGTATCGTTAGCTGAAACCAAATTCCGTACGCTCATTCGCGGAACTGAGTCGACTATTCCTTACGCAATTCATAAGCGGTAAGAGAAGTCGGAAGCCCAACACTTACCTGCTCACCATTAAGCAGGCCCCGAAAGAGTCGTTGAAAGATTACATCACCCGCTTCAACGAAAAAGCATTACATGTCGAGGACTACGATGATAAGATGGCCCTCGCTGCCATTCTGAGCGGACTGAAAGAAGGAAAGTTTGTATTCTCCATCGGAAAGAATCCACCAAAGACACTAGCGGACTTCATGGCGAAAGCTCAGAAGTACACTAATGCAGAGGAGTTCACCAATGCCCGAAAGGGCACACAGGTGTCTGACTCGACGAACAAGGGAAAAAGACCCCGGCACGAAGACTCCCAGCCGGTTGGCAAAGGGACGGATGACCTCGCTTCTCGCGATCATCGTCCGAGCCATAGGCCGGAAGGGAAATTTTGTTCCTACACTCTGCTTAATACATCTGCCGAGCAGATCCTGCTAGACATTCGAGGAGAAAGGCTACTCAATTGGCCGGTTTGCATGAGGGCTGATCCAGAACACAGGGATAAGCGAAAATTCTGTCGCTTCCACCGGGACCATGATCACAACACAGACGACTGTGTGGATCTGAAGGACGAGATTGAGTCCCTCATCCGCAAAGGACATCTACGTCGTTACGCCAAAAAGGAGAAATCCGCTCGGAGAGAAGAACGACCGTAAGAGCAGTCGAACAACCCCCCAAAGGAGCCCGTTGAAATTCGCACCATCTTCGAGGGTTCAGCTGGGGGAGGGGATTCGAATAGGGCACGAAAAGTCCATTCCCAGAGCTCCGAGTTGGAACACCACATTCACCTGACAGAACGTCCCAGCAAGGAACTCCGTGTCGCTCCGTGCAGCCTGACCTTCACAGAAGATGATGCACGTGGGATCCATCATCCGCACGACGACGCGCTAATGGTCACTATGACCATAGCCAATCACAAAGTGTACCGTATCTTGGTCGACACCGGGAGTTCGGCTGACGTCATATATTCTGAGGCATTCGAGAAGATGGAAATTCCATGGTCCAAGCTCCGACCTATGAAGACTCCCTTGCACGGCTTTACCGGAGAGAGAGTCATCTCCGAAGGAGCCATTTTCCTCCCAGTAATAACGGGAGAAGGGCAACATCAAGTCACACTTTTGTTTGACTTTTTAGTTGTCAATGTTCCATCAGTCCACAACGTGATTCTGGGCTGACCCTCCCTCAATGGGATGAGGGCGGTCGTCTCAACTTATTATCTAATGATAAAGTTCCCAGCTGAAGGTGGGATCGGTTATCTCCGAGGCGGCCAACGCGAGGCCCGGAGGTGTTATGCGATAGTCGTAAGGAAAGGGGCTGCCAAACAAACGCTCGTAGTGGACACCTTGGACCATCGGGGATCGACAGAAGAAAGTCCCTTAATCGAAGATCTGATAAGAGTGCCGTTCGATGAATCAGATCCGAGAAAAACTATTCAGCTCGGATCATCACTGAATCCCGAGCGGAGGAACTAGTTATTGGCCTTCTTGAGGCAACACCGAGACATCTTCGAATGGTCACATGCAGATATGCCGGGGATCTCACCCGATGTGCATGTCCACAGGCTGAATGTGGACCCAGATCACCAGCTAGTTAAGAAAAAAAGAAGGTCGTTCGATGCCGGACGATATGAAGCCATTATCGAGGAGGTCTCCTTCCTGCTCGATGCGGGCTTCATAGAAGAAGTATACTACCTTGACTGGATAGTAAATGTTGTGCTCGTCAGGAAGTCAAACTGGAAGTGGAGTGTTTGCGTAGACTACTCCGATCTGAATAAAGCGTGTCCTAAAGACAGCTTCCCGTTACCTCAAATCGACCAATTGGTGGACAGCACGACCGGACACGAGTTAGTCTCGTTTCTGGACGCTTACTCCGGGTACAACCAGATCGACATGCATCCCCCAGATAGGTAGAAGACCACCTTTGTCACGGACAGGGGACTCTACTGTTACCGGGTCATGCCATTTGGCCTGAAAAATGCTGCGACAACGTATCAGAGACTAGTGAATCAGATGTTCGCCAAACAGATCGGACACACCATGGAGGTGTATGTAGACGATATGCTGGTGAAGAGTATCAAAGCCTCCGACCACCTTGTTGATCTCGAAGAAACATTCAACGTCCTCTGTGAATACCAGATGAAGCTTAACCCCGCCAAGTGCGTGTTCGGGGTTGAGTCAGGAAAATTCCTGGGCTTCCAAGTCAGTCAGCGGGGTATCGAGGCGAACCCAGAGAAGATCAAAGCCCTCCTGGACATGAACTCGCCTCGGACTCTCAAGGAAATACAGTGTCTCACTGGAAGAGTCGCAGCCCTCGGACGCTTCATATCTAGGGCTACAGATAAATGCCTTCCTTTCTTCCAGCAGCTGAAGAGCCACAAGAGGGCGGAGTGGATGCAGGAATGTGAGCAAACCTTCCAGCAATTAAAACAGTACTTGGGTTCACCAGCCCTACTGACCAAGCCTGAAGAAGGGAAACCTTTGTTCCTCTACCTCGTCGTCTCGGCCTCAGCTGTCAGTTCGGCTCTGATCAGAGAAGTCGGAGGCAAGCAGTACCCCGTCTATTATGTAAGCAAAGCCATGGTACCAGCTGAAACAAGGTACTAGTCTTTGGAGAAATTAGCGCTCTGCCTCGTCGTCTCAGACAGAAGACTGCGGCCATATTTCGAAGCCCACTCCATAGTTGTGCTAACAGACTCTTCTCTGAGGCAGATCCTCCAGAGACCCGAAGTGTCAAGTCGGATGACCAAATGGGCCGTAGAACTCGGAGATTTGATATCCAATTCTGACCCAGGACAGCACTCAAGGGTCAAGCCGTAGCCGACTTTATCACCGAATTCACAACTCCGGATGATGAGAAAGTCAGAAAGGAAGTTGAAATGACACCGTCTGTCCCGCTGAACAATCAAGAAGCAGCGTCAGATCCGGAGTGGGTCCTTTATGTTGATGGATCTTCTAACATTAAAGGAACTGGGCCGGTGTCGTCCTGGTTGCACCTGATTCAACAACAATCCAATACGCCATCAGGCTCGGGTTCAAAGCTTCAAATAATGAGGCTGAATCAATCGCAAAGATCACCGAGCAGAAAGTAATCGATTTTGTGTGGAAAAATATCATCTGCCAGTTCGAGATTTCGAGAACCATTGTTTCTGATAACGGCCCCCAATTCGACAATGATAAGTTTCGCAGTATGTGTCAAGGGCTTGGCATTGTGAACGCCTACTCATCACCTCGGCACCCACAGTCGAACCGACAGGTAGAGGCGGTCAACAAGATCATCAAATATCATCTCAAGACAAGGCTGGAAAAAGTAAAAGGAAATTGGGCCGAAGAGCTCCCCTTCTTCCTCTGGGCTTACAGGACTATAGCCCAGACTTCGACTGGCGAAACCCCATTTTCTTTATCCTATGGCTCGAAGGCAATGGTGCCAGTAGAAATCGGACTCCATACGGCACGAGTTAGGGGTTTCGAAGAAAGTTAAAACTCTGAGCAGATGACGACTAATCTGGATTTGCTCGAAGAACTTAGAGAAATTTTCAAGCTCCGAACAGAGGCTCGGCACCAGCAGGTAGCGCGCTTTCACAAATCTAAAGTCAGAGTCAGGCACTTCTGACCAGGGGACTTAGTCCTCCGACGGGTTTTCCAGAACACGGCCGAGCCAGGGGCAGGACCGCTCGGACCCAATTGGGAAGGTCCATATCATGTGGTCAGATCTGCCAAACCGGGCTCGTACCACCTAGAAGACCTCGAAGGCCGTCATCTCCCTCATCCTTGGAACGCCGAGCACTTGAAGATGTACTACCCGTGAGGAAATAGCCTTTGCGGCTCATAATAAAATGTATGCCTCCGAGCAACTAGTCTTTAAGGCTCTTAATAAAAGATCAATTCTACCTTTGAATGCTTGTCCGATTACCCTATCCGTACAAGTACGAGTTAAATAGTCCGATCCTTTAAGGAATCAGAACCCAACCTTACGAAAGATCGACAAGGCATCCCTCCAAGGGAAAAAGCCTAATAATAACTCTAACCCTCCGGTTAGGTGTTCAGCTCGGCATACAACAAAACAAAGGGGACGAGCCGAGCATCCAAAGAGATCGGACCCAACTAAAACTTGGGCCGAGGAGGCTCGGACAACCGACCCTAAAAACTAACTAAACGGTAGCTGATTAAACTCATAAAGAAATCAGCTCGACATCTCACAAACAAATAGACAATGAAAAAAGAATGCTTTTCATTAAATCCTCTCAGAGGGGCAAAAGTACATGGTTGAAAGTACATTGATAGTTTCAAAAAAAAATAAAATGATAGTGTCTTCAGGCCGAAGGAGGAGCTTGGCCATAAGGAGCCTGGGCGTCAGGAGCTGGATCCGAACGGACGACTTCGACCGGGGCATCTTTAGAGTCGTCACGCAGGAGAGAATCAAGGTCAAGGTCTGGGTATAAACCCAGGACTGCCTCGAGGCAAGCGTCGAAGCCGCGATTGTAGAACGTTGTAACTTCAACGTCCCTCTCCTTGGAAGTCTTGAAGCTTTCGACAGCAGCAGCAACCGCTGCGGCCAAAGAAGCCTCATCCTTTGCTCGCTGGGCTTCCACGGCCTAATTCATGACTCGTGTCAGTTCTTCAGTCGCCTCGGCCTTGGTGCGGTTCAGAGCTTCTCCGAGCCGAGCGGTCTCCATGGCCAAAGAATCTGCGTGGGCTTTGGCACGGGTCAGCTCAGCGGTCGCCGCATCGCCAGTCTTCTTGAAGTCATCCGCCTTATCCTGTAGCTGCAGCTCCCTGGCCTCCAAGACATTGATAACACCTTGCAGCTGCCTAACCTTAGCCCTCTCGCCTGCGAGCTGTTGGCGTAGGCTGGTCTACTCAGCCTTCATGGCCGCTGCCTCGGCCTGTAGGGCCTCCAACTCTGTCTCCGTCTCCTTACGCTCCCGCACTCTCTGACGAATGGAGAGCAGCATCGGGACGGCCTGAACAGAAAACAAAGATCAGAATCTACAGTGCATAACGACAAAAAAAAAAAGAGTCTTCTCAGACACATACCATGTAGCACACGGAGGCGAAGTCGTTCAAGAAGCCACCCTCCGACCGCTCAAGAGTCTGGGCGATATCCTCCTCCTTAGCATGCTTGACAGCCCATGGAGCCAAGCAAGTCATGTGATAACCGGGCTCAAACCTCCCGCCGCTTGTGCCCGCCTAGGCCGAAGCCTCAGCCCCCTCGGCCCCTACCCTACTGCCGGCCGAGTTTTAACCCTCGGCGCGGACCTCCCCCCCGACCTCGGGGGGGGGGGGGGGGGGAGTGCATTTTCAGCTATTTTATTACCCTCCTCCCGTTCGGAGGAGGAGGACACAGCGATGGGGGCCTCAGGGACCCCGGTAGGCACCTCCACTGTGGGGGGAACGGCGGTGGTGGGAGATCGAGGAACAACATTACTCTGCATGACAGGGGTGCCGACCACAGTCGTCTGGACGAGCCCGAGCGGAAGACGCACCACCGGGAGTAGGACTACCGAGGGATCCGAGGCGGTGCTGGGGTATGCCGGAGTCGGTGTTACGGAGGACGAGCCAATTGGCTTCAGTGTTTGGGCTGATAGAGTTAGTGTAGTAAAAGATTCCTCCACGTGAGGGAGAGGCGGCTTCTTCCGAGTGATCTTCACTCGGGGAGCTTCTTTGAGCAACTCCTTCGCCGTCAAAGCTACTTTCCTCTTTTGAGCCCCGGACGCCTCGGCCATACCTGTAAAAATAAAGAAATAAAATTTTGTCAACTACTAAACCAAAAGAAAGCTCATTGAAAAGATCAAGGCAGCTTACTAAGGGATGAGAGCAGAGGTTGGGATTTGTAGAGCCCGGACCAGTGGAGGTTGGCTGCAGTGATCAGATCAGCCCAGGAGCGAAGCGACTCCGACCGCGCCCTGGCCTTTGCAACTTGATTTTTCTGGTCCGAGTCGAGGAGCGGCAGTCCCTTTTGAAAAACTGCAAAAGGAGAAGTGTTACTTCAAACGAAGTGAAAATCAAAGCAACAACTCAGATATGAAATGAAGTCCGACCTGGTTTGGTAAAATGGGTCAGAACCCGGGCAGTTGGGGTCCTGAACTCAGCCGCCTACGCCTCCCAATCACCCGCCGCCTAGAACTACTTGTTCTTCCAGTCTTTGTTGGAAGACGGCAGGTGCATTACCAACCCCGACCCTTTGCTCTCCCGAGCCACGAAATAGTACTATGGGTCGTTGTTATCATGCTTGACCATGTACAGGCTCAGTAGCTCCTCTGGGGTCAGTTCGGGGTTCCCAACTTGCTTCCAAATTATGTAAGCTGAGATCATCACCCTCCATGCATTCAGAGCGTACTGTCCAGGGGCCAATCTGAGGTAGGTCGCTACCTTATGAATGAAGGGATGTAATGCTAGTCGGACCCCGCATTGCAGCGAGCATAGGAAGATGGCCACCTCTCCCTTAGCTGGGGCGCAATCAACGTCCAAGGGACCGTGAGCCCTTATCTGAACGGAGTCTAGGATCTGAAACTCTGAGCGGATCCACTCCATTTGGGATTCTGACATGACAGAACCCCCGGGGACTACCTCTGCGGTACGTAGATTCGCAGGCATCTCAGTGGCGTTAGCAGTCTCAGCTCGGCGGGGTCGAGAGGCTGTCTTCTTACTGGGCTGCTTGGTCTTAGAAGCTAATATTTTTTGCTTCCAAGGCGGGGGATACGGTAGAGTGGTCTCGAAAGGACCTTTGGATGACCCACTCTCACTTTCAGTAGTCTCCGGCTTGGAATCATCACCGTATTCATGAACCATTTTCAGATCGAAAGACATGGTAGATAGAAGAGCGAAGGTCAGCGAGACTCACCGGGTGGTTGCCGAAAATCACCTACTGACAGAAACTTCAAAGTCGGCCGGAATCGCCTCTCTTCGGAAATCACCTCTCCGGTATGCTCTTATGAAACGGAATGTATAATGCTATGCGAAGGTCTGGGGTGCCCTTATATAGGCTGTGAACGATTTCAACATTAATAGCAAACCTTAATGGCAGCAGCTGAATCGGCACGAGCCTATCTCCGAGCACACATGGCAACACCGCATTGGATGCGCACCGAACCGTCGGTACGGCGCCTGACATCGGGCAATGCGCCTTGATACTCGAAGCAACGCCACAGTAGTCGGAGCATTATGGGCACCTCTTCTCAGGTCTACGTGGCGGCTTCTCACAAGCTGAGAAGGGATGCGGGATCGTAACCATCGCCACGCATTAACCGAAGCAAAAAGCACGCGCGCGATTCGATATTTGCCATCATTACGATGAGGGCGGAAGATTTTCTACCTAAGTACTCTCCAAGCCCGCGAACAAGCTCGAAGAGTAGGGGGCTTCTGTTATGGAAAATTTTAGCTCACAGTACAACACTGCCCCAAGCGCCCGTCCGAGCTGAGGCATGATCCATCTGACCTGGTTCGGGACGTGATCTATCCGAGCAGACGACACGGTTGGTACGCGACTCAGAATCATACTCCGATTGGATGACCTCCGATGCCTTAACCACACCGCTTATTGAAGTCAGTCCTGCTAGCCATAGTAGAACCAACTGAGCCGACTAGGCGGATCGGACTGGTGGTATCCTTAGATAAGCCGAGCCGAGCAGACTCTCCGACGTGCATATCCCACTCATTCAATATGGAAACTGCCATATCGAGATGTGGCCGGTAACTTCGCTCTCAGGAGCGCACGATCCACCAGATACGCTACGCGATCAGTAGATTGTGGGCAATATCTCCATGATCCTAGAATCCCTCTGATCGTGCCGAGATTATCGGACTTAGACCGCCTCATAGGCAGGTATAAATAGTACGCATCGCCATATCTACAGGTACGCAAAATCTAGCTCTCCTCTACTTTTTACTCAGACCCTGATTCCCTTGTCCTGACTTAGGCATCGGAGGGTCCCCCGGCTTAGCCAGGGTCACCTTTGCGTACTTTCCTAGTGCAGGTTCCAGGGATAATACGTGGTGGACGACGTGGAGGGAGGGCCGATCAGATTTTGGCATCAACAATGCCTACTAGTGCGCAAGGTTTTCGGCTAAAAATAGTAAGTGTCCTATTTGGCTTCACCAAGTTGTTCTCCTAATTTTTCTAAGCTCTTTTCACATTGGGCGCAACTCATAAAACTCAACGAACGAAGAGTTATAATCAAATTAAAACTTACTATAAATAATAAACTTATTATTTATAGACGGTTGTGATGCCTACTAGTGTGCAAGCTTTTCGGCCAAAAATAGTAAGTGTACTATTTGGCTTCACCAAGCTATTCTCCTAATTTTTCTAAGCTCGTTTCACGTTGGGCACAATTCCTAAAGCCAAACGGATGAAGAGTTATAATCAAATTAAAACTTAATATTTATAGTAAAAATGGAATTAAAATAAGGAAAGGATAGTTTATCCGACGGTATTTTACAAATCCGGCCTAGGTAACCCAGAGTAGCGAGGTTCGGTGGCTAAAGTAGTTCATTCTATCCTAAAATCATATATTTTACATTTTATATCTCATTTAAGATTACGAAATATGCTTGATTTAAGATTTGACGGTTTGGATCACCTCTGTTGTCAACTGAGCCTTTTCTAAGCCATCTTAGCCATGTAACGGTCTACAACCCTCTCTACGTAGACACATACCCATGCCAACCAAATCGATGGTGTGCACAAATTGATGGTGTGTAGTGCACCAGCCAATCTGTTCCCCAGACGTGCAGGCAGTCCGCTTCCATCGTAATCAGCTGTTGTAATCTACAGGTCATGGTCTGACGTAGTGTAATGGTGTGGCCGACTTATTAAATGCGCCAGCCAGAATATGATGCACCTAGTGTACATCATTTTTATTTATTTATTTATTTATTATTATCATTGTCTGTTGTTTTAAAGCCACCAGCGACCTAACAATGTAAATTTTAGCGACCATCTACGTCATATCAACCACAATGACTTAAGGCTGGCTTTGGATGGTTTATTAGGTACCTCATTATAATTATAAAAATAATACATCACGACATAACCCCCTATGCTAAGAAAGGATGTCTTATCTACACCATCCATCTATTTTTTCGGCTCATTTTAAAGCAAGAGTGAAAAATTGAAGCATATTCACAGCTCAAGTGGACCACACCACAGGAAACATCGAGGATAATGGCATCCAACTATTCATATGGTCACATGGACATTGATGAAGGGAAAACGCAAATATCAGCTCACTTCCGTAACCCCTCAACAATTTTCAGCCATTGGTGTTAAATTCACGCAGTTTCCTTTGGTAGCGTCTTATTATAATAATAATAAATAAATAAATAAACTATCTAATTAATAAGCAATTTACATTCCAATTCAAAATATGTTTTCAAAATTCTACTTCATTAATTATTAGTATTATCAGTCCTCACTGAAACTCACCCTAATGTCTACGTAAAATCTATCTCAACCACCGCTGAGTGCGTCATCTTATGTTAGGCCAATCCCATCCATGCTAGTGCATTTATCGTGGCACTTGACTCACACGTGGCATCACCACACAAGTGTGAAAGAACAGAGCTATTCATCAAGTGGTCCTCAACCATGTCCTGTGTACGCGTATCAAACCTGATGATCTTCAAATGCCTCAAATTTTAAGTATGCCATCAACACATTGATGATCACCTGATGAAGGTCTCCCAACGAACAGGCATGTACGATGATGATCAGATGATGACTGACTTTGAATGAAAGGCTTGTACGATGATGATCAGGTGATGAGTGGCTCTGAACGAATAGTCATGAATCCAGGTTGGCTGGTATATCATACACCACCGAGCTGTTGGTGAGGGTACGTGTAACGCTGCGGCTCCTTAGCCCCCAATTGTGCAAAGCTGTTCAAAGGAAATTAAAGTTACAGGCCTCCAAATGATGTATTTATTATATTCACACCGTTCATCCATTTTGAATGATTATTTTAGATTATAACTCTAAAAATAATTATATCCAAATGTTATGTAGACCACATACCACATATGTACACTATAAGAAAAGAAGGCTTTAGCCTCGGTTCAAAACTATGGTTAAAAAGGTTAAAAGTAAAGCTAAAGCCTTTAGCCTCAATTTTGCTTCAATTATTTAAACCGAGGTTGAAACCCTGTGGGCAAAGGCTTTTGCCTCAATTTTAGCAACCTAGGGCTAAAATGACTTTTATAACCTCGGTTCTTCAAGTGAAGTTAAAAATCTTTTTAGCTTCAATTTTCTCGAAATGAGGCTAAATTCAAATTTTAGCCTCCATTGTTTTCGACTGAGACTAAATCCAAATTTTAGCCTCAATTGCCTCCAACCGAAGCTAAATTTATTTTTAACCTCGGTTCTCAACAACCGAGGCTAAAGCCTTTAACCACGGGAATTGTAATCTCAGTCTAGGTAACTAAGGCAAAACTGAGACTAAAAATAGATTTAGCCTTTGTTGACATCAATTGAGGCTAAAATCAATTTCTAACATCATTTATCAATAATCGAGGCTAAATTATTTATTTTAATACATTCGTAAACCTATGCATATTCAGTGGCCATTGATTAAATGACTTGCATTTTTGCTCTCATAAGGTAACAACTCATGGAGAAAAACATGAGAATCACACCCACTTTTGAAATTGAAATTTTAATTTCTATTTGGACTAGAAATATGGAAAAAGAAAAAAAGAATTCAACAACTGAAGCTTTGATCAACCGTCATCATTGGATTCTAATTCAGATTGCTAGATCTTGACTACAATAACTGAAGCCTTTGGTTCATCTCAGAGAAATCAGCCAACATGTTGGAGCTGTAGTTGGGAGAGATCTGATGCATCATCGGCAGTGGAAGCTTCCCTCTGCTAATGGTAATAATCACAGGATTGATGAATTCAACATCAACATAGCTGCTATTTTCAGCAACTTTGTTGTTGCAAATTCAAATTAGCTGAACTATCAAGGAACGGATACTGTGCAGCTGAACCTACCACAAGAAGTAATATAAGCATCCACAACAATCAGAAAAAAGATCTTACCAGCAAGAAAATAAAAAAGGAAAATAAAAAATAGATGGTAGCAAAACTGCAAGAATTTGAGCCTGTAAATCAATGGTAGACAGGGTGCATTTCAACATTGAGTTCTCAGATTTGAACCTTGCTTACCAACCAATCAACAAAAACAATAGACAAGAAAAAGATTTTTAAAAAATAACTTGAAACTGCTAATGAAATATCGGCATGTATTCAACAATGAATTATCAGACTTATAGATATTATGTTGCACCAAAAATCCGTGAATCTTGATCTTGGTAATGACACTGCCAACAAAATTAGGTGAATGCCATTTTAATGGGAATCTACATGTGTCGTGGTTACAAAAGGGGATAAAAATGGTCATGCCCCAGGAATCGGAAGTGAAACTAGAAAAAGACTTAATTAGCTCCAACTCCACACCCCAGGAAGATCCTTCCTATAATGAGCATGAAAAGGTTCTGGGCAGTTGCATTTAGCACCACGCCAATGATGAAGAAAATCCCTGCAATGAGCATGGTCAACCTCCGACCGAGGTTTCTTGTGGTGTAAGATGCGAAGAAGGTTGAAGTGATTAAGCCGGCCGATTACAACAATGATGTGAATAGCTGAAGGCCGTGGTTGTGGTTGTCGTATTTGCAGTAATTGCTGTTCAAACCAGGATCTTTGATCTTTCGATAGACGACTGGGAAGAACTTTATCAAGAAGGCGTCCATCGATGTTACTCTACCTGCAACAAAGAAACCAATACACCACCATGTCAGAGGAGTGATTCAAAAAAATTAGACTTGCATGTTTATTTTATACTCAAGGCCCTATTTGGTAGTCACCCAAAAAAGTGAGTCAATCTAATTGTTCAATGTAACGATTAATTTTATGCATTGGAGATCAAAATCTCTAATATATAATTACTAATATCTAGAGTGAGATTAATTCCTATATAGGTGTTTGGTAACAGAACTAAACTTTTTTTTTAAATAAAGAGTTCCAAACGGAACATGTTTTTAATTTAATTTAATTTTTTTTTTTTAAGGATTGAGAGTGATTAATCTCATTGGTAAAAATAAAGAATGCAATGCACTGGAAACAAAAAGGTATGCAAGCAGGCATATTATAGCATTCAACTAGAAACACATACAAGCAGGAACCCACGATACATATGCACAAAAGCATGTTATATGGATAATCCAATTGTAGCAATGTATCAAAACAGTTATTGAATTGTAGCAAGATTTTTGCCAACTTTTTAGATTTTTTTTTCTAATCACTCCAGAGCATGAACCATGATAACAAAGTAAAATGCAGGTAAAACATGTGGTTCTTTGCATCTCCCATATGATATATTATAACCAACCAACATTCTATATTAGTTTTGCGTCTAACGAATATGGTACATGGAAAAGAAGCCTATGAACAATGATAACAATGTTAGTTCTCTGCATTGCATGCATAAAGTAGTATAAGTCTACCAACCAACATAACAGGTCAGTTCATCAGAGAAAAAGGAAAGAAAATAGAAATAAAAATTACATGGAAAAGATGTCAGATCGAATTGGTCTTTAAGTAGATCACTTTCACTAGAAGTAATTGCAGCTTCCCCTGAAGAAAAAGTAAGACGGTGAGATTGCCAGCTTAGCTATCAGTTGACAACTTCCTAATCTAAGGAATAACAAAGGTGGCTTCTTTTTTATCTCCACTCCCAAACTCAGAGAAAGCTTTCAGAATGCATGTCCTCTAGAGCTGATAAACTGCAGATTGCTGTTGTACAACCACATCAGAGCTTATCCAGAAAGAGACAGATAGGCAGCATGCCACGGGAAATTAAATGACCTATGGAAGCATATACATTTGATATGGCATTCTTCTGAAACTGTAATATCAGAAATAGGTTTTTCCAATAGAACATACAGGGGTAATGCATTTTACACTTGCACTTCATCACTCCCAGTCCCAAGTGATATAGTCATTTGTATTCTACAAGTCAAATGATGGTGATATAGTCAGTGTCCACAGGTTTGAATGGCTAAAGACAATGATGATACTACATAACAAACATATCAGTTCAGCTACATAAAAGAAAAATGCAAGACCTGTGGCTCAAAATCATCGGCCAGAAGGATGTTCGATGATTTCACATCCCTATGGATAACGGACTAAGCACTGCGGCTATGTAGATAATCAAGTGCCTCAGCTACATGGATAGCAATCTTATATCTCTAATCCCAACTGAGGACAACATGATCTTTTTCCCTAACAACACAAATGATGGAAAAGATCAGCAACTGGAAGATTAAATCCAATCTATCTACAATTTATTCAATAGAGTTGAACAATGTACCGTGAAGGTTTTCTTCCAAACTAAGCTAAAAAACTTCTGGAACAATAATTCACATCATGTGGTCCCCAAAGTGTAATGCAGCAAGCAAATATGCTAGCCTCTATGAAAGGAGGTAGATACCAAAATGACAACATGACCAATATATGAAGTGTTGTAGCCATATCAAGAGCATGCTCGAAATATAAACAGAAGAAAGAAACTGCAATACTAATACAATGACTAGATCCTTGATGGCTCTTCTTCATATTCTTCTTCAGATGAGCTTTCAGACCGAAAGGAGTCTTGGCAAGCAGAGGAACGGTTTCAGGGTACGTTTTTGACATTAGACATCTCTCTTTGTTTCCCTTTTTGTTTATGGTAGAAAGTAAGCTTGTAATCTAAAACTGTTTCGTTGATAAAAAGTTTTCTTTGATCTTATGTTGGGTATTTTAATTTGTTGTTGCAAGTCTAGTCAGCTAACTGAGAGGGGTAGGAAGATATGTGTAAGTCTAGTCAGCTAACTTGTTGTTACAAATCTAGTCAGCTAACTGAGAGGGGTAGGAAGATATGTGTAAGTCTAGTCAGCTAACTTGTTGTTACAAATCTAGTCAGCTAACTGAGAGGGGTAGGAAGATATGTGTAAGTAGTTACTCTTACGGACTACTCTCAATTTGATGGGTACCATGCACCATATAATATTACTTGTGCAATATTGAAGAGAGTCCATACTATGAAACAATTTCCTTAACATCCATTTAGATGAAGATGTTTCAGCTCTATTTTCTCATCTACAGTTCTATATTTTTATGTTTTTTCCATGTCATTTAGATGAATGAAAACATACAACTGTGTTCTTTGTGGTGGATGGTAAGTTCCCTCGCATCCCTAGCAACTGAGGCTAAAAAGTAGACATTTCGCCTCGGTTCCTATGTAACTAAGGCTAACATGTAGACTTTTTGCCTCAGTTCCTATGCAATTGAGGCTAAAAGGTAGGCTTTTCGCCTTAGTTCCTATGTAACTGAGGCTAAAAGGTAGACTTTTGGCTTTGGTTCCTATACAACTGAGGCAAAAGACGAACATTTAGCCTCAGTTCCTTAGCAACCGAAGCTAAAAGACACATTTAGCTTCCATTTTTTCAACTGAGGCTAAAAACCTATGTCTAAAGGCCTATTTTCTTGTAGTGGCATGGGGTAATGATTTTCATATTAAAACATTCTTAGGGCCGACTATAATGTATATTTTCCATCCGATATATTCATAAGGTCACACAGACCAGAATGAAGAGGAAAAAAATTATCATACTGATCGAAAACTTCTATTTCCCTAAAAGAGTTTCAGTGATAGACATTCAATCCTCCATTGCTTTTTTCAATGCGGTCCATACAATCATTGGATCTATCTTATTTTTTGGCTCAAGCCTTACGATGCGCTTGCCAAATGAAAGGATGGTTGGGATATGACACATACCTCACGATGGGGTGGACTGAACTTAGTGACGTCAACACAACAACCAGGCCTAAAGCTATCTAACGTTTTCAAGCCGACAAAGTTAGATTCCTTCACATGGGAATATCTTAAGGTTGGGATATACGATCATAATCGCATGTGAATATCAGTCTTCAGCTCATTGTATGACGCATTGTACAGGTGTGACTAACTTAGTGAATGCATCATCCCGATATTCATACTGTGTTTGTTAAGGTATGACCCACCTTTTGTACGACTGTGATCATCAAAATATGTGAATGGTTAGGATAATCAGCACTAAATACATTTAAAAGGGTGGGTCCCTCATCAAACCAACTGCCAAGGTTACGAGTTTAATTGGGTAAAAAAATGGAGATAAATGGTTGACTCCTACATGAAAGATTTATAGTTTGATGGAAGTTATATTGAAGCCAAATGATTGGGTGTAAACAATACTAAGGCTTAATAATCTAATTGGACCTTTATCAAAGATGAATGGTTTGATTTAGTTAAAATTGGGATGAATATTGGTCTAATTTTTTCAAAATTAAACTTCAACGGGTCCTAATAGAGCTAATATTGAAGATCAATGGTTTGATTGGATTAATAACTAAGATGAACGATCTGACAACTTAAATTTTAGATAAATAATGTAATTAGTGAGGCAGGGGAGGAGGTGAGGTTAAGCACTGTCTTCCTCAAGAGGATAATTATTCTGAATCCACGGAACTTCTCTAGACTCCTTACAAAGACTTCTCAAATCCATGAGGAAAGACAGTGGAAAATAGAAATTCGAATAAATTTGAAATTCATTAATGAATAATTGATAATCGTTTAATGCATCCCCTTACACTATTAATAAAGAAAAAAATAAACTAAAATTCGTAATTACCAAAAATAGCAAAATTCCAACTCTAATAAAAATCCTAATTCTAATAAAACTCTTCTGAGACTTAATTTTTAAAAATAAAAATTTCAAATAAACCTTCTCTAGAAGAGTCCTAATATAACTAAAAGTTATTTCTAAAAGGAAAGAAAATATAAAACTCTAAAATTATTTAAAAAATCAAAATTACCAAAAAAAATAAAATTTTCTTAAAAATTCATTTTTGAGCTGAAAGCGCACGTTTTCTGATGAAACGGACATATGCGACCCACTTTGTGGGTTGGTTCACCTCGGATGACCCATTTCAGTAAAGATTGATAGGTTGTGCACCTTGTAACGATACTCGTATCAAAAGTTATGGTCAATTCATGGTCCATCTTCTTTTGGCCCAACCATGCAGGCCCGAAGTATATCCTCAAGGATCTGGTTGACCCTCTTGGTCTGGCCATCGGTCTGCAGATGATACGTGTTACTGAGCTATAAATCAGTCCCCATCGCTTTTTAGAAGCTCCCCCAAAACTGAGACGTGAATCTCGATCTCAGTTAGAAACGATCGAGACTGGAATGCCATATAGACTCACAATCTCCTCGATGAATAACCTCGCAAGCTGGTCCATATACCAAATCACACGCATCGCAAGAAAATATGTCGACTTCGTCAGATGATCCACAACAACCCAGATGGCGTCATAACCACGCTGAGTCCTCGGTAAACCCATAATGAGATCTATTGACACGTGCTCCTACTTCCACGTCGAGACACTTAACAGCTGCATTAAACCAGGGGGTATCTGATGATTAGCCTTGACAAGCTGGAAAGTGTCACATTAGGCCATAAAACTGGAGATCTAACACTTCATCCCTATCCAAAAATATTATTACCTCATATCACGGTACATCTTCGTTAAGAGAGGGTGGATAGAAAACCGTGATCGATGTGCCTCGGTCATAAGATCTCTGCATAACTCAACAATATCCAGGACACATAATCGGCCTCTAAAGCGAAGTCCACCATCTATACTAATCTGTTAATTCATCTACTCCTCGAATGCTGCCTCTGCTTTGTAATCCTATAATGACTAGCCTGTCTGCTGAGCCTTGATCACCCTTGCGACAAGAGATGGTTAAATCGATAGGCTCGATAGTTGAATGATATAAGACTGCAGACAAAACTCGAAGTCATACTCTTCTATATCCTCAAGCATCCTCCACTCCTAGACAATCATATGTGCCACCAGGCCACATGGTTGACGGCTAAGAGCATCCACCACCACATTCACCTTATCCGGGCGGTACTGAAGATCGAAATCATAGTCCTTCATAAGCTCCATCCAGTGCCTCTGCCTCATGTTCAATTCCAACTATGAGAAGAGGTACTTCAAGCTCTTGTGGTCAGAGAAAAGCTTAAACCTAACCTCATAGACATAGTGCCTCCACACTTTCAGTGCGAAGACAACTGCAGCCAGTTCCAAATCATGTGTGGGGTACTAGTTTAGCTCATAGACCTTGAGCTGACAAGACGCGAAGGCCACTGGCCTCCCATACTGCATCAAGACAGCACCCAAACCAATATGTGAGGTATCGGTAAATACAATAAATTCATCACTCCCAAAAGGAATAGTGAGTACAGGAGCAGACGTCAGGCGATCTTTCAACTGCATAAATGCTCAATCACATGCGTCGCTCCAAACAAACTCTACGCCCTTCCAAGTCAACTTGGTTATTGGGGCTATAATATAGGAGAAGCCCTCAATGAAACGTCGGTAGTAGCCTGCCAAACCAAGGAAACTACGAATCTCGAATGCGTTCGTGAGTTGACTCCACTGACGCACAGCCTTAACCTTCGAGGGGTCCACTACAACACCCTCCCTTATCATCACGAGACTAAGAAACTTTACCTCATGCTGTCAGAACTCGTACTTCTCCAGCTTCGCATAGATCTGGTGTGCATGGAGGGTCTAAAAGGTAACCTCCAGATGTTGTACATGCTCCTCACAGGTCCTCAAATAAATCAGGATACTGTAGATGAACACCACAAAAAACTGATTGAGATGTGAGCAAAAGACCTCGTTCATCAACTGCATGAATACTGCAGGTGCATTAGTCAGTCTGAAGGGCGTGACCTGAAACTTAAAATGACCATATCGCGTCTTGAATGCCGTCTTAGAAATGTCCTCCTCTCGGACCTGAATCCAATGATAGCCAGAAAGTAGGTTAATCTTCGAAAAGAACTATGCACCTTGCAGCTGATCAAACAAATCATCAATCCTCGGGAGTAGGTACTTATTCTTGATTGTGACCTTGTTGAGCTCTTGATAGTCCACGCAGAGCCTCAACGAGTCATCCTTCTTCTTCACGATTAGTACCGACACTCCCCACGATGAACTGCTCGAACGGATAAAGCCTAACTTACGCAACTCGTTGAACTGCTTTTGCAGTTCCCACAACTTCAATGGTGTCATACGGTACGGGGCCTTCGAAATAGGTGTGGTACCGAGCACGAGATCAATCTGGAACTCGGTGTCTCGATGAGGCGGTAATCCTGGAATATTCTGGAACACATCGGGAAAATCGTAAACCACGGGTAACTAGTCGATGCTCACTGCTATGGGATCCTCTATGGCACACGACATCATACAAGACAACAGCTCTCCTCTGGGCTCGACAATGAACTGGAACTACGGCAAGCCGAGTATATAGAACGTGACCGTCCTTGCAGAATAGTCTAATATGGCGTGGTACTCGGCAAGAAAATTCATGCCCAGGATGACGTTGAACTTGGACATCAATAATGCAAACAAATCGGTAGGCAAAAAGATATCCCCAACTAGAATAGGGCAAGACGAGCAATATCAGCCCAACACTGCAATCTTCCTAAGGGTGTCGATACTGACAATCCCTTACAAGTAGACTCCAAAGGCAACCTGATCGATCGGCAGAAACTCTTGGCCACAAAGGAATGCGATGCACCAGAGTCAAATAATACACGTGCAATGCATGCAGAAACTAAAAGTATATCCTTGACGACTCCTCCGGAGGACTGCGGGTCCTGCTGAGCCGCATAAAGCCTAGCCTGAGCCAGCTGAGGAGGTTCTTATCCCCTCTGAGCGTGCTGCTGCTGCTGCTGTGGTTGAGGTGGTCAAAACTGCTACCTTTATTACTACGACCTCAGAGATTGGTGCTGATGTTGCTATTGAGGGGGCCTCCACAATAGGGGTTGTTGCTGTTGCTGTGAGGGTATCTACTGCTGCTGTGGTGGAGGCTGCTGTGAGCCTCTCTGCTACTGCTGCTGCTGGGGGCGGGGATACTTACAAATACGGTGCCCGATCGCACCACACTCAAAGTAGGTGTCATTGAACTACCTCGGAGGTAGTGCTGGAGGTGCTGCTAATGCTTAGACGGCTAGACAACGTGTTCGCTCTGTTGTGGTCGATGCTGCTTGGAGTTACTGAAAGGAACCTGCCTCTTTCGGTGTCTCCTCTGACCGTGATCACTCTGAGAATCAGCCCACTCAGCCCAAAAAAAATCTGGGCCTTCCATACCACCTCTTCAAAAGTCAGGAAATCATGCCTAATAACATAGCCTCGAAGTCCATAATGCAAGTTATCCTTTAAACAACAGGCTTTTCGCCCCTCATCATCTACCAGGTATGGCATAAATCTGGACAGTGCTATAAAATGAGTTGCATACTGAGCCACCATCATATCACCCTGCACCGGGGCCTCAAACTCTAACGCTCGCTGTCATCGGATGTGATAGGAAAAATAATGTCGGTCAAACTGATCTACTAAGTCCTCCTAGGTCCACTCAAAATCAGCTCTTATAGCTTGGGAGACTAATGCCCACCAGTGCTCAACATCACCCTAGAGAAGAAATACAGCTAACCGAACTCGCCGCTGGGTCGTACATCCCTTCATATAAAAAATCTTCTCTACTTCAGAGTATCATTTCTCAGCTACTGTCAGGTCTAGCTCGCCCTGAAAATGCGGGGGATCAAGTTGTCAGAACTCTCAAAGAAGGTGTTCACTCGCTCTTGCTCTGCCTGGCTAGTGAAACAATGGGATGTCTGCCCTACCTCTAAAGGGAGAGCGTCATAACATGCAACATCTGCTGTAACTGCGAGGCACTCACAGGTATGGTTGAATCCTCACTAGTCTCTGGTAGAGAAGTGACATCCTCAGGTTTGGGGGGCTAAGAATCTCTAGTGGTGGAGTGAGGATCGTAGGTGATAGAGTGGGAGTCTCAAGTAGTGAAGCGGGAGTCACTCGGGTTACTCTCCTGGGCGGCATATCCTACAGGAAAGAGCAAAGACACCTATCAACCTTGAAACTCTCGAAGGCACGCATGTTAAGAGTCTGTAACAGTATATCACTAAGTTATTCGCACTCGAGACTTAATCATTCTAAACTCATAACAGATATGTAATATTGTTCTCAGTTATTCCCAAGTTATGATTTCATACCAACTTCTGTTACACTCCAAACTCAAAAACTGGGCTTACAAAATCCTCAATCGCCAAATCTGGCGCCAACAGCCTACGTAATACTCCATTCTCGACTCCCGGCACCCATTTACTAAGTTCCGATCCTAGGATTGTATAAGGATGATTTTCAACATGAATTTGATTTGTAATAAGCATAACCAAAGACATAACCTACAAACAACAATTAAAAACTCCATCACATTTTCATTATGATAAAAAATTTATAAGTACAATGCGCATAAAGGGAAATATAATGATGATAGACAAAAGCTCTAAGATGATCTACCATGCGCTCTAGCTTTAGCGCTGCTACGATCCAACGTCACTTTCACGCAGCAGTCGTGCATAAGCTTATGAAAATCTTAGAGGGTGGTGAAAGTGTGTGCGTGAGGTAGTAATATAATTATGCAATATCAGACAATGTGAAATATACTGGTGAATCCATGAATAATATCAGCCGTATTGAGGCTATGCGATGTAAGGTATGAATGATGTTTGCCATACCAAGGCCAAGCAATGTGAGATATAACTCAACACCAATCCTCATCTAAGTCCACAACTCAACTTTGGAATATCACCGGGGTCTAGTACACTCCAAATCAGATTATCGCCCCATCACGCGCAACAAGGTGAGTGGAAGAGACCTCACTATCCGTCTGCTAATATCAGGCTCAGCTCGTCTATAGCATACTCATTCCTCGAGCTAGTCAAACTCAGCTTAGCTTTAACCCCTCCTCTCGGGAAGGTAAGGCCGTACCCCCTTCCAACCGACCACGACATAGTGAAAAGCGTGGCCTCCTGGTATTCGGCACTCAGCACTCATGCATCCGCTGGGTCTAAATGTTGGAGCAACCTCTTGATACCATAAGGGTTTAAAAATTTCACCTAGGGACATTTATGGCACCCCATGTAGAACAAGATTTCTAGTGTCCAATCCTGCCAACCACGATATACCTGTGGAGGCTAAGGCCCTGATGTCACTAGGGCGTACAGTATACATGTCACACAATGCGAGATGCATGAATCATGTAATCTAGTCATACAATAATCATGCACGTACCGCGCGTTCATGTGGGTGACTTCTATCAGTGAGTCTCATAAACAACCTGCCCAATGACATATGATATGATCAGTCACTCCTCATATCAAGCGCACATATGATGCGTATGAGCATGAATCATGGAGTTATACTAAGCATGTTATATGGTGATGAACTATCCTTATAACGAAGATGGGCCTAGACGGCCTACACGCAACAAGTATGAGCCTATTAATTGGCCCTAGGGAGAGTTACAATGCATACATTTAACCATCATTGCTCTTACAATGTGGACGTTAAACCATCATTGCTTTCAAGGCATGACCCACCATAAACATCATTACATATATCATGGTGGAATTACGCATCGTAATGGACCTCATATACATCACATTTGACCTCATACAAAGGCCTCACATACGCCTCATTGGGCCTTACATAAATTAAGTGGGCCACATCAAACGGGTCGCACTAATGGGCCTTACACATTGCAATGGCCATCACCCATTTAAAGGTCATTCTAGAGCATTTCCAAAAGAAAGAATCATATCAAAAGATCATCTCGACCGTACAATAAATAGCAGTGGAGATACTGATTTTCACCATTTTAAAAATTCCACGGCCCACCATCATGTTTATTTTCCATCTAGTCTATTAATAAGGTCACAAAGATCTGGTTGAGAGGAAAAACAAATATCAATTTGATCCAAGATTGATGTGGTCTAAAAGGACTTCAGTGGTAGGCGTTTATCTCTCCACTATTTTCTGTGGTGTGGTCCACCTGATAGATCTACCTCATTTTTAGTCTCAGGCCTAAGACGGGCTTGCCAATTGGATGGATAGTTTGGATGTAACACATACATCAAAGAGGGCCCCACGTGCTAAGTGCACACGTCACCAAGGTGGGCTCCACGTAACCTGCTGCGTCAACAACAGCTATAGGGCTAGTGTGCAGTACACCAGCCAATCCAATCCCTCCACATGTGGATCCCACATAGGGCCCACTATAACGTTATTTCCCAACCTATCTGTTGATAAGGTCACATAGACCCATAAAAGAATAAAAAAATAAATATCATATTATCCAAAACTTCTAGGACTAAGGAAGTTTCGATGGTAGATGTTTAACCCACTACTGTTTCCTGCCGTGTGGACCACCTGAGCTTCCATGTACGATTGATTTTAGGGGTGCCCCACTGTTTAAAGGGGGCCCATCAAATGCACAGTATTGATGTCCAACACACATCACGATGGGGCCTACGGACCCACGGTCCCTACCCTTTCCAACCTGCGGTGTCCTCTAAACGACAGCAGTAGCAGCACCTGCTACATAATTTTTATTTTTTTGTTTTGTTGTAGTTTTTTCTAGGTGGGGCACGCATCAGGAGGATCCACTCCGCTAGTTGGATTCTATGGCTCATGATAGACCAAACGAGCCCAATATTCAGCATGTTTTGGTGTGTAGGAACATCAAAGTGGGCCCTAACAGATTTTAACAGTCTATCAATATTTTCTATGATATGGCTCGCCAGGTAATCGGATTAGCTTCATTTTTCAGCTCAACGCCTAAAATGAGCTAGGAGATGGGATGGACGGCGTGGATCAGATCTATACATCAAGGTGGGGCCTACATGAGTGGCCCACCAGAAATTATGAATCAAGCTGATGTTTTTGTTTTTCCCAACCAACGTTCAGATCTTGTTAGACGGTTTGGACAACAGATGTCTAGGAGGTTCTGGCTCTGGCCCATCTGCCCATGGTGGGGTCCACCTAATATTTGTGTTTTCCCATCATCTAGACCCTCCGAAAGGGGTAGTAAGGTGGCAACAACGTGGGCCCCAGTTGGGTCCACTTGGTGCTCATCATGGATGAAATACATACATCATAAGCGGACCATAAAATTAGGGAGAGAGAGAGAGAAAGAGAAAGAGAGAGAGAGAGATAGAGAGAGAGAGAGCATATGATGGAGGGACCCTGACACTATGGGTCCTCCCTTCCATGAATTACAACATACATCAAGTGAGTCCCATTACATGTGGGCCCACCAAATCAAAATCGACGATGGAGATTCCTTCTCTACCAAAATGGAAGGCCTATATGACCCCTTTCAACTAGGAAAGTAAACATCATAACGAGGTCCATGGAGAATGGCTCCATCATGTAATGATCATGTGAATCATGGTGGGCCATCGGCCACATCTAGGATCCAAAGTGAGATCCATACCATCAGTCGGTAGGCTCCACTTGGCTCATCATCAAAACATGAAATCTAGGCCTATAAAACACCCACCATTAGATCTTCTTAGTCCGATAAAATGCTAAGCTCTCTCTTTGATGGAGGTTAATGAAGGTTGGAGGGTTAAGATGGGAGATAAGAGGGGTAGGAGGTGGGCCACACACAAATTTCTCTCCTTGGAAGTTCTTGGACATCCACCTCTCTTGCTTGGGAGAATGGGTGAAGAATGAGAGAGAGGGAGAGATTGTAAGAAAGGTGATGGATGTAATTGATAGATGTACTTGATTTGAGAGTTGACTTAGGGTAGGTTGCTTGTCTTGGGGAGAAAGAAAGTATGGGTTGGAGATGCAATGTGTACTTAACTTGACTCGATTAATTAATTGATTGATGTGACAATTTTGGGTAGAGATTCTCTTAGGTTTTACAACGCATGGCGTTTTTCTCGAAATGAACACGGGCCCACATCTCCTGGCCTGGGTATCGCCTCGGTGCGTGAGACATGGCATCGAAACCACGATGATGGCATGGTCGCTAGGGTACAAGTCTCGGATTTAGTTGACTCAGGCTGACAATGTGTGACTCAGGGTCGCACGCAAATGCCGATTACATGTCACGAGTTGGTGGAATTCAACAGGAAGAATTGCGGAAATCTATAAAATGGCACGAACTAAGATACAGGTCTTACAGTTACATGGCCAAGATGAATTAGAAAAGGCTCGGTCGACGACAGAAGTGATCCAGACTATCAGACCTTAAATCGAGCGTATCTCGCAATCCAGAATGAGTTATCTTATGTAAAATATATGATTTTGGGGTAGAAAAAGCTACTTTAGCCAACCACCCTACTATGAAGGGTTGCCCAAGCTGGATTTGCAAAATACCGCCAGATCGATGGTCGTTTCCCTATTTTAATTTCGTTTTTACTATAAATAGTAAGTTTTAGTCTGATTATAACTCTTCATCCGTTAGGCTTTAGGAGTTGGGTCCAAAGTGAAAAGAGCTTAGAAAAATTAGGACAATGGTTTGGTGAAGCCAAATAGGACACTAACTATTTTTGGCCGAAAACCTTGCGCACTAGCAAACCTCTTAGCCGTCTATAAATAGTAAGTTTACTATTTATAGTAAGTCGCGAATTCTAGGAGTTTTAGTTGTAGTTTGATTCTAATTTCTTTCTCGTTACTTAATATCCCTATTTAAAGGGTTGTGAACTCATTTTTATTCATTCATTAATCAAATTTGAATTTATTAGAATTTATTTCTATTTTATGCTTTCTTTCCTTGTGGATTCGAGAAGTCTCTGTGAGGAGTCTAGAAAAGTTCCATGGATTCAGAATAGTTATCCTCTTGAGGAAGACGGTGCTCGACCTCACGTCCTTCCCTGCATTAATTTAGTATTATAGCAAGGTTTTTTCTCGGATAGATGGCTTCTAACGATGGGTCGTGAGGGAGCTTTGCATTACTGATTTTATTGGTGACAACGGTGTAAAACAGGATGCTCCATTTAATCTTCCTGACTGGATCAAGGCTCATATTCTGCATGGAGGTTTCTGCACCTCAGACTCTGATGTATCTGGCCCTTAGACCCTGCTGACCTCTTTACTGTTAAATCAGCTTAGGGCATGGTTAGGGAAGCTAGGCTGAAGAAATATTGGGCTAAATGGGTATGGCATCCGTTAGTTCCTCCCAAGATTTCCATGTTCTTATGGAGATTAATTCAGGGCTCAATTCTAGTTGACGACAAGATCCAAAGAAAAGGGATTCAGTTGGCCTAAAAATTTGAATGTTGCAGTGTTAGCCGTAACTCAATCCCTCTCCTTGAAACTCAGTTGCACCTATTCTTAGAAGGGTTCTTGGCAGTTAACGTGTGGAAGCTTCTAGTCGACTCGATTGGGATCCAGCAGAACCACCACTCCTACATCCAGGAGCACCTCATTTGGTGGTGGCAGCATCTTTTCCCTCACATATATATCTTTATTATCCTCCATCTAGGCCCCGCGTTCTTACTTTGTGAGATCTAGAAAGCCAGGAACAAGGTTAGATTTGATGGCTGAAACTTCTCGGTTTATGGAGTCTTCAGGAAAGCTAAGTGGTGGATGGAATCCTTGTCCCTTCGTCATTGGTTTACTCGGAAATCTCCTACTACCCATGCCTCTTATTCGTCCTTTGCTCAAGCCTGTCCACTCTGCCCAACCCCGATTTTTTATGTTGTTAGATGGACCAGGCCCACAATGGGCTGGTTTAAGCTTAATGTTGATGGATTTGCGCTTTCTAATCCTGGGCCAATGGGTGGTGGAGGTATCTACAGAGATAGTAAGGACCTCCTCATCTTCGCTTTTGCCAAAGGTTATGGTTCCGCCTCCAACAAAAGGGCTGAGCTGTGGGACCTACATGATGGCGTGGAGCTTTGTGTCAACCGTGGGATGGTCAGAGTCCTCATAGAAACTGAATCTAAATGGGTTGTGGATTGCATTAATGGTGTGTCCTCCAACACCTGGAAATGGAAGTATTGGCTTTCTAGGATCTATATAGGCTGACTCTTAGGGGCTCCTTCTGTTTCTCTCTCATCTCTAGAGAAGCTAACGGGCTGGCTCATGGTTTGGCCAAGTTGGGCAATATGACCCAAGATAGCAGGTCTTTCCAGGAGGTTTTCACTTTCCCCCGTTTGGTCCGGGTCATTTTCTTTTGGATAAAGCGAGGTTGGGAGCTGTTAGAAAAATTATTTGATCTCCTTTGTACAGGATATAATAAGCGGGCTAGCTCCTTTTATCCCTGGTCCCTGCCCAAAAATCCATATCTGTAAATTTGTCTTTTCGATAAAATGGTTCTCCTTTAAAATAAATAAATAAATAAATAAAATATATAGTACATATTTCAAAATATATCTAATATTTTGTTTTGTTTTTAAATGCTGACGGCTAAAAGCCGTTGGTGTTGGACTTATGCTGACGGCTATAACCATCGGCAATGGCCGTTGGAGTTTATGGCTCTAGTCATCTGCATTATGAACAGGTATAATCATCAGATATATCCATCAGGATTTTTAACAGTTAAAGTTGTCAGCTACAACCTGTTAGCGAGCACTGCAGACACTCTTCCTCGACGGTCCTTTCGACGACTAAAGGCTCTCAAGGAAAGCCAACGTCGACATTTTTTTAACTGTCATTATTGCCATGGTTTTAGGTAGTGTTGATTTGTCACTTCGCCACAATATGACCATACGTTCATGGTCTCTGACTTTTCTTTTAATAGTTAGACATGATAGTATCACGAGTAATCATTAATAAAGATGAAGTACTTTATCAAGTAATACAATGTGAAAATTGTACATAAATATCAGCATTTATTTATTTAAGTTCTTTATTATATTTTTTCTAGAAGGGTAGGTGCACAACACCTATAATTTTATTGAATTGACAAAGAAACTGTACATGAATTCAGGGGGGCTCCACAAATAGAAATCATGCCTTGCCTATTGTATACACGCCTAATCAACACAACATATGATAATAAAAATAATGATAATCTAAAAAAATAAAAATGAACGTGGCAATCTGAGACATGAAGTAGCCTTGGAGAACAGAAACATAGCTGGATAGAACAACAAATCAAACCATCACTTGTAACCCACACTTCAAAAAGCTACCAAGATTCTAATCAACACTACTCGACAAAAATCAAACAACTTCACTGGATACAACTGCTGTTGATGACAAAATCTGGTCGGCCCTTTGCACGTCGCTCTCTACACGTCGCCCCTGAAACCTGCACCACAAAAATAGGCAAAGGTGACCCTGGCTAAGCCGGGGGACCCTCCGATACCAAAGTGAGGACAAGGAAATCAGGGGTCTAGGTAGAGTAGAGGAGAGCTCGATTTTACATACCTGTAGACATAGCACTGCGGGCTATTTATACTTGCCTATGGGGTGGTCCGGATCCGATGATCTCGGCACGATCAGAGGGATTCTGAGATCATAGAGATACTGCCCGCAATCTATTGATTGCGCAGCGTATCTGGCGGATCGTGCACATCTGCGAGCGAAGTTATCGGCCACGTTTGGTTATGGCAGTTTCCATGTTTAGCGAGTGGGATACGCATGTCAGAATGTCTGCTTGGCTCCGCTTACCAGACCATAACGAAGAACACTCCAAGTCGGACGCCATCCGACCAGTCATACCGAATCCGATCCGACTGGCTTAAGCGCCTCGGAGTTGGGGGGTAGCGGGTTATCTGATCTGACAATTAGGACCAACTCCGAACTGACTTTGACTCGAAGACATTCGCGTGTTGTTGTTGCGATGCTGTAGTCTTGGTCGGATGGATCATGCCTTAGGCGCCTCGGCTCGGACTTCAAGTCCGATTAACGTTTTTCCACGGGCTCGAATTTCTTCATAACAGATACCCCCCACTCTTCGAACTTGTTTGCAGGCTCGGAGAGTACTCATGTAAAAAATCTTTTGCCCTTATCGCAATGATGACGAGTCTCGAATTGTGCGTGCTGGTCACTTTGGTTAACGCGTGGTGACGGTTACGATCTCGCATCTCCTCTTAGCCTGTGAGAAGTTGCCACGTAGGCCTGAGAAGGCATGCCTATAACAGCTCTGACTGCTGTGGCGTCGCTTCGTGTATCAAGGCACACTGCCCGATGTTAGAGCCGTACCGACGGTTCGGTACTCCTCTAATGCGGCGATGCCATGTGTGCTCGGAGATCGGCTCGCGCCGATTCTGCTGCTGCCATTAAGGCTCGCCATCAATGCAAAAATCCTTCGTTGCCTATAAAAGGCACCTCAGATTTTCTTTTGTCATTTTACATCCTGAACTAGAATAGCACATCGGAGAAGGCGATTTTCGTTAAGGCGATTCCGGCCGAATTCGAAGATCCCGATGAAAGGCGATTTTCGGCGATCACCCGGTGAGTCTCATCGATCTTCACTCTTATTTCTGTCATGTCTTCCGACCTTGAGATGGTCCGCAAATACAGTGATGACTCCGAGCCGGGGAGTACTGACAGTGGGAGTGGGTCTTCTGAAGGCCCTTTCGAGACCACTTTCTTGTACCTCCCGCCTCGAAAGTAAAAAATGTTGGGTTCTAAGACCAAGCAGCCCAGCAAGAAGATAGCTACCCGAGCCCACCGAGTCGAGACCGCTGCCACCACCGAAATGCCTGCGAGTGTGCGCACCGCAGAGGTAGTCCTAGGGGGTTCTGTCATGTTAGAATTCCATATGGAGCGGGTTCGTTCGGAGTTCCAAATCCCCGACTCCGTTCAGATAGGAGCTCCCGGTCCTTTGGATACTGCTGGCGCTCCTGCTGAGGGGGAAGTGGTCATCTTCCTTTGTGTGCTGTAATGCGGGGTCTAGCTCCCTGTACATCCCTTCATCAGGAAGGTTGCGGCTCATCTCTAATTGACCCCTGGGCAGTTTACTCCGAATGCCTGGGGGGTGATAATCTCTGCCTACATTATCTAGAGGCAAGTTGGTAACTCCGAGCTGACCCCAGAGGAGCTATTAAGCCTGTACCTGGTCAACCATGATAGCAACGATCCATGGTACTATTTTGTGACTCGGGTGAGCAAGGGGTCAGGATTAGTGATTCACCTGCCGTCTTCCAACAAGGACTGGAAGAATAAGTGGTTCTGGGCGACAGGTGACTGGGAGGCACTAGCGACTGAGCTTAGGGCCTCAACGGCTCGTATTCCGACCCACTTTACGAAACCAGGTCGGACTTCATCTGACATCCGGGTTGCTGCTTTGGTTTTCACATGTTTCCGTTGAAGTGACATTTCTTTTTTTATTTTTCAGCTTTTTCAAAGGGATTGCCGCTCATCGAATCAGACCAGAAGAATCAAATTGTAAAGGCTAGAGCGCGGTCGAAGACGCTTCACTCCTGGGCTGATATGATCACTACAGCCAACCTCCACTGGTCTGGGCTCTGCAAATCTCAACCTTTACTCACATCCCTCACTAAGCTGTCCTGATCTCTTCGATGAACTTTCCTTCAGTTATTTAGTAGCTGACATGATCTTCTTTTTCGCAGGCATGGTCGAGGCGTCGGGGCTCGGAAGAGGAAAGCGACTCCGATCGCGGAGGAGTTGCTAAAGGAAGCCCCACGAGTAAAGATCACTCAGAAGAAGACTGTTCCCCCTCGTGTGGGGGAATCTTCTACTGCACTGACCCCAGTAGCCCCAACCCCGAGGCCAGTCGGCTCCTCCTCCGCACTGTCGACTCCGAAGGGCCCTAGCATTGTCGCGGCTCCCTCGGTAGTCTTGTGCTCATTGATACGTCCTCCACCAGGGCTCATCCAAACGACTGTAGTCGGCACTCCAGTCGTACCGAGCTCCGTTACTCCTCGAGCTCCCACTGTCGTCGTTCCCCCCACCGCGGAGGTACCTGCCGCAGCCTCCGAGCTCTCCATCGTTATTCCCTCCTCTGAACGAGAGGAGGCCAATAAAATTACTGACAATACGCTTCCCCCCCGAGGTCGGGGGAGAAGTCCTCACCGAGGGTCAAAACTCGGCCGGCAGCAGGGTGAGGGCCGAGGGGGCTGAGGCCTCGGCCTAGGTGGGCACAAGCGGTGGGAGGTTTGAGCCTAGCTATCATATGGGGTGCTTGGCTCCGTGGGCTGCCAAGCATGCTAAGGAGGAGGATATCGCACAGAACCTTGAGCGGTCGGAGGGCGGCTTCCTGAACAACTTCGCCTCCGTATGCTACATGGTATATCTCCGAGAAGACTCTCTTTCTTTCATATCGTTATACATATATTCTGTAGATTCTGATCTTTGCTTTCTGTTCAGGCCATCCCGGTGCTGCTCTTGATTCAACAGAGGGTGCGGGAGCACAAGAGGAGGGAGGTAGAGTTGGAGGCTCTTCAGGCCGAGGTAGGGGCCTTGAGGTTTGAGTAGACTAATCTGTGCCAACAGCTCACGGGTGAGAGAACTAGGGTTAGGCGACTACAGGGAGTCGTTGTAGACTTGGAAGCTAGGGAGCTGCATCTGCAGGACAAGGCAGATGACTTTAAGAAGAGTGGCGATGCAGCGACCGCTGAGCTGACCCGCTCTAGGGCCCATGCGGACTCTTTGGCCATGGAGACCGCTCGGCTCGGTGAAGCCCTGAACTGCGCCAAGGCCGAGGCGGCTGAAGAACGGACACGAGCCGTGAATCAGGCCATGGAAGCTTAGCGGGCTAAGGACGAGGCTTCTTTGGCCGCAGCGGCTGCCGCCGCAGTTGAAGGTTTGAAGACCTCCAAGGAGAGGGACGCTGAATCTGCGATACTCTACAACCGCGGTTTCGACGCTTGTCTCAACGCAGTCATGGGTTTATACCCAGACCTCGATCTTAATTCCCTCCTGCCTGATGACTCCGAGGATGCCCCAGCTGAAGTAGCTCGCTCGGACCAAGCTCCTGACGCTCAAGCTCCTCCTCCGGCCTGAAGACATTTTATCATTTTTGTTATTTTTTTTTTTAGAAATCATCGATGTATTTTAACCAATGTATTTTTGTCCCTCTGAGGGGATTCAATGAAAAACATTCTTTTTACATTGTGTCAACTTGCTGTGAGATGTTGTCGAGCTGATTTTTTTATGGGCCTAGTCCATTGTCGTTTAGTTGGTCCCTTAGGGTCGGTTCTCCGAGCTCTCTCGGCCTAAGTCTTAGTTGGGTCCGATCTCTTAGGATACTCAGCTCATCGCCTATCTGGAGAGAACCCTTTATTCCTTCGTATGTCGAGCCGATCGCTTCAATGAAGGGTCAGGCTATTATTAGGCTTTGTCCCTCCGGAGGATGCCTTGTCAATTTTTCGTTAGGTTAGGCTTTGATCTCTTAAATGATCGGGCTATTCAATTCATGCTCGTGTTGATAAGATAATCGGGCATGCATCCAAAGTAGAATTAATCTTTTATTAAGAGCCTTAAAGGCTATCCGCTCGGAGGCGTACATTTTATTATGAGCCTTAAAGGCTAATTCCTCATGGGTAGTAGATCTTCAAGTACTCGACGTTCCAAGGGTGAGGGAGATGATGGCCTTCGAAGTCTTCCAAGTGATACGAGCCTGGTTTGGCGGATCTGACCACGGGATATGGGCCTTCCCAATTGGGTCCGAGCGCTCCTGCCCTTGGCTCAGCCGTATTCTGGAAGACCCGTCGGAGGACTAAGTCCCCTGATCGGAAGCGCCTGGCTTTGACTAAGTCCCCTGGTCGGAGCTTGGAAACCTCTCTGAGTTCTTCGAGCAAATCCAGACTAGCAGCGATCTGCTCGGAGTTCTGATTTTCTTCGAAGCTCCTAACCCGTGTCGTAGGGAGTCTGATTTCTACTAGCACCATCGCCTCAGAGCCGTATGATAACGAAAATGGGGTTTCACCCATCGAGGTCTGGGCTGTGGTCCGGTAAGCCCAGAGGATGAAGGGGAGCTCCTCGGCCCAATTTTACTTTGCTTTTTCCAGCTTCGTCTTGAGATGATGTTTGATGATCTTGTTACCTGCCTCTACCTGTCCGTTCGACTGTGGGTGCCGAGGCGATGAGTAGGCGTTTACAATGTCAAGCCCTTAACACATGCTGCGGAACTTGTCATTATCGAATTGGCGACCGTTATCAGAAACGATGGTTCTTGGAATCCTAAACCGACAGATGATATTTTTCCATACAAAGTTAATTACTTTCTGCTCGGTGATCTTTGCGATTGACTCAGCCTCGACCCACTTGGTAAAGTAGTCGACTGCGACAATAGCGAACTTGACCTGTCCCTTCCCAGTGGGCAAGGGACCGATGATGTCGATCCCCCATTGGGTGAACGGCCAGGGCCCACTCATGGGGGTCATCTCTTCTGCCGGTTGCCTCGGCACGATAGCAAAATGCTGACACTTATCACACTTTCAAATAAAATTCTTAGAGTCTTGGTTAAGAGTCGGCCAGAAATACTCTTGACGAAGTATCTTCATGGCCAAGGCGCGGCTACCAGAATGGTTTTCGCAGATTCCTTCGTGAATCTTCCAAATCACGTAGTCGGCCTCATCCTGTCGGAGGCATCTAAGGTAAGGCTGAGAATGTCCCTTCTTATACAGCACTCCGTCTAATATAGCATACCGGGCCGCTCTAACCTTAAGTCACCTCGCCTCTAGCTTATCCGAGGGGGTTTCTCCGGTTGATAGATAATTGAAGATCGGGTCCATCCAACTAGGAATGAACTGGACGGGATTGACCTTGTCCGACTAGCCGATACTCGGGTGTTCAATGAACTCGACCGGAACAAAACATAGAATCTTCCCCTCGGAGGCTGAGGCGAGCCTCGCTAGAGCATCGGCCCATGAGTTCTTGGCTCTAGGGATCTGCCGGATGGTGCAACTTCAAAATTTATTGATCAATTTCCTCGCTTCTTCGAGGTAAGCGATCATTCTGACTTCTTTAACTTCGTACTCTGAAGAAATGTGGTTCACCACCAGCTGTGAGTCGCAACGGACTTATAGGGTCTGAACGCTTAGGCTCATTGCTAGCCTGAGTCTAGCTAGTAACGCTTCGTACTCGGCGTCGTTGTTTGAAGCTTTGAATCCGAGTCTGATTGCATATTGGATTGTCGCTGAATCAGGTGCAACCAGGACAACACCGGCTCCTACTCCTTTAATGTTGGAAGACCCGTCAACATAAAGTACCCACCCCAGGTCTGATGATGCCTCTTAGTTGCTTAAAGGGACAGGTGTCATTTTGATTTCCTTACTGACTTGCTCTTCATCCGGAGTTATGAATTCGGTGATAAAATCGGCTACAGCTTGACCCTTTAGTGTCGTTTTAGGGCGGAATTGAATGTCAAACTCTCCGTTCTCTACAGTCCACTTGGTCATCCGACCTGACACTTCGGGTCTCTGGAGGACCTGCCTTAGAGGAGAGTCTGTTAGCACAACTATAGAGTGGACTTGGAAATATGGTCACAGTCTTTTGGCCGAGACGTCGAAGCAGAGCGCCAGCTTTTTCAAGGACTGGTACCTCATTTCAGTTGGCACCATGGCTTTGCTTACATAGTACATGGGGTACTTCTTGCCTCCGACTTCTCTGATCAGAGCCGAACTGACAGATGAAGCCGAGACAACGAGGTAGAGGAGCAGAGGCTCCCTTTCTTCGGGCTTGGACAATAGGGGTGGAGAACCCAAGTAGTGTTTTAATTGCTGGAAGGCATGCTCACACTCTGGCATTCACTCCACCTTCTTGTGGCCCTTCGGTTGCTGGAAGAAGGGAAGGCATTTATTTGTAGCCCTAGATATGAAGCGTCCGAGGGCGGCAACCCTTCCCGTGAGACACTGTATCTCCTTAAGAGTCCGAGGCGAGTTCATGTCGAGGAGGGCTTTGATCTTATCTGGATTGGCCTCGATACCCCTCTGATTGACTTGAAAGCTGAGAAACTTTCCTGACTCAACTCCGAAAGCACACTTAGCGGGGTTCAATTTCATCTGATACTCTCGGAGGACGCTGAATGTTTCTCCAAGGTCTGCAAGATGGTTGGAGGCTTGGGTACTCTTCACTAACATGTCATCCGCATACACCTCCATGGTGCGCCCAATCTGGCTGACAAACATCTGATTCACCAGTCTCTGATACGTTACCCTAGTATTTTTCAGGTCAAATGGCATGAGCCGGTAATAGTAGAGCCCCCTGTCCGTGACAAAGGAAGTCTTCTGCCTATCTGGGGGATGCATAGCGATCTGCTTGTACCCGGAGTAAGCGTCCAGAAACGAGAGTAACTCATGTCCAGCCGTGTTGTCCACTAATTGGTCGATCCGAGGTAACAGAAAGCTATCTTTGGGATACACCTTATTTAGATCGAAATAATCTACACAGACCCGCCACTTCCCGTTGGACTTCCTGACAAGCACAACATTTGCTATCTAATCTGGATAGTACACTTCTTCTATGAAACTCGCATCGAGTAGGACTGAGACCTCCTCGGCAATGGCTTCATATCGTTCGGCATCGAACGATCATCTTTTTTGCTTAACTGGCCAGTGGTCTGGGTCCACATTCAGCCTGTGGACCAGCACATCAGGTGAGATCCCCGGCATATTTGCGTGTGACCATGCGAAGACGTCTCGGTGTTGCTTCAAGAAGTCCAGTAATTCGTTCCTCTGCTCAGGATTCAGTGATGATCCGAGCTGAACAGTTTTGCTCGGGTCTGATTCATCGAGCGACACTCTTATCAGATCTTCGACTGAGGACCTTTCTGTCGGCCCCCGAGGGTCTAAGGCGTCCACTACGAGCGTTTATTTGGCAGCTCCTTTTCTCACGGCTATCGCATAGCACCTCCGGGCCTCGCGTTGATCGCCTCGAAGATAACCGATCCCACCTTCAGTTGAGAACTTCATCATCAGATGATAAGTTGAGACGACCGCTCTCATTGCGTTGAGGGAGGGTCGGCCCAGGATCACGTTGTGAACTAATGGAACATTGACAACTAAAAAGTTCACCAAAAGTGTGACTTGATGTTGTCTTTCTCCGGCTGTTAGTAGGAGGGAGATGTCTCCTTCGGAGATGACCCTCTTTCCGGCAAAGCCGTGTAAGGGCGTCTTCACGGGTCGGAGCCTGGACCGTGAAATTTCCATTTTTTCGAATGCCTCAGAATATATAACATCAACTGAACTCCCGGTGTTGACCAAAATGTGGTACACTTTGTGATTAGCTATGGTCATGGTAACCACTAGTGCATCATCGTGCGGATGCTGGATCCCGCGCGCATCATCTTCCGTGAAGGTCAGGCTGCACGGAGTGATCCGGAGTTCCTTGTCAGGACGTTTCGCCAGGTGAATATGGTGTTCCGACTCGGAGCTCCGGGAATGGGCTTTTCGCGCCCTGTTTGAATCTCCTCCCCCAGCTGTTCCCCCGAAGATGGTACGAATTTCGAAGGGTTTCTCTGGGGGGTTGTTCGGCTGCTCTCGCGGTCGTTCCTCCCTCCGAGCGGACTTCTCCTTTTTGGTGTAATGACGTAGATGTCCCTTGCGGATGAGGGACTCAATCTCGTCTTTCAGATCCACATAATCATCCATGTTGTAACCATGGTCCCGGTGGAAACGACAGAATTTTCGCTTGTCTCGGTGCTCTGGGTTAGCCCTCATGCAGACTGGCCAATTTAGTAATTTATCTCCTCGAATATCCAGCAGAATCTGTTCAGTGAATGTATTGAGCGGGGTATAGGAACGGAATTTTCCTTCCGACCTGCGGCTCGGTCGACGATCGCGATAAGCGCGATCATCCGTCCCTTTGCCAGTCGGCTGGGAACCTTCGTTCCGAGGTCTCTTCCCTTTGTTTGTCGAGTCAAAAACTTGTGAGCCTTTTCGAGCGTTAGTGAACTCCTCAGCATTAGTGTACTTCTGGGCTTTCGCCATGAAATCCGCTAGCATCTTTGGCGGATTATTCCCGATAGAAAAAGTGAACTTTCCTTCTTTCAGTCCGCTTAGAATGGCAGCGAGGGTCATCTTATCGTCGTAATCCTCAACATGCAGCACTTCTTCGTTAAAGCGAGCGATGTAACCCTTCAACGACTCTTTCGGGGCCTGCTTGATGGTAAGCATGTGAGTGTTAGTTTTCCGACTTCTCTTACCGCTTATAAACTGCGTAAGGAATAGTCGACTCAGCTCCGCGAAAGAGCCCACGGAATTAGGTTTCAGCTGGCGGTACCAAATTCGAACGGACCCTGTGAGGGTGATTGAGAACCCCCTACACATCATTGCATCCGTTGCAGTCTTAATCTACATCCACGATCGGTAGGACTCCAAGTGCTCGGATGGGTCCCCTGATCTTGAATACTGGATGACGGAAGGCATCCAAAACCTCTGCGACATCACTTCGGATATGATGGCTGGGGTGAAGGGAGGCTCGGTCTCTTCCATCATCGCCTGGATCGTGGCTGGAACCGTTGATTGCTCCTGCCTTTTCTCCAATGTCAGGAACTTATCTTTCAACTCCGTAAATCATGCTTCCCATGGGTCCCTATTTTCTATGATGACCTCTGGGGTATGCTCGACCTCCGGTGTTCTCCTTTCTCTCGTCCGTTCTAACTGATGACGGAGGTCTGTGGGCGGCAGGGCAGATGTGACTGAATGAACGGTTGTTGAGGCCTGAGTGGTGGCGTTCCGCCCGGATACCTCGGCCCGTACCGTAGGAGGATTTTGACTTGAATGCGGCACCCCCGAGTGTTGGGGGGCTTCATGTCTCACGCTCCTCGGCACAGAGTGAGTCTCCACGTACAACCCCACCGGCTCGAGAACGGGTTGTTCTTGAGTCGGGCGTAGATCTGGCTCTCTTTGCTATTTCATTCAGTTTATCTCGTCGGGTAGGGCCTGGATCTCGTTCTGCATGGTGCGATACTTGCTCGACCAATTGCGTGAACGCTGGGAAGGCCCTGATGTGGACTCGGCATGAAGCGATGATGATGACCGAGTCTGCTCATTAGGTTGCGGCTGCACCACTGCAGCTTTCTTCTTCCTCGTCATTGCTAGGGAAAATGAAAACCTGACTTCTAGTTTCGGGTTCCCACAGACGGCGTAAAAAAATGTTGATAACAAAATCTGGTTGGCCCTCTGCACATCGCTCTATACGCGTCGCCCTTGAAATCTGCACCACGAAAACAGGCAAAGGTGACCCTGGCTAAGCCGGGGGATCCTCTGATACCTAAGTCAGGACAAGGGAATCAGGGTCTAGGTAGAGTAGAGGAGAGCTCGATTTCGCGTACCTGTAGACATAGCACTGCGGGCTATTTATACTTGCCTGTGGGGCGGTCTGGATCCGATGATCTTGGCATGATCAGAGGGATTATGGGATCATAAAGATACTGCCCGCAATCTATTGATTGCGCAGCGTATCTGGCGGATCGTGCACATCTGCGAGCGAAGTTATCGGCCACGTTTGGTTATGGCAGTTTCCATGTTTAGCGAGTGGGATACGCATGTCAGAATGTCTGCTTGGCTCAGCTTACCAGACCATATCGAAGAACACTCCGAGTCGGACGCCATCCGACCAGTCATACCGAATCCGATCCGACTGGCTTAAGCGCCTCGAAGTTGGGGGGTAGCGGGTTATCTGATCTGACAATTAGGACCAAATCCGAACTGACTTTGACTCGAAAACATTCGCGTGTTGTTGTTGCGATGCCGTAGTCTTGGTCGGATGGATCATACCTTAGGCGCCTCGGCTCAGACTTCAAGTCCGATTAACGTTTTGCCACGGGCTCGGATCTCTCCATAACAGCTGTCACACCCACTATCAATGTAACCTAAACCTAAAGATTAGCCTCACCGTAAAAATCTACTTGTGTTATCATTTTTATTAGTTTTAGGTTACGTGTCTTTCCTACAATGTATACAATACCGAAATCTGTCAAGTCCAAGAACAGCTAACACCCCTTTCCTCAGTAACCTCATAATTCTATCTTTAGAAATGATCACATAAACATGGTTAAATGATTATAGAAAATAACTAAAGAAGAAGAAGAGGTTTGTCCTCACAAAGTGATTATTTGTCAATAATATTTGGATTTTTAAAACATTTATTAACTATGTAGTTCTGAATATTTTTATTTATTTAGGATAAGAGCCTAACATTAAGAAGACATACAATGAGTATGATGATCATGAAACATCACTAACTATTCAAACTTACCTATTTATACTGAACAGAACAAATGCTCTACAGTACAGCAACATAGAAACCAAACCATGGCTATAACAAATACAACTCCACTCAATTTAGAAAAGGTTGAACTCTTTATTATTACAATAGGAATTTTGAAATAGAACTAAAGCCATACTACAAGAGTACCCAATAGTACAATCTTCATGTAAAAAGCCTAATTCAACCAGAGTCTTATGACCAAAATACAGGTTTAGCCACCCTACAAGGCATTAATATCCTATGGTATGATCTTAACTGAAATTTCAGAGGGATTTGACGACCAAGGATCAGGCTTCTGTTTCTGAATGGTTCGATATCTATATAACGTGGTAACATATAGTGAAATCTTATGCACCAATCTTCCTGACCCAATCGGGTCATTTTTCTTAGGGTAGATATTTTGCTACCATGATCTGGAAAACATCCAGCAATTGAGGGCTTGATACTTGCATTGACCTTCATTGATCCATGGTGATCTTGGACAGTTTCTTGCTGGAGTGTGTATTGAACTTGCACTGTTAAAGGGTCGTAAATTGCTTTGTTGATGTCATCATGCTTCTCAGTTGGAGAGTCGTACCCATTGCTGGAGTTGAAGAACATCTGAAATACTTTTAAGCAAGACAAATGGAGTTGTTTGCATGCTTTGGGCATGTAGTTGAACTCATCCATTAGAACAAGTTCAAGCAACTCTTTCTTCTTCACATCGAGTATCTTTCTTATACTAGAGATTGAGTCTTCAATATTGGCTTCTGGGTTCTCCTTCATGTATAGAAGTACAATATTCATCTTCCCATCTGCTTCTTCCTTCTGAAAGTGAGCTTGGAAATGAGATTTTTATGGTGATTGATAGAAAGACAATTTAGTTGAAATTTTAAGTAATCTAGGTCTCTCAAATCAGTTACCACTTTTATATCACGTCTGCCAATTGTGGCACACACGTCTTTTACTTGTTGTTAGTTTGATGAAAATGCTTGTTTACCTGGTAGCTTTGTATGTCATTCAGTACTCGTGTTATAACCATGAGCAGTTTTGTAATAATTTGAGTGTCGGATTGCCTGATCAGGCATTTTGATAACTTTGGGCTCATCAAATAAATTGCGGGAAGAAGAACAGTATGTGCGGCAATGGAGATCATGCCGGTCTGGATATATTCATCTATGGACGGTGCAATTCGCATTCTGCTCCATTTGGCTTCCTTCAGCCATGACACAAATGTTTCGTGCCACTTCCACGTATTAAAAAAAGATAAGAAAAAAAAAAAAAAAAACCATTAGCTTTGGTGTTGAAACTTTTAAAAAGCAATATTAAGCCCACACATGTATTCAAGTCAGCTAATGCACATGCCACCACATATGCCAGCATGGTGAATATGCACATTATCCAAGCCATCAATCAAAAGGCTGCCTATTATTGCAATATTTCCCATACCAAGAATCAGGTTCGTCCACTATTCATGTGGGTCAAAATTAACTGAACAAATGTACGGTTGTCAAAAACTCAACGAGAGTTTTCTAACCCGTAAACATATTTCCAATATCACCGCTCACTTACATAATGAACCACCTTTATCTTTGTTGGGCAGTAGCATCTAAATGGTGAGGTCCACGTGATGGACGGCTTGGATATTTCACATTCCGAGCCCATTGTAAATGAGAGAGAATCGCCGAGCCCATTGTATGGGGAGAACGAAAAGCCAATTCACTGATTCCCAATGTGACACACGTGATATCGTGGCCACTCATCATGTTGCACTAATCATGAAGTTGCCCTGTCTCACTGACTAGTTAAGCCACTAGAAGAAAAAGAGAGATGGCATGAATCTTTATTTACTGCAAACATGTTGCCCAAACGATGAAATTAGCTTAACTTCCAGGCCAGGGAAAATTCATGGTGGGCCCCAAGTTGTTGAACGGTCTTGATCACAAACAAGTATCATGCCTCGGCCCTTCTGCTAGGAACTGCCTGTTCAGTCTTTTCTCCAATCAAACCACCTTAGCATTTTTCAATGACAGAACAATATGAAAATGATGAAAGTTACAAAAATTACCACGCCTCGAAGATTATCTGCAACATCACGCCCTTGTTTTTGCAATGATTTTGCAGCAATATCATTAATGAGATTGTCAAGTGCATCGAAGATGACCTTGTTGTAGCCACTCAGTCCCTCCGCATCCCATCTTGTGCCATTAAATAATCATCGATTTTAAGAAAAAAGACAAAAAAATCATATACAAACATGCAGTTTCAATAAGCCCACATAGGATAGCCGATGGTACCTCTCGGCTGCTTCAGTGAGTTGATTTAACTCGTCCATCGAACCTTCCATATCAAAGAAATCATCAATCACCGTAACAAGGATTGCACTCTTAGCAACCGTCATTCGTAGATCAGAAAGTGAAGGACTGTATGCAACAGTTGCAATGGCAAAGTAACAGTAAGTGGTCTTCTCTCGACCAAATCCTATGTCACGAAGACCTGAGTCCTTAGACCACCTATTTTCATGAATAAGGATACAATGTATCAGGACCACTTTATGAAAATACAATTAATTAGTTCTACCATACTCTGTAAAAAATGGTAAGAGACACCTTACAACACCCACAATGTTTGATTTGAGAAGTGAAATGGGTGCATTCAAATCAACCAAGGAATTACATGTAGTAGTTTACACGTACAATGGACAGGCAAATGGCTGGATGGTTGTTACTGTTACTGTGTTTGTACGAAGAATAAATAAAAAAAATTAAAGTGCATTGCTTTCATTGTATTATAGTGCAATCAGTTGCTATGAGATCTGCCATGATGTGTTGATGCCGCCCACTCATGCCGATTCCAATTGTTCCTACTCATGTGCTCCACCTAAGTCATGGATTGGCCTGATTTTTAGGTTCATGGAAAATGAGGGATGACATGTAAGATGATAAAAGTGGATGTTATTAACACACCATAGTCGGGTTCCATGGCAGCTAATTGCATTATAAATAGTAAAAACGTTTGCACTGGATCTAATGGAGAAGATCAAATGGATTTACTAGAAAAAAGATTTAGCACCTTGTCAACTCCTCCAGTTCATTCATGAAAGTCGATTGACGTAGTGCATAGTTGTCCTTTGCTAGTTGTAGCAGCATAGTGTCATTTAGGAAAGATAACCTGCTGTTAAGGTCTGTCATTTGATCTTGAAGAACAGGAATGTGCAATTACCATGAATTGATGACATTTAAACGCCCATACCTATAATAGGAGGCCTTTCCCATCCATAGATAGTTTGTTTTGGTTCTTTCAATGGTCATTCTGTGTTCCAAATGATCCAATCGAGCAAGCCATGGAAGCATTAATTCATGTTCAATCTATGCCATCACACACATTGAAATAATCCATAATTATTAGTTTCCATAGTTGCATAATTCTACTGCAATTATCCAAGTATCTTGTTATATGGTAAAAACTTCAGTTCTCATTTTATGTAAACAAAGAGCCTCATGATTCAGAATGTTATGATACAATGGTAACACCAAAATAATCAATTATTTTCACTTCTTCTCATGGATAAAATCGATTCTATTTAGTACCTGTTTGGTAAGCAAATTCTGAAAGAATTACTTGTTTTTGGAGCATGGCTAGAATTTGTTTCTTATCTTGAGAAATGGTTAGGATATATTTTTCTCAATAATTGATTTTTTATCTGAAAAACAAGTATTAGTAACTAAAACAAAACAAAACAAACAAAACAAAACAAAACAAAAAAAGAACTTTGTTGGTTAAGATTTAAACCATCTATTATGTTAGCCACTAATAAAATGGTAACCAAAGCCAAATTAACTAATTATTCAGAAGTCCCATGTGATTTCCTCCACCTGTGTAGGAACTTAAAGCCCTTCCTTATCAAGGAGCACCACAATTACTGTATCACTCTGATCACCGACTCCTTATGAATAGATCATGTCACACTGGAAGGGGATAGAAAAAAGACCTTTAATGTTTGGGGGTAAATACGAGAGAGAAACATAAGGGAGCAGAGAATGTAGGAGGTTCCTCTTTCTCTTTCCCTCTCCCATCGTCACGCATGTATACATGTGTGGTCCACCCTTGGCTCTCACATGGCCTTGTCCCCAGCCCTATAGTTGAACATGAAGAAGCCCTTTCCCTCATCTTTATTGTATGGATAATTCAGTACGATGGATGATGCGCGTCAGCTTTCATCACTGATCATCAAAGGATACAAGCTAAGATTTCCAGTTTTAGTTGTGTTTTTAAAATTTAATATATCTACATGAAAATCCTTTACGACACATTAAAATCTTATATATATATATATATATATATATATATATATATATATATATATATATATATAGGGAAAAGCTACTATGCGCTCGACCTCACGAGTCCGTCCCATGAGGTCGAGCTGCGTGGGCCCCACCGTGCTGCGTTTCGAACATCTACCCCATCAGTCAGATGCACCATTCCATCGTAGGCAGGTCTCAAAAATCAAGTCAATCCGTGACCTTTGTGGGCCACACCACATACAGAAGTGGAGAGGGGCCGTGCACCATTAAAACATTCATAATCATTTTGGGGGCCAAAAGATGTGGTTTGCAAATCCAGGCCATAAATTATGTGTGTCCCACGTTTATGAGGGTTCAGACCAAGTTTCAGCAGCATTCAAAACTCAGGTGGGCCCTACAAAGTGCTTTTATATGTTTTAACGGTGTTTCACATGATTTTAGATGGTATGGCCCACCTGAGTTTCTTATACGGATGATTTTTGGGATATCCCATAATTTAAAGGGTACCCATCAAATTCACGGTGTTGATGGTCGACACACATCACTGTGGGGCCCACACAGCTCGACCTCACGGAAACGCTCACTGCGAACTGGTTCGTACGTGCTACGTACGAACCTTTTTTGAGAACCCATCATACCTGAAGTGGATCCAAAATCTGAACCGTTCATGTGAAGAAGCACCTCGTTAAACCCCCAGGCCCAAGTTTTACTTTGACCAAAAACTTTGATGGGCCATGAAAAATGAAAACAGTTTCCTCCCTTGATTTGCTTTTTTCTTTGCTATGGCCCACCAGAATTTTATATCGGGGTGAAAATATTTTATGTAACATTTCATGGGATTCTGCGTCACATGGACCGTTAAGATTAGATACCCATGGCACGTGTGCAAAGTTGCACATGTGCGTAGGTGCACAGGGGAGCATGACTCTCTCTCTCTCTCTCTCTCTCTCTCTCTCTCTCTATATATATATATATATTGGCCAAACTTTACAATTCCGCATCTTTCAAAAAACATTATAAACGAAGGAGGGGCAACCATGGCTTTAATACTTTTGCTTAGGTGCATGGGCGGCTAATCTGTTTAAAAGATGAGGCCCATTGAAAAGGGGTAATTACCTCTTTGTGAAAATTGGACGTAGCAGCACTATTCTTTGCATTTCTCATGGCCATTTCCTTCTCCAGTAACTTTCTTGAGAATGCTCTAGCATCCTCAAGTTCATTTTCACCAATAAACATAAGGTCTGTCGCTCTGTGAACATTTAATATTGCAGTTGAGAAATATTCGCAGTTTTCTTCGATTTGTTTTATAATATCCTCATGTTGCAAGAACCAACAAAACCTCCCTGCAAACGAAAATTCAAGCATGGTCAAGGAGATCATGGAATGAAGATTGATATACTATGGCAAAGGATGATGGTTCACACGCACCCTCTGAACCAATGAACCAAATTGGTAGACCATCACTGAAGAGTTAAGACATGTTAGAGAATATACTTATGTTGGTATCTATTTTGATGATCCATTGGGACTATTTTTTTTTTTTATTATTATTTTAAAATTTTTTTCTTGTATGGGGTTATCTTGATAAAATATGGTAATACGGGAAGATAAGGTGTCCCAAGGGAGGAGTAAAAAGCGATATCAATGTAAATGTATTCTCTAACAAGACGGTAAGAAACCAATGGTTTGAACTTACACAGACAAATTTTCATTATAAGTTGTCTTATCAATCTTATTTATTTCGGGACTCTGATTCATTTGCAATTGCTCAATGATTGGCAACTGAACCATGAGGCCACAGGAGAGAGAAGAAAAGACTTACTTGGAGATACACGGTAGCCATTCATTCGCAAAATTCGAAATGATAACGAATCCTTGAACATCTGTTGTGGGGTTATAGACTCTAACATTGCTTCTGATTCTTGCTTTCTCCAATTCCTACACATTTATTTGAAAAATTGTAGCATGCATTTCCCCAAGTGAGTCCAATTTAAAACTTTCTTACCCATTCCGTGGAATAAAATATTATGGCATTCGCAGTAACAAATTTTCATCCAGATCTGATGGCAACATGGCAGGCCGAATAGTACTAGCAAGCGAGAGTTTACTTGGAAAGAGAGAGGAGGCCCTACTATATTTGTCCTCTTCTCCACATTGCGGCCATATGCTCGTCAACTCATAGGTTTCCAACTCTTTTGTGATCAGTGTTTCAAATATTCGATCAGACCCAAAATTGTTGTTGTGGGCTGTTCAATCAAACCCATTTGAACTATTACTTCACAAAAGGTTACCAAGTGAAAATTAAAAAGGAACAAAATAACATTATTTGTGATGCATGGGTTAAAATTCAATGTATGGACGAGGAAATGGGGAATTCACGGATTAATCTAAGATTTGATGAATTTACCCATGATAGTTTTCAGCCGATCCCATTTAAAACAGGTGCAAATTGTCCCATGTATGGAGGACTCTTAAAAAAAAAAAAATGAATAAATTCTGATTACACCACCATGGAAGTAATGGGTGTGGCGGTGAATCCGAAGCTGCAGAAGAATTTAGTTACCAGACATGAGTCCAATGAGGTCAAATTGAATGTGGATGAGTTATCAAGAGGTGACCTAGGAGAGGGCAGTAGGGTAGGCGTTGAGAGAGACTTTTAAGAAAGATTATCTCTGTATCTCACAAAAGGTATGGATACGCTTCAAACACAGTTGCGGAATCTCAAGCCATATTAGATGGGTTGCATACATTCAATAAAAAAGGCTTAAATGATGTTTATGCTGAGGGCGCTTCGAAATTTTTGGGGGGTGTTTGTGCAAAAGTAAGGCATCTTCCTGAAGGGAATGCAGTCCAAACTTTCTGGTATTTACTGCAAGCGTTATACTATGGCAGATAGCCTTCTTCTTCTTCTTCTTCTTCTTCTTCTTCTTCTTCTTCTTTTTTAATTTTTTTTAATTTTTTAATTTTTATTGCTTTCTTGATTTCTTTCTTCTTTTTTTTTTGTTTTTTCTTTTCTTTTCTTTCTTTCTGTTTTTTTTTTTTCGTGAGAAGAGTGTGCATAGTTATCGGTTGGTGGTGGTGTTTAATATCTTGAGGGGATGAGGATTCGCACTTCCCTAGCTTGTGTGCTCGCTTCTCAGTTAAAAATAAAAGCACTCTCACCAATGTCTTATGTTACTTGTATTACCTATAGATGCCATATAAAACCCCTTCAATTTCCTCTGGAAAGTACTCTGCCAAACCCAGTCTCTCCAATCGATCGATCATGCAAAGCTTTATAAGTTCTTCGTCGATAGGAAACACTGGTGGAACTGTACCAAAATCTAGAGGTTAGAAGTCTAGAGCATGATTTAAGAATGAGGGAAACAGCACTCCCAAGTAAGAAAATGAAAAAGGAAACCAAGTAACTGATGTGAGTGTTATATTTTTCCTTACCTCCGTCGTTACATCTTTGGACCACAGATTCGAAGTACACCAAACAATCTTTATTTCGTGTAGCCATGAAAGCATGAGCAGTGGCAGAAGGTGACTGAAACAAGGAACCATCTTTGCTCTGATGCTCAAGTATATGCTCGCAACTTAAATAATTATCTGGCAATGCTTCCATATATGATAAGAGTGGGGGATAATAAACTCCATCTAAATATTTTTCCCTGCATTATTAAATGTCTGTTAGCATACTCATAAACACATTACAAAGATGGCCGCTTGGGCAGAGGTGGCACAGGTGCGGAATTAAAGCCTCGGTTCGGCCCATATCAATCATAAATGGGCCTGGTATGTGGCCGAGCCCCCGTATGAGCCTCAAATCAAGACATTCACACAAGACCAGAATTTCAGCATCCAAAGCTTGGACCATGCCCTATGGGACCAAAGATTTTGGCCAGACTGACTAAGATCTACAGACATGGATATCTAAAGCAGAAGTTCGACTGCGGCAAGAAGCAATACATTTCAAGTATCCTCCTTCTCTCGCCGAAGATTTTGTCCACTAATTCCACCAAGCCATCGGGAAACACATCCAAGGTTGCAGCTCGCGCAAGCTCAATCATGGCGGGGAAAAGAATGGCAAACCAACGAGGACAGCGACCATCTTCCTCTTTAAGTAGCCTCTCTGTATTTGCATGAATAAATTGCAATCCTGAAATTTTCAAAGAAGATGAGCTTATCAAGTTACAAAGGTTTTACAAGGTTAAACAAGACAAAACTATATATATTTAAAAGAAAGAAAAAAATCACGGTGAACATAAAATACAAATCACAAAATAGAGCCACATGATCCACTACCACTGCTGCACAGATCAAAATTACACCACCAAACCAACACAAGCCAGTCCAATTAAGACAGCAAGCAGCACTTCCTTGAGCCTTGAGACACCCACGATGAACCTAAGACACCACTAGCATCTCTGATTTTATTCCGGGGCCAAAAAATGCAGCTGAGCGATCCTGAACTGGGTCACCAGCTCGATGTTTGGATTGGAAATCAATCGTCTCTACAGAGAGAGGCAGCAGAAGATATGAGCCGTCTGCTGCCGTTGGCAAGAATTCCGAGAAGTCCATCAACCTCGGTTAAGTTGGTTTCGCAGCCAAAGATGGGAGAACGAGCACGCTTTTCCGCTAGGCTGCGGCCTCCCAATGACCTCAATTGGTTTTAGAGAGAAATGGGACGGGATGATGGGTAGTTGGAGGATCAAAATAAAAAGACAGTATTAATTGATGTGGCCCACAGCTTGAATTTGGAAGAAAAACTTTAATACTCTCTTTTGTGTGATTGATGATCCGTCAGGTGAAACTGTCCATTGCATGGTAGGAGGACACCTCAGCCTGTGATTTTATCGAAACAAAGTAACTTTTCTGAACACTGCCTGTGACTTTATTGAAATAAAAATAAATTTAAAAACTTTTAAAGAAAAAAAGGAAAAAGAAAAAAGTTTTACATACCAAAATAGCTTTGCATGGGCGGCTATCGTACACATCAGCCTTTTTGAAAAGTAGGTGAACAAAAACCACCTAAAACATAAAACTGTCCATTGCATGGTTTCCAGCTTAGACCGAAATTGACCACACATCGAGGTCTGTACGGTCAATTTCCCTTGGATATATCACATATCGAAAGTTACTCTATGTTTTAAAGAAAAGTAGGAGGACACGACCTGTAACTTGTTTAAATAAAAAATAACTTTATATATATATACAGACGTCATACGAATCAAAATAGTCTTTTTGAAAAGTAGATGAATAAAAACCACTTAAAACATAAAACTGCACAAAGAAATCCATGCAGAAACCACAACACCAACCTAAATGGCCCCAAAACCAATACCAGCAGCCCACCAGCGGAAACTGATAATGCGGACAGCACACTCAAAACCAACCTCTATAAACTTTGGAATCAGCTGCTTGTAGAGATTCCACACAGCAGCTCACGGCATAGCCGACCCAAAACTATGCTTATTTGATTATCTGACTATTGGATATGTAGAGATTTATTATGCTGTTAAAAATGAAAAAATAAATAAATAAATAAAATCAATGATATATATCTATTTAAACAAATCTGCGAAAATTGAAGGTTAGGATTGTCCAACCAACCTAATTTTCGGGACTGTGACTCAGCGAGGATGGGCTCAACATTTCAGTCCCCATGCATACAATTTCTGATTGCCTGCACAGAGCTCAGATCTAGTCAATGCTCTGTGGGGCCCATCACAATGCATGTGTTATATCCACGCCACCCATCCATTTTCTAGCTCATTTTAGTGTATGAACCCAAAAATTCCTGATCCAAATCTCAAGGTGGACCACATCACAAGCAATAGTAGTGATTGAATGCCCACGATTGAAAACTTCATAAGGTTAGTGTAATGTTTATTTTCCATCCAACCTGTTGATTAGGGACACAGACCTGGATGAAGGGAAATCACGAATATCAGCTTGATTCAAAACTTTTGTGGCCCTCAAGAAGTTTGGAATGGTGAGTGTTCAATCATCACTATTTCTTATGGTGTGGCTCACCTGATATTTGGATCTGTCTCATTTTTGGGCTCACTCTCTAAAATTGAGCTTGAAAATGAATGAACTGTGTGGATAAAGAACATGAATCATGGTGGCCCCCACGGAACACTGACTAGCATGCAGTACTCGAGGGGTCATTACAGAATCCCAGTCCTGCTGCCTGCATCCGAGATTGTAGCCACTCATCAGGCAATGCTGAAAGTGTTGATGTAATGTCAAAGTATCAGGCCGATATGATAATTAGCTGGGTCACACAACAGAAGAACAGTAAAGAGTTCAAAATTCTATGGGAAATGAAACCTCACCCACTTCATATTAGCCTGATTTTTGATTGATGAAACCTATGAAATGTAGTCTGATGAGCGGCTCAGATCTCAAAACCAATTTCTTCGATTCTAAACACAAGGCCAGTAACTTTTGCTTTCCCAAGTTACAGACCCTACTGACGCAAACCTATATTTCAGTGCTGGCATGACATTTTTGTGTCGGTATAAGAGAAAGTTGGTATCAAAACTATAAATACATGATACCTATCTCAATGTTGGTGGGCCCCACATTCCATTTCCTAAGTGCAACCATACAAGCCATGGTCGCAGGCAGACACTCTATGGTGGGGACATTGTACTGGTCTGGCTCTCCCCAAAACCCTTCCTCCTTCTGATTACTGAGTATCCAGTCCAAACATTTCTGAAACATTGGACGGTTAGGATGTTGAGGGTGTGGGATCATGGCCATCCATGCTGTGTCATAAGCTGAAGGCAATACAAAGGAGTAAATATCAACGGATGAGAAAATCTCTTCCTTGATTTGCTTAACAAGAGCAGCAATGGATTCCATAGAAAATAATAATAATAATAATATCTCCTGCAACACAAAAGAGTTGGTACTGCTTAGAAAAAGAAGCAATGTTCCTTTTTTGTAGTCATTGGTTTTCGAATAATCAACGATGGTAGGCGCCGACACTTGGTGTAAGCAATTTTCTCATGTGAAGCTGCGCCTACGTAACATGTCCACCGTTCCCATTTTCATTTATATTGGATGTGACTTGAATGATGTTGCCCAATCAGAGACACCAAAGATATTATATATTGTGTCCAATCACAGAAATCAAAGGAATGATCCTTGCATGTTGCCTTTTGGATTGTGAATAATCAATGGTAGGCGCTGAAATCTAGTATCCTCAATTCTACGTCATAAAATCTAATCTAAAAATTAAAGGATGGTGACTTTTAGCCATGAAGCCTGGGTTTGATGAAAGATACAAATCGTGGTCTCTCTGTCTATGAACCTACGTACGATTGGTGTGGCCGACCTGAGTTGCGGATCTAGCCGAATTTTAAAACTAGTCTTTAGGGGGTTGCAACATAGTCGCTGAAATAGCTGGGAGTTGCAATAACTCTTGAATTACACATTCCATGCACACCTCATGCTAAACATAGCAGATAAGGTAATGCATGACAATCTTTTGTCTTACATTTCTTTTTTCACGCACATTACGCATCTTCTCGTGTGCCTCATATGTGCCAGTGCTAATGTGTCATATGTACCACCGTTCACGTTCTCTTGTGCCTCATATATGCAAGAAATCTCACATGCCCAAACGTCCATCTTCAGTTGCTTCATACATACATGCCATATGCTGGTGTGCAGTAGTACTTCATTTAGCTCCAAGTGCCCACGATGCCAAATATTATGTGCCACGTGTTTTCGTGCATCTTCAAATACATTACATGTTCCACAATTTGGTTTCAAAAGCCCTACATATGGCACATATGCCACATGTGCGGTTGTTCATCTTTAAGCATTGTGCCATGGGTTAATTGGACATGTCATAACTACTAAGAAAAATTTTAAAGAAAAGTTCTATATTTGTTAAATAATAAATTTGAAAATGGATCATAAATTTTTAGAAAACTATTTTTTCTTAAACAAATCAAGAAAACGATATTTAATATCTTTTTTTTTTTTTTTGAAAATAAAATTTCTCTAGAAATCCTACTTTCTTTTTTATGGCAAAGTACAGAAGAAAATGACCATAGTAGACGCCACCTTTTACCCAGCGTCTTTTATGAAGCATCCCAAACTTAACTTACCAACTTGGACTTGCACGTAATGGACAAAGCATTTGAGGATGAAAATACCCCTGCTTTTTAAAATAGACCACCTCCCCCCCCAACTAAAAAATTTTAAAAAAAATCGAACCCGAATTGAGGTTGCCTATCCTCGAATTGTGAGATAATGTTGTTGGCTTTACAGAATAGCCAAATGACCTTCATTTTCATGGCTCGCCAAATATTAAGGCACTAACTTTCATTTGAAGATGGCTTTTATTGCTTGATGTTCCACAGAAAAGAATTCAACTCGTGAGAACCTCTTGTATTTGAGAAAATGACTAATGTTTTACCATCTAAATTAGTGTCAAAACAAGAATGTATGATTATCTTGCCAATATTCTGAATTTTTTTTTCCGCCAACTCAATTGTGTTTGTCAGAAAGATTTGGCCATATGATGAAAACTTATCTTAGTGAATAGTGATTATTACTTCAACTTTGGAATGCCTTTTGGCATTTCTTTGGGCAATAAATTTCTCAACTCTTTATTCATAAAAACGGTCCTCCAATTGCTTCTATAGATGTGAATATTTGCTTCATTTCTTTCCTTCAGGGCAGTTTCTTTTTACCCATTAGCAGAATATCTTTGTAACTGGGAGATTACCATACTTGGCACCTATATATTGATCTATTCTCAGCCCCTCTTGCATGCACGTGAACTTATAAATGATTATTACCTCAACTTTTGAAAGCATTTTGGCATTTCTTTGGGCACTAAATTTCCCATCTCTTTATTCTTAAAAATAGTCTAAATGCTTTTATAGATGTGAATATTTGCTTCATTGCTTTGCTTTGGAGGGTTTCTTTTTTCCTATTAACATATTATCTTTGTAACTGAGGGTTTACCAGTATCTGTATATTGATCTATTCCCAGCCCCTCTTGTGTGTGCATGAACATATAACCTTAACACATTTATGTGCAGTTAGCCTCTATGTCATGTCAACAATTGGAAAGGGTTATAAAAAATTAAAAATTAAAAATTAAAAAAAAAAATTAAAAATTTAAAAAATTTTTAAAATGAAAAAAAAAATGAAAAAAAAAAAAAAAAAGAAAAAGAAAGAAAGAAATAAGCCCTGACAAATGTGAGAGAGGAAAACGTGAAGAAGCCCGACACAGATTTTGACTTCTACAAATTGAGTTTAACAACCTAGGAATTAAGAGAAGTAAACTACAAATTGAGCGAGGCAACCTATAAATTGAGCAAGGAAACTTAGGAATTGAGAGATGCAAACTACAAATTGAGTGAGACAAACTAGATATTTAACGAGGCAACATAGGAATTGAGCAAAGCAACCTAAGAATTTATCGAGATAACGTAGAAATTGAGCGAGGGAACCTATGAATTAAGTGAAGGAACCTTGAATTGAGCAAGGCAAACTACAAATTATGTAAGGCAACCTAGGAATTGAGCGAGACAACCCAGGAATTGAGCGAGGTAAGTTGAAATTGAGGATGGGTTTGGAGATTTAGTATAAGAATCGTCACTTACAAACATGTAATGGAAAAATATATCAAAAATAAAGTTCACTACATACTTAATGAATCATACTACAAAAAATTAAATACAGTTGAATCATTCATTCAAGATGTTGATGAATTTGAGCGAGGGGAGTTTGAAATTGAGCGATGCAAACTAAAAATTCAACGAGACAAAGTAGAAAATGAGTAAGGAAAATATGAAATTCAGCGAGACAAACATAAAATTGAGCGAAGCAAGCTCAGAATTGAGTGTGACAAACTAAAATTTGAGCGAGGCAAGGTGAAAATTGAGCGAGGCAAGCTTAAAATTTAGCGAGGCAAGCTCATAATTAAGCAAGGAAAACTAGAAGTTGAGCGAGGCAAAGTGATAATTGAGCGAGGCAAGATGAAAATTCAGTGAGGTAACCTAAAAAAATTGAGCAAGGCAAGGTGAAATTGAGCAAGGCAACCTAGAAATTGATCAAGACATCGTATATATTGAGTTATGCAACATAGAAAGTGAGCGAGGGAACCTACAAAGTCGAGTGAGGCAACCTAGAAATTCAACGATGCAACCTAAAAATTTAACGAGAAAACCTAGAAATTCAGCGAGTCAGCCTAAAAATTCAGCCAGGAAACCTAGAAATTGAGCGAGGCGACCTAGAAATTAAGTGAGGCAACCTAAAAATTAAGCGAGGTAACCTTGAAAGTGAGTGAGGGAACCTACAAAGTTGAGCGAGGCAACGTAAAATTTACACGATGAAACCTAAAAATTGAGTGAGACAACCTAAAAATTCAGCGAGAAAACCTAGAAATTGAGTGATGCAATATATAAATTGAGCGAGACTACCTAAAAACTGAGAGAGGCAACCTAGAAATTGAGCGAGGCAAGCTCAAAATTCAGCGAGGCAAGCACAAAATTAAGTGAGGCAAACTAGAAGTTGAGCAAGGTAAAGTGATAATTGAGCGAGGTAAGCTGATAATTGAGCGAGGCAACCTAAAAAATTGAGCTAGAGAAGGGAAAATTGAGCGAGACAACCTAAAAATTGAGCGAGGCGATCTAGAAATTGACCGAGGCAACCTAAAAATTTAGTGAGGCAACGTAGAAATTGAGTGAGGCAACCTAAAAATTTAGTGAAGCGACCTAGAAATTTAGCAAGGCAACCTAGCAATTGAGTGAGGCAAACTAGAAATTGAACGAGGTAAACAAGAAATTGAGCGAGGCAACCTAGAAATTCAGTGATGCGACCTAAAAATTCAACGAGACAACCTAGAAATTGAGTAAGGCAACTTAGAAATTGAGCAAAGCGAGGTGAAAATTGAGCGAAGCAAGCTAAAAATTGAGCGAGACAACCTAGAAATTGAGCAAGGGAAACATGAATTTGATCGAGGTAAGATTGAAATTGAGTATGGCTAACTTGAAACTCAACGAGGCTTACATGAAATTTAGCGAGGCTAATATGAGTTGGAGTGAACTTTAAATGAAATTGAACTAGCCTAACACATAATTGGACAAGCTTTACATAAAATTCAATTTCTCTTCGATGAAGTTGACCAAGCGGTTCATAATATTTTTCGTTACATTACATGAATCTGTGGAAGTTTCTGGACATATTTTTCTCATTTCTCTGTCAAATTCATGAATTGCTTGAGAAATTTCACCAATCATGCATCGGGAATGTAAGTGACAACTCAATCATATTGCTCAAAAGTAGGTCAAATGGACAAAAAACTCTCACAAATTGAAAATCAATGCACTCTTATCATACTGAGTTAACTGAGTTGGGCCCAAAATGATGTTTTATTTGTAATCCATCGTGTTCATAGGATGATTTTTACATGGATGAACTGAAAACCAAGATGCCTGCTTCATCTAGCAGTTCAATGGCCCACAAAAAATTTACACCGCTTAAGGAAATATACTACATTATACATGTGGTGCATGCTTTCTTCTATGGAGGGACTATTTTCAGAAAATTGAAAAAATGCAGATGTATGAAGAGGGTGGGATCCAGTGAGAGGATGGTGCGATCCAAGCAATGAATTTTCATTGTTCAAAAGGATTTTTCGTTTCTTTTTTCAGGCATGGAGAGAGGAAAGGGAGTGAAATGGAGAGAATGGCAGTAAAAAGGATGGATATTTTCGTCCTCAAATTTACTGTCCGCATGTACAATGTCTAAGTTGGTAAGTTAAATTTCAGATGCTTCATAAAAGAAGCTGGATAAAAGGTACAGTGGTAAATTTCGCTAAAGTAAAACTTTTTCTCTCATAAAGGGTCGTTGACTTGTGACATGCACACAAGGCCATGGATGTCGTCATATGTACTGACTATCTAGTGGGCCTCACTGTACACGTGTAACAGAAAATGTGAAACACATCCTAAGAACCTATTCAATTGGAAGGTTTGGTTAGACAGGCGCCCACATTTTAGTTGCGGCTCAAACAGCTTTTTCATTTTACTGCATAAGTCCCCTCGACACAAGCATTAAAACAGGCACGTAATCAACAGCGTTTCGTAGTTGGGACCCACATTTAGATAAGATTACATCCAAGATGTTAGTCATTAATCACACGTAAAGCAGTCCAGTTCCAAGGTTATCCTCTGTGTACGTTTCCCAAACGATCAGAAGGTTGAGACTCTGTATGTCATTGAACATGGACGGTACGGATAACTGAAACAGTACGGGAATTGTGTGTACCTGAGCTAGTGCATTTTTTCTTGTGGCACTTGCCTCACACGTGGCGTCACCACGCACGTGTGAAAGATAAGAGCTATTCATCATGTGGTCCTCAACTTGTCCTGTGTGCGCGTAGCAAACCTGATGATCTACGTATGCCTGAAATTTTAGGTATGACATCAACAAATTGTTGATCACCTGATGAGTTAGTGTCTCTGGACGAGCAGGCATGTAGATGATGATCAGCTGATGAGCACGTGTCTCTGAACGAGCAGGCATGTAGATGATGATCAGCTGATGAGTGGATCTGAACGACCAAGCATGTGGGAATGGTTCAAAGGAGACCAAAGTGTTGAGGTGTGGAGCCACATCTGGACAGCTGCTCGATCAGTCGAGTGGCCGACTCGACCAATTGTGGATTAGTTCGACTCAAAATCCAGCGAGCATCGGTTTTTTAGTTCCGCGGTACTCGACCGGTCGAGGCTCATGCTTCACTAGTTGAGGTTATGCAGATTCATTTTTGGATTTGATGCAAACTGCGGATTTTTGAGTCGGTTTTCTCAGAGGTGCGAAAGAGGAGTTGTCTAAACTATAAATATGGGCCCCTAGGGCTTTTTTAGGTATGATAAAAGTTATTTCAAAGTGTGGACAAAGAGTTTTCTCTATACTTCCAAGGAAGAGGTTAATATATTACCTTATAATCTTAGTTTTTCTTCATAGTGGAAGTTTGCATCCATGATTTTTTACCCTTGTTGGGGTTTTTCCACGTATATCTTGTCTTGTGATTTATTTGGAATGCTTTGATTCTTTTTGTAGTTTATATTTCTTCTTATTTATCGTTTGTGGGTGAGACCGGAGATTGGATCTCGATTCACTGCGTTGTTGGCGTGCTGCGCAACAACTGGTATTAAAGCTATTGGTTTATTGGGAGCAATAATGGAAGAAGAAGAAACTAAAATTTAGAAGTTTGATGGTTCAAACTTTACCTTCTGAAAGATGTAGATAAAGGATTATCTGTATCAAAAGGACCTTTATATTCCTCTATGAGAAAAAGAGAAGAAACCAGAAAAGATAATAGATGATGAATGTTTTTATTGGATCAGAAGGCTTTAGGAATGATACAAGTTTCTTTGTTTAAGAGTATCGCCTTCAATATATCTAAGATGAAAATCATAAAAGAATTTATAGAAGCCCTAATTATGATATTTGAAAAACCATCAGCGTCAAACAGGGTTCATCTTATGAAATGGCTATTCAACATGTAAACAACTATTCAACATAAAGATATTAGATGGTCAGGGCGTTATTGATCTTGTCCAGTTTGTCAAATGGTTGGAATAGTTTGGTGATTGTTGTGAGCAATTCTTTAAAGTCGAGAAAGCTGAAATTTGATGATGTAGTTGGTCTAATTCTCAGTATGGCTGAAATTTAGGCGGGTTCAACCCCGACTGACCCATGACCGACCCGACATTGGGTTGGGCTTGGGCAAGATATATCAGGTTTGGTCTCGGGCTTGGGTTATACAAACGTCAACCCGATAAAACTTGGGTTGGGCTCGAGTTGAGGTCTGGGGTTCCCCGACCCAACCTGAACTCGATCAATATATAAGTTCCTTATAAATTAATTATAATTGAGTGTAGATCGCCTATGTTGAAGGCACAAGAAATTCCAATGTTGTGGGGTTTCATTGGTCCACATCATTTCCAATGACTCAAGCTAACAAGATACACCGGATTTCTCTCTCCCAAATAGATTGCTTGATACACAATATGACTTTTAAGGGAGTAGTTATCTTATATTTTAACTTGTTTGTTTAGAAAAAAATATTCTTCATGATAAATAACTACATATATAATTAATAAAATTATAGGTATAAAAAATAAAACGTGTATTGAAAATATAATAAACTAATGTAATAATGAAAATATTAGCATATATCTACCCGACCAACCTAATCAAATCGACCGAATCTGCTTAGATTGGGCTTGGGTTGAGAATTCTTAACCCGAGGTTGGGTTGGGTTAGGGTTGAGGAATAGGAACCTTGGGTTGGACTAGGGTCGAGCACTAACCCGACCCAACCTGCCCAACTTTCAGCCATAATTCTCAACGAAGAATCTAAAAGAAAGACATCAGGAGTTTCAGGAGATTCAGAGAATGCTCTAAATGTTGAAGGAAGAGGAAGATCGCTGAATATATGAGGTAATAAACACGGACTTTTAAAGTCGAGGAAGAAGTCCAAGGGACAAAGGCAGAGACAGGTGTTGACATTACGGGAAGAAAGGGCACATGAAACGTGATTACAAGTCGCTCAAGATATAAGAAAGAAGCTCTAAAGGCTGAAAGGATTCAGTGAATCTATCTGAGGAGAGTGACATAGAGACGTTGATCTTGTCTCTTGATGTAAGGAATGAGTCTTGGGTCATAGACTATAGTGTTTCGTTTCATGCCACTTCATGTAAGGAAGTTCTGCATGATTAGGTGTCAGGTGACTTTAGAAGAGTCTACATGGGTGATGATGAGTCTTGCAGTATCGTTGGAAAGGGAGACATTCATATAAATTAGAAAGATAGAACGACTTTGAAATTGAAAGATGTCAGATATGTACCAAGTTTGAGACAGAATTTGATATCATTGGGGCAGTTGGCCGATACCGGATATGTGACGACATTCAGCAGTGATTCCTGAAAGATCATAAAAAGGTGCCTTGGTGATATCTCAAGGTAAGAAGGAAGGTACTTTATACGTGACTTTAGGATCGTATGGTTCACTCGTAGTCGCATCAACTGGAGTGAATGGGCAGTTATGGCATCAGAGGTTGGGACATATAAGTGAGAAAAGGATGAAAGTGTTATTGTCAAAAGAGAAAATGCTAGGGCTGAATTCTATTGACTCGGAATTATACGAGGACTGTGTGTTTGGCAAGTAGAAGAGGGTAAATTTCAAGAGGACAGGACGCGCTCCAAAGCTGCATTTGTTAGAGCAGCTAGATGTTAAGATAGTCTTTTTTCATGGGGATCTTGAAGAAAAGATATATATGCATCAGCCGACAGGATACATGACACCAGGAAAGGAGAACAAGGTGTGTAGACTAAAGAATAGTTTATATGACATGAAGCAGGCCCCAAGACAATGGTATAAAAAGTTCGATAGTTTCATGTTGGGAAATAGTTTTAGGAGATGTCATGTTGTCAAACCCGTGTCCTAGGGTCCATCTCGTTCCGTAGGATCCTGCAGTCCTTTTGGTCAAATTTCGGCGACTTGCAACCCTTAAATTTCATTTACGCGTGACCTTGAGTTCCATCCTATAAACCCGAAGCGATTCAGCTCGAGACCTGTGCCATTGCGATCTCGCTCGTGCGCCAATCCAACGTCTAGATCATAAGTTGTGGCCCATGCACTATAAAGGCCGTGAACCGCATGTTGCAGGACTCACTTATCACATGGCACCATTCTTGATGGAGGTGACATTACCTAAAGTCATCATTGCTTTTTAGTCAAAGTAATGATTATCTTACATCTCATTATGGCATGCCTCCTTATAATTAATGATAGCCTTACAAAGCCATCATTACATATCTCTCTCTTACCTCTCTCTCCTTCTCCATTTCTATTCCTTGTAATCTCCAACCGTCTATGAAAGCTTCCAAACCCAACAACTTCAAGCTTTAGCCCCTCCTAATTCAACTCTCCAAACCCCATCTCCACCGTTAAAATCCCTCCCTTGAAGCTGAGAAGACCAAATGTGAAAGAAGAAGGAGATCTAGAGCCTTGAGGTGGGTGCTTCTTTCTCTCTTTCTCCTTCTCTCTTACATCTTTTTTTTGTGATGATATGGCTGTGTGGCCCACCCGGATGGACCCCACCATGAAGCATGTATTTTTCCCAAGCCATCTAGCAGGTGGGGCCCACCTTAATGTGTTGCATGCAAAATAGTGTGGTGTATTAGCAGGAAAACAAAACTATCAGCTTGATTCAAAATTTTGGGTGGGCTGCTCATACAGGCCCCACCTTGATGTAACAATCCAATCCACGCCATCCACTCCATTTCCCAGCTCATTTTAGACATCAAGCTCAAAATGAACTCAATTTAATTTTTTGGCGGGCCATAGCATAGAAAATCTTTATTTTTACCGTTAAAATCGACTAGAACCCACCTTGAGCCAAAACATACTGAATGTTGGGCTTGTTTGGTTGGTCTTGACCATGAAATGCAATGGCTGGAGTGTATTCACCTGATGCGGGCTCCACCTAGGAAAAACCTAAGAAATACATGTTTTTCAAAAAAAACAAAATAAAATAAAATAATAGCGGCTTACGTTGTTGCTGCTGCCGAGGATGGCACAGCAGCGTCCTTCTGCGCTGAGGACACTGGAGGTAGGGGGTCCCAGCCACTGGCTCCATCGTGATGTGTGATGTGCATCCACACCGTGCATTTGGTGGGTCCCTGGGCCACCCCAAAAATCAACTATATGTGGGACTCAGGTGGCCCACACGGCAGGAAATAGTGTTGAATTGAACGCCTGCCAATGAAACCCTTTTGGGTTGTCACAGAAGTTTTAGATCATTATGAAGGTTATTTTTCCTCTTTATCCAGGTCCGTGTGACCTTATCAATAGTTGGATGACATATAAACGTTATGGTGGGCCCCACTTGAGACCCACCTAGATTGGAAAAGGATTGGTTGTTGTACACCACACACCAACTATGTTGCTGCTGTAAAAGACGTCAGCAAGTTCTGTGGGTCTCCACTAGCGTATGTGTTTCACCATGCTGACCATCCGTTTTGATGGTGGGACTCACTTGCCAACTGATGTAGCAGGTCCTGTGGGTCCCACATGATGTGTAAGTATATCCAAGCCGTCCATTGAGGTGGGCCCTACCATTTTCTGGTGTTGTATATGCACCGTCCAATAGTAGTGCCACAAATATTAGCTTCCTCTAAAGTTGTGGGTCCACATGTGTGGACCCACCTCATATGTATGTGTTCTATGCACATGGGACCCACCTTACATCCATACCGTCTAGCCACTTGAAGAGATTGTTTTATGGCATGTTAGGGACCTACCCTACACGTGTGGGGTGGGCCCACCTTGCTGGATGTATTCTAATCCAGCCGTCCATCTGGACGCTCTCGCTCTCACCCTCCCTTGCACACACATGTATGAATATACCTATATGATATATACATATATATATATATATATATATATATATATATATATATATATATATTATCTGTACTGTCCAGATGAATTTGGATGGTGAGTTTGGGCAGCCTTCTACCATTATGCAGTATATAATATATAATATTACATTATCTAATATTTATTATATTGATAATACTATATGGTGGGCCATGTACGTGGGACCCACCTAATGAACGGTTTGGTTGGCAAACTTCACACAGCTTGCTGCTGTGAAGTTGACGTCAGCAAGTTCTGGTGGGACCCACCGCAGTGTATGTATTTCATCTACATCATCCATTTGGACGATGCCATTTACGGCCCCACCTGATGGTTATGTTCCATCCAAACTGTCCATCTTTTGGGTGATCCACACCATCCATCCTATTGGCAAGCCTGTCTTTGGCTTAAGACTAAAATTGAGGCAGATTTATCAGGTGGACCACACCACAGAAAATAGTGGAGAGATGAATGCCTACCATTGAAGTCCTTTTAGACCACAACAGTCTTGGACTAAATTGATATTTTTTTTTTCTCCCAACTAGGTCTTTGTAACCTTACCTATAAACTGGATGGGAAATGAACTTGATGGCGGGCCGTGGAATTTTATAACGGTAAAAATCATTATTTCCACTACTATTTGTGTTTTGGTCCAGATGATCTTTCGATATGATTCATTCCTTTGGAAATGCGCTAGATTGACCTCTAAATGGGTTGAAGGCCCATTGATGCGACTCACTTGATGTATATAATGGTCCATTGGTGCAGCCCATTGATGCGGCCAATCATGATGTATTTTTTTGGCCCATGTGCGGGCCCCACCTATTTGCATTTTTGGCCTATGTGATGGGGCCCACCTATTATGTATTTATGGCCCATTAGCAAGGCTCATTGTAATGTAATTTCAGCCCATATGTCGTGGCCCATTGTGATATGTTTCTAGCCCATACGATTAGGCTCATTGTGAAGTACTGAGGCCCATGGGTCATGGCCCATTGAGATGTATTAATAGCCCATAGTAGGGCCCACCTGTTATGTACTTAAAGCCCATGAGACAAGGCCCACTGTGATGTATTCCTGGCCCAAAAGATGCGGCCAATTATGATATATATAGGCCCAGGTATGTGGCCTATTGTAATGAATTTGTGGCCCATTAGGCGAGACCCAATGTGGTGTATATGTTGCCCTTGAGTGAGGCTCATTACGATGTATATTAGGCCTCTGTATGAGGCCATGGGCCCATTATACATTTGGCTCTATGTGGGCCACTCTTTGGGAGTAATGTTGGTTAAATGGCCACCTTGATTGGTCGATTGCCAAGGCCGATTATTAACCGATTCTGATTTTGATTGTAGAGGCCGAGTCAGATAGTCGAAGCCGATTATCGAGGCCAATTCCGTTTGGTCCACCACAAGAAAAGTCACTTTTACCTACGAAAATTTTCGTAGGTAAAAGCCTATTTTTCGTAGGCAAAGCCTTTTTCCAACGAAAATTTTTATTGGCAATTTTGTTGCCAAAAGATCGAGGGTGAAAACCTTTAACAACGAAAAGAAAAAAATCGTTGGCCCGACGATTCTATTTCATAGGTGAAAGATTTTACCAACATTTTCTTTCGTAGCCAAAAATATTGAAAAATATTTTTCCATAAACTTCATAGCTAAAAAAGATTTACAAAACATTTTACCTACGATTAGTTTCATAGCTAAAAAGATTTACCTAACAATAGTTTCATAGGCACAGATTATGGCAAAACTTTAACCTACAAATAATTTCGTAGGTAAAAATATTTACGAAAGTTTTACCAACGAATTTGTTTCGTAGGTAATAATTATGACAAAACTTTAACCTACAAATAATTTCATAGGTAAAAATATTTACAAAAGTTTTACCAACGAAATGTTTTTGTAGGTAATAATTATGACAAAACTTTAACCTACAAATAATTTCGTAGCCTAAAATATAACATAAGTTTTGCCTACGAATTGTTTTCATTGGTCAAAATTATTGGAAAACTTTTACCTACGAATGTACTCGTAGGTAAAAATTGTCGCAAAAGTTTTACCTACTAATACTTTCGTAGCTAAAAATATTTTCAAAACTTTTACTACAAATTTGTTCGTACGTAAAAATTGTTGGAAAAGTTTTACCTACTAATAATTTCATAGCTAAAAATATTTTCAAAACTTTTACCTACGAATTGGTTCGTAGGTAATAAGTTTTTCAAAAGTTTTACCTATGAATTTTGTGGTAGCTAAAAATATTTACAAAGCCTTCACCTATGAATGGTTTTGTAGGTAAAAATATTACAGAATTTTTTCCTACGAAGCAACTCGTAGCTAAGCACTTTTACCTACGAATTGTTTGGTAGGTAAACCATATTGAAAACATATACCAACGAATATTTTTGTAGGCAAATATATTTTCAAACCATTTACCTACGAATATTTTCGTAGCTAAAACATTACTGAACATTTCCCTACAAAAATTGTCGTAGGTAAAAACTTGTATGAGACTTTTACCTACGGATAAAAATCCGACAATACTTTTACCTACGAAAATTTTCATTGGTAAAAGTTTTTTTTTTTTTTAAATGTGCCTACAAAATATTCCAGATATACACCTGTTAGTATTCCTGATATACACCTGTTATATATAAATATTTCATCATATTCACATTCACATCTATTTAAACCCCCAAAGTACGTATATCCATCCAAATATAAACTACATCCATCAACATAACATTCATTCACAAATAAATACAAATAAGTTTAACATCATAAATAAAATATAAAAAATCATAAAGATGAAGGTGGAGGAGGTGGAGCATCAGTAGATAAGCGTGCAGCAAGAGCCTGAAACATCTCCGTCATCCGTCGTTCATACTCCACCCGCATCTCCTCCATCCTCCTCTCATTCTCCTCTCTCTCCCTCGCCTGCTCCTCCATCTTCCTCCTCTCCTACTCCTCCCTCTGCCTAGTCAGATCCTCCATCCTCCTCTCCTGCTCCTCCATTTGCCTCTCTAGCTTCTCACTCTTCTTCTCCAGCTGCTCTTTAATATCATGGACGATGACTCGTAGCTGCTGAACCTCTTTCTCTACAATATCAGCTCGGCGAGTGGCGCTCTCGCCAACGACGATGGATTGGGTGGAGGCAGCTCTAGCGGGTGCCATGAGCTTGACACCATGGCCAAGCCCACTCACATATCCAAAACGGGTGCTAAGCACCTCACTCAGGATCTCTGGGTCACTCCGCTGAATACTATCTAAAGTGGGCTAACTGCGTAAGGTATCCATCACCGCCTGTAATGAAAACATATGAATTTTCTCTAAAAAATGGCATTATTATAACGTAATGCAATTAAACTTTACAATGTAAGAATTTTTATCCAAATCTCGCCAGCTCTAAGATGTACCCAAGATCCCGTCGTCTGTCGATAGTGAGTGCCTCTGTAGAGGTCTACTGGTCCGGGCTCCTGGCTAGTGACGGGATCTCGCTGCGCAATCGAAAGAACAACTGAGTTAATATAAATGCATGGAAAGAATATATCAACTTAATAATTACCAGTAATTTCTTACCATGCTGTGACGAACTTCTGCAAATGACTTTGAACCAGCTACGAGGTTCACTTCTAACTTTCCTCTGTTGTCAGAATTTATTTTGCTTCTCTTCTAAACATATTATTCATAATACATTGTTATTAATAGCGAATTCAATTGTTGCATTAAGATATCATAAATATGTAAATATTACCTGAAAAGAATCAGACGAAAATCTATCGCAAAGTATCCGCCAGTCGCCATTGGTCACGTGCAGCGGTGCGGACAGTGCGCCCTCATTGTCGCTCATATACTGCTTGTACCGCTTGTATAACATGGAGGGGTACTCCTTGAACCACTCCTTGATCATGTTGTTGACAGCATAGGAAATGTGCGGAACACCCAAATCTAAGTCAAACTTATCCTGCAGTTTCGTAAATAATGGATTAAGGCAATAAACTTATTAAGAAAATAATTTAACCATAAAATAAACTTTTATAAAATAAATTTTAAAAAACTAAAATTTACCTGAAGGCGCTGACGAATGAGCTGCCACACATCATCTGTCACGTCTCCCCAACCAGGGATGGTAGGGGGATTAGAGATCGGCATAAGACACCGACCTTGACGTAAATAGTCTGGCATTGTTCCCAACAGGTCTAATGCAGTCCTGTGACAACTCTACATAAAAGGTTTAAGGATTAGAGTTTAGGTTAAGGTAGTAGGTTTAGGTTAAGGTTACAATTATAGGTCATAGCTTAAGGTTAAGGTCTAGGTTTAGGTTAAAAGTATAAGTTTTGGGATTTGAGAATAGGTTTAGGTTAAGGTTATAAGTAAAGGTTTAGGGTTAGGTTTTAGGTTATAGGTTATAAGTCTAGGTTATGGGTTAAGGTTAAGGTCTAGGTTTGGGTTATAGGTTAGGGTTTTGGGATTTGAGAATAGGTTTAGGTTATAGGTATAGGGAATGGTTTAGGATATAGGTATAGGTTTTGGGATTTGAGAATAGGTTTAGGTTATAAGTGTAGGTTATAGGTTTAGGTAGTTTTGAGATTTGAGAATAGGTTTAGGTTAAGGTTATGAGTATAGGTTTAGGTTATAGGTTAAGGTTTAGGTTTAGGGTAAGGGTATAGGTTTTGAGATTTGAGAATAGTTTTAGGTTATAAGTGTAGGTTATAGGCTTAGGGAGTAGGTAGGTTTAGGTTATAGGTTTTGGGATTTGAGAATAGGTTTATGTTTAGGTTATGAGTATAGGTTTAGGTTATAGGTATAGGGAATAGTTTAGGATATAGGTATAGGTTTTGGGATTTGAGAATAGGTTTATGTTAAGGTTATGAGTATAGGTTTAGGTTATAGGTATAGGGAATAGTTTAGGATATAGGTATAGGTTTTGGGATTTGAGAATAGGTTTATGTTATAAGTGTAGGTTATAGGTTTAGGGAATGGTTAGGTTTGGGTTATAGGTTTTGGGATTTGAGAATAGGTTTAGGTTATAGTTGGGTTATAGGTTAAGGTTTAGGGATTTTAGTTTAGGTTAAGGTTGTAAGTTTAGGTTAAGGTTACAATTATAGGTCATAGGTGGTTAGGTCTAGGTTTGGGTTAAAAGTATAAGTTTTGGGATTTGAGAATAGGTTTAGGTTGAGGTTATAAGTAAAGGTTTAGGGTTAGGTTTTAGGTTATAGGTTATAAGTATAGGTTATAGGTTAAGGTTAAGGTCTAGGTTTAGGTTATAGGTTAGGGTTTTGGGATTTGAAAATAGGTTAAGGTTAAGGTTATAAGTCTATGCTTAGATTATAAGTAGAGGGAATGGTTTAGGGTATAGGTATAGGTTTTGAGATTTGAGAATAGGTTTAGGTTATAAGTGTAGGTTATAGGTTTAGGGAATAGTTAGGTTTGGGTTATAGGTTTTGGGATTTGAGAATAAGTTTAGGTTATAAGTATACGTTTTAGTTGGGTTATAGGTTAAGGTTTAGGGATTAGAATTTAAGTTAAGGCTACAATTATAGGTCATAGGTTAAGGTTAAGGTCTAAGTTTAGGTTAAAAGTATAAGTTTTGAGATTTAAGAATAGGTTTAGGTTAAGGTTACAAGTAAAGGTTTAGGGTTAGGTTTTAGGTTATATGTTATAAGTTATAAGTATAGGTTATGGGTTAAGGTTAAGGTCTAGGTTTGGGTTATACGTTAGGGTTTTTGGATTTGAGAATAGGTTTAGGTTAAGGTTTTAAGTATAGGTTTAGGTTATAGGTATAGGGAATGGTTTAAGATATAGGTATAGGTTTTGAGATTTGAGAATAGGTTTAGGTTATAAGTATAGGTTATAGGTTTAGGGAATGGTTAGGTTTGAGTTATAGGTTTTGGGATTTGAGAATAGGTTTAGTTATAAGTATAGGTTATAGTTGGGTTATAGGCTAAGGTTTAGGGATTTTAGTTTAGGTTAAGATTGTAAGTTTAGGTTAAGGTTACAATTATAGGTCATAAGTTAAGGTTAGGTCTAGGTTTGGGTTAAAAGTATAGGTTTTGGGATTTGAGAATAGATTTAGGTTGAGGTTATAAGTAAAGGTTTAGGGTTAGGTTTTAGGTTATAGGTTATAAGTATAAGTTATAGGTTAAGGTTAAGGTCTAGGTTTAGGTTATAAGTTAGGGTTTGGGGATTTGAGAATAGGTTTAGGTTAAGGTTATAAGTCTATGTTTAGATTATAGGTATAGGGAATGGTTTAGGGTATAGGTATAGGTTTTGAGATTTGAGAATAAGTTTAGGTTATAACTGTAGGTTATAGGTTTAGGCAATAGTTAGGTTTGGGTTATAAGTTTTGGGATTTGAGAATAGGTTTAGGTTATAAGTATATGTTTTAGTTGGGTTATAGGTTAAGGTTTAGGGATTAGAGTTTATGTTAAGGTTGTAGGTTTAGGTTAAGGTTACAATTATAGGTCATAGGTTAAGGTTAAGGTCTAGGTTTAGGTTAAAAGTATAAGTTTTGGGATTTGATAATAGGTTTAGGTTAAGGTTGTAAGTAAAGGTTTAGGGTTAGGTTTTAAGTTATAGGTTATAAGTATAGGTTATGGGTTAAGGTTAAGGTTTAGGTTTAGGGTAAAGGTATAGGTTTTGAGATTTGAGAATAGTTTTAGGTTATAAGTGTAGGTTATAGATTTAGGGAGTGAGTAGGTTTAGGTTATAGGTTTTGAGATTTGAGAATAGGTTAAGGTTTAGGTTTAGGAAATCGGGTTCGGGTTCGGGATCAGGCTTGGGTTTGGGTTATAGGTATAGGTTTTGGGATTTGGGAATAGGTTTAGGTTAAGGTCATGAGTATAGGTTTAGGTTATAGGTTAAGGTTTAGGTTTAGGGTAAGGGTATAGGTTTTGAGATTTGAGAATAGTTTTAGGTTGTAAGTGTAGGTTATAGGTTTAGGGAGTGGGTAGGTTTAGGTTATAGGTTTTGGAATTTGAGAGTAGGTTAAGGTTTAGGTTTAGAAAATCGGGTTCGGGTTCGGGATCGGGGTTGGGTTTAGGCTATAGGTATAGGTTTTGGGATTTAAGAATAGGTTTAGGTTAAGGTTATGAGTATAGGTTAAGGTTTAGGTTTAGGGTAAGGGTATAGGTTTTGAGATTTGAGAATAGTTTTAGGTTATAAGTATAGGTTTAGGGTGGGTTATAGGTTAAGTTTTAGGGATTTGAGTTTAGGTTAAGGTTTAGGTTTAGGTTAAGGTTGTAAGTTTAGGTTTAGATTATAAGCATATGGTGTGGTTTAGGTTAAGGTTTGAGGATTTGAGTTTAGGTTAAGGGTGTGATACCTGCAAATACAGATATAAATAAGATATACATACGGCCTTTCCAATTGGCCAAGCCCTCCCAATGCTGTCCATAGGAAATGGACAGCTTCATCATGGTCATAACAGCGGTTTCCACCTTTCAGGGACCCCAGCTCATCCGGATAGCTCCGACGCACATCCAAGTATGCTCCATTAATTTTGAGCTAATACCAAAATACGGCCTGTCCAAATGGTCAGGCCCTCCTAATGCTGTCCATAGGAAATCGACAGCTTCATCATGGTCATAACAGCGGTTCTCACCTTCCAGAGACCCCCGCTCACCGGATAGCTCCGACGCACATCCGGGTATGCTCCATTAATTTTGAGCTAATACCAAAATACGGTCTGTTTAAATGGCCAGGCCCTCCCAATGCTGTCTATAGGAAATCGACAGCTTCATCATGGTCATAATAGCGGTTCCTACCTTCCAGGGATCCCTGCTCATCCGGATATCTCCGACGCACATCCGGGTATGCTCCATTAATTTCGAGCTAATACCAAAATACGGCTTGTCCAAATGGCCAGGCCCTCCCAATGCTGTCCATAGAAAATGGACAGCTTCATCATGGTCATAACAGCGGTTCCCACTTTCCAGGGACCCACGTTCGTCCGAATAGCTCCGACGCACATCCGGGTATGCTCCATTAATTTTGAGCTAATACAATTAAATCCTAAATTAGTTACTCATCTAAGGTTGGATAGATTGTAATACTTTCATATTCTCATTTAAACGTCCACGTCGAAAATCTGGCAGTATCTTCTCATGCCTCTCCAGATAAGTTGATCTTACATTACATTCTGATGCTAAATATCTAAAACAATGTAAAGATATTTGGCATTGGATACAGAACGGAAGAAACATATCTAGAGAGAAATGAGGAGATGGACCGTGGATCAAGCATGAACATTTAAATAGATTATATGAAAGCATACTATCCATCTAACCTTGAACTGTCCAAAATGGGATAATTTGAGCGATTTCTATGCCACCAAAAATATACTATATCTATGTATGGCCCCATAAAAATCCTCAAACGAGTAACTAATTTTCTAACTTACAAATCTATAAATTACAAGTCACAACTATAAACTAACTAATCACAATAATATACAAGTCAAGACAAAAAAATATAATATACAAGCTCATTAAGGTTTACAACGATAGAAATACACATTTTATCTTTATACTAAGAATAGAAATACAATGCTAAGTAAACAAACATTTTTAACAAACTATTACGTGAAAGAAAAACTCTAGAAGATGAGATTTGTCCTCATGTATAATGCTACTGTCAACTACTTAAAACAAGAGATTTAATATATATGCGAATGATAAATGTAAAATGAAGAGAAGGATGCCCATTGACGAGAGAGAGAGAGGTTCATCATGTTAGTAGGCCTACAAATACCTTGTCTATTAGAGAGATGTGATTTATGGGATTTCCCAAAGGTTTTCAATCCCTGGCTGTAGATGAGCATGTTAAGAGGTGGATAACTTTTGGGAGTGATTTTGGGTCTGTGTATGCACTAGCCTCCTCAAGTGGAATGAGGTGAGGTACAGGAAGAAGGGGATGCTAAGAGATGTGATTTATGGGAAAGAATATTAGGCAGTTAAAGAAGAACATGATCTTAGGCAGTGTAGTATGAGTAGCAAGATGAGAAATTATAAAATTATAAATGAAGCATTCAAGGGAACTTAGAAACATGTTAAACATAAGAGCAAAAGAGATTCAAAGAATTTAGAAACATTGTTGGAAAAATAAGATGTTTCACATGTCAAACATTACTTACATTTCATAACATATAAGGCCTCTATTCTGTTTCCTTCAATCAAACCCATACGAGTATAGATTCAAACTTGTGCAAGGATGACAAGAAGTCTAAAGTTTGAATGGGGGCTATATGGGGATTCCATACAATGAAATGTGGACCAACATCAAAATGATATAGCAGAATGATAGCAACAACAAATGAGTGCAGGTCTTACCTGAAATCTTTGAGAAGGTAGAGATATGATATGGAATGTGAACAATCCACAGACGATTGGGGACTTCACATGGTGACAGTAATTATTTTTTGAATAGAACTGCTGTCTATAACAGGCCTATGCAATCTATCAACAGCTTCCACAAAATATCATTTAAAAAAGCAATTTTTCGACGAATGGACCTCGCGGTAACTTCAGCTAAAAGACAAACTTTGTCTAGAATGAAAATTTTCCTGCCATTCAATAAAAAATAAAAACAAAAACATGTGAATAGATTGAAAGAACAACAATCCACTATCAAAACAGTGTGAAAAGTATACTGAGAAGCAAAGGAATGGGAATGCCCATTCCACTATGCATTCATATGATATCAACCAAAAACCAAAAATTAAGAAGAATCAAGTTCTTATGCTCAATCAAATGTATTTATAATAAGCGTGTCTTGAAGAAAATATGTTCACATCAATAGAATGCAGTGCAATATTTAGCACAACTTCCACCCATGTTTGTTATAATTTTAGTTGTTGAGGCTTTTTTTCTTTTCATGTTAATGTGTATTTATTTTTATGCATCTAGAATTAAATTAAATCGAAACTAATTGCAAATTGAAATTCATGTACCATATTGAAACTCAAATAGTCCATAAGCATAGATAGATAGAAGAAGCAGAAGAGACTGAGAGAAAAGCTTAACAGTCCTCTAGCCTTTTATGCTAGAGATCACACAAACCCCTTGCATATTCTTCCAAGGAAAGCCTCTCTTATTACAAAATTAAAACATTAGCCCCATTTCATAAACTGATGGGAACATGCTATAATATAGAACAGGCTTTAAATATTAGTCGTTGTAGTACCATGGGAAATAGTCTTTCACTGAGAAATACGTAATAGGTTTTTATTCTACTCTATCTTAAAAACTCAAAGCTCTTTGCCTAGAAAGAATATAAATAAACCAAATGAAGTTTAATACTCACAGGAGCAGTAGCTAACAACTGCAACCGCAATTCTTGATTTTCCTTCTTCACCGAAGAACACTGGCTACAAGCAAGACCACTTCCTTGCGAATTGTTTGTTCAACATGATAAATAAATTCAAAGTAGGCTGCAATCAAATATACCAAAAAGAGAAAGCATAGCAATCCATGCACACGTGTGTAACTACTCATGGAAGACATGCAGAGAATCTAAAACTATCCAGATTATTTGCCTACCGAGGATGAGGTATAGAGAAAAAAAATTTAAAAAAAAATTAAATTTAAAATTAAAAAAGAAGAAGCTAAACTCGCTGATCAATGGACATTTAACCAACGAGGATGGACCCATGAAGATATTTATTTCCATCCATTTGGTAGCCAGCAGTTAAACAGATAGGAGTGCGCGCAATCAGTGTATTTCTTGGAAATGCCCATCCACTCTGGAGCCCACAATTTGAACAATGGAGTCGGCAAGTACATCGAATGTGGGCCCAGGGGTATGTCCATGCATATAACCTAGCAAAATTTTGACAGATTTAGTATTATTCCTCTGTCAATAAATCCATAAACTCCAATTGGGTTATGCCTCTCATGTTCAAGTTCAACAATCCGCTACTTCAGCATGCAGACCCTTCATGATATTTCTTTCCATCCATTTGGTGGTCACCAATCAAACAGATAGGAGTAGTGCCCAATCAGTTTAATTTTGGGATATGCCCATCCACTGTGGAACCACAATTTGAATGATCTGGACTCACCATGTACATCACATGTGGGCCCATTGGTATGTCGATGCATATGATCCAACATAATCAGACATTCAATATCATGCCTCTGCCAACAAAACCATAAACTACAACAAGATGGAGATGATGGAGGTGTTTCAAGTCAAGCGGCCATCTGATAAAATGCATTTGAATGGCGATGGCGCGAAAAACCCCACCCATTGATCCAGTGAGCCCAACCGATGAGCAAAACCGATATTGAGATTGAGAGAGAGAGAGAGAGATACCTCGCCGAGCTTCAGAGATAGAGAGGGCATGCATGGGTAGGGCATGCAGCAACGGTAGGGTGGAGAGATCAGAAAGAGAGGAAGAGAGAGATAGAGAGAGAGAGAGAAGAGGGAGAGGGTACGAGAGAGAGAGAGAGAGAGAGAGAGAGAGAGAGAGAGAGAGAGAGAGAGAGAGACGAGAGAGCAGAGGGTGCGAGAAAGAGGGAAAAAATCAGATGGCACGCGGGGAAATGGATTTCGAAAGAGGGTTTTAGAAATCCCTCTTCGAAATGGGGTTTGGATTTCAAATCCGCAGAGTGTGCATTTTACATCGTTTACCCAACATGGATGGGATTCGCTAGTGATGCTGGTCGCTGCTCTGTGGGCCCTACTATGATGTATGTGTTATATCCACACCGTCCATCCATTTTGAGATATCATTTTAAGTTATGACCCAAAGAATTAGGGAGATAAAAATCTATAGTGGACCCCACCATAGAAAACAGCGGGGAGAGTGATTCCCACTATTGAAACTATCCTAATGGCCATCGTAATGTTTATTATTTGAAAACTCCACAGCAGGAAGAGTTGTGTGAGCCCCACCATGATGTGTGTCAAACATCTACCCCATCAGTCAGATGCACCAGTCCATGGTGGGCTAGGGAATAAAAATCAAGTCAATTTGTGACTTGTGGAGGCCACACCACATACAAAAGTTGAGAGGGGTTAGCCTCCATTAAAACATTCATAATTATTTTTTGGGCCTACCGAGATGTGGTTCACAAATCCAACCCATCCATTATGTGTGTGCCACTTGGATGAGGGGTCATACCAAGTTTCAGACACATCCAAATTTCAGGTGGGACCCCACCAAGTGCTTTTATATGTTTTAGGCATGTCTTCACGTGATTTTAGATGGTATAGCCCACCGGAGTTCCATATACAACTGATTTTTGGGATATCCCATAATTTAAAGGGGACCCATCAAATGCACGGTGTTGATGTTTAACACACATCATGGTGGGACCCATACAGCTTGACCTCATGGGGAGTTCCCATGAGCTCTATCGTATAGAACATTTTCCATTTTTTTAAAATATAATATATATATATATATATATATATATATATATATATATATATAAATATATAAAAATTTATTTCCACCGTTGATACCTTCCTTGGGCCCACAATAATGTTTATTTGCCATTTAACATGTTCATAATATCAATAAGACATGTGAAAACATACATCATGGTAAGGCCAAAAAATGAGAGGTATATAAATATCAGGTAGACCACACCACATGAAAACAATAGTGATTGGATATCCACCATTAAAATCCTTATAAGGCCCAGTGTACCGTTTATTTGGCATCCAATCTGTTTATTAGGTCATACAGGCCTAGATGAAGGGGAAAAATAAAAATCATCTCGATCCAAATCTTTTATGGCCCCCGAAATGTTTTAAATGGTTGCGCTCATTCAACATTGTTTCCTGTAATGTGGTCCATTTAAGATTTGGATATGCCTCATTTTTGGTCTCGTGCCATAAGATGATCTTTAAAATTAGATGGACGACATGGATTAAACACATACATCATGGTGTGGCCCACAGAGCACCAACCACCAGCCATTGGATGGTGTTAGGGTGAGTAGTCAATCTATTTCCCTTATTTGTGGTGTGGTCCATTTAATCTTTGGATATGATTCATTTTTTGGATAATTCTCTAAAATAATCTCGAAGAATGGATGAACAGTGTGGGTTGATCCCAAATTTACAGGTAAATCCAAAACTCAAGCGTACCTTTCTTGGGCCCACGGTAATGTTTATTTAACATCCAACATGTTCAGAATATCAAAAATATATATATGAAGAGAAAACACAAACATCAGGTGGGCCATTAAATCAGTTAATAGTGGTGACGAGGCGTCACCGTTCGAAGAAAAAGAAAGAAAGATAGTGACAACATCACACTGCCATTAAAGCAGCAGATCAAAATCAACACAAACATGACTAAAAAATTGTTAGAAATTTTTAAGTATAGCTACATTTCTTTTTTTTTGGTTTTGTTCAATAGATCTATTTACATGAGATCCTTTCATTTTCACTGATTCTCAATAGTTTAAGTGACTGACATATGTTTGTGAGAAAAATTGTTGAGAGTTAGACATAAATTTAGGGCTTGAGATAGAATCATTTTGGTTCATGAAAAATTTGGTGGTATCTAAGTTCCATGCTGATTTATTCAGGGTACTCAAGAAAGCTATGTGAATCCACTCCAAGCACATACACAACCTAAAGAAAGATCATAAGCCTTGTCAGAATACCTATATCAAAATCTTGTCAGTTATTACCAGAAACAGTTCCTCAGTATCAATATACAAGAAATTTGCATTATAAACAGAGCGATGCTTTAAGCATCCATCCGCATATGTCAAACATAAGTACCCCTATGTGTCAAATTGGTGCAATTGAATGAGATCCAGGTAGTTCAACACGTGGGGCACATGATGAACTGTTCCTAACTAAACTATCAGGGTCTTCTAAACATCAGGTGAGTCACACATGTACGTTGAAAATCAGACATTGGTTATGCATATTTAGACGTCCATTATTCCATACACCTCAAAAAGTGTGGACTATTCCTTTTTAGCGCTAGAACTCATTCACCAGGAGCCTCACATGATGAAGTTAGTTTGATGACATCGAGGACCCATCAAAGTGTCATCGAAGGAAATCAGAAATTCCATGTAGACTAATGACACTCAAAGGGGCCAATACAAGCAATGGTTGGCAAAATGGAAGAACAAGCCTTATTCTGAATGCACAAAGATCATAAGCAATGGATTGAACCGATTAGATCTGAACCTCTACTACTTGTATGGAGTGTCAAACTCACCAGAGTCGGGTTCTTTTCAACTCAGGGGAAATAATACAAGCCCACAGCCCACCATAGGGCCGAGCATGTAATGATTTTGAATTATTTATTTAAAGATTTGAGCCTAGATACCAAGAACTGCAATTTACTATTTGTGGGAGATATGGGGAGATGGATACCAAGAACCAGAGTCATACCCACCGTTGAAACATATATAGAGTCCACCATGACATATTTTTGAGATCTAACCTATTCATAAGTTAACATAGAGATGGATGAAGTGAAAACAAAAATATGAGTTTGATCAGAAACTTCTGTGGCCCCTAAGAAGTTTTGAATGGTGGATGTCACTGTCCCCACTGTTTTCTATGGTAGGGTCCACTTGAACTTTAGATCTATCTCCTTCTTTTTTTTCATACCATAAAACTATCTCTCCAAATTAATGGATGGTATGGATACAACACATGCACCATGGTGGGGTCCACATAGCTTGGTGACATCACTTCAGGGTCGATTTGGCTACTAACCTTGAAAGTATGTAATCCGCATCCGCCCAAATCCAGCCCTCTCTATCTCTCTATCTCTCGCACCCTCTCTGGCTCTCGCACCCTCTCCTCTCTCACTCCTCTCTCTCCCTTCCTTTCCCTCCCTCTCTCGATCTCGCTGATTTCCCTCCCCCTCTCTTGATGTCTCTCTCCCTCATTCTCTTCGATGCACAGTCCTTTCATCAATCTCTCCAACAGTTGAAGAGAATAGAAGAAATCAAATGAGGAATTCGAAGGTATTCTCTCTTTCTCTCTCATTTCCTCTTTTAATGGCCAGAAATTGGGCAGCAGCCATGGCAGCGGCAACCATATCTGCGGCTGCCCATGGCCTCCTACTTGTGTATTTTAATTGTTTGAAGAAATGCTTCAACCAAGAATCTTCTTGGAAAGAAGCATGCTACTGGTCATGCAACCGACAAATTTTTTTTATTTTTATTTTTGTTGATGTGGGTGTACATGATTTGAGTTTTATTGTCACACAATGTAGTGATTTGGGTTATTCTGATTTGATTTTCACTTAATTTTTTATTATAATGATCTGGGCTTTTAAAGATATTGGTTTAGCTGAATTGACTGTGTTGATGCTTTTTATGAGGAAATATGGAGAGCTTCATTTCATTGTTCATCAATTTACAGGTGTGGCCAACCTTTTGGTAATACAAACCATCCATATGGTGGGCCACATTACAAATGTGCCATGCCCCGAAATCATCATTCAGATGATCAAAACCTGATATTTGTGAAACTTTCCCATTTAGTATGACTTAATGGCTGTATCTTTTCTCAACCTGTTATTTTCACGCCCCATGTTTAGGAGGGTTGATTTTGGGCAGGCCCATCCTATGATGGTGATCACCATATGAATGATTTAGGTCACCTGGTAGGTGGTTATGGTTCTTCTGTAAGCTTACAACATGGTGGGTCCCTTAAGCGTATCAGTGCTAGGCGTTTTTCGCTCTGAATATGTTCCCTGCACCATTGCCCATCTGAGTTTTGGATCAGTATGAAGAAGCCTAGACCATATCACTTTCCAAGTGGCTAGAATATGGCTCTAGAAGTAAAAGATATACTTCTTAAGTTAAGGGGTCCAAAAATTCCAATTGGGCTGCAGCCTGCAGGTAGTTTTTTACAACTAATTTTGAACGTTAATGTGTGTTGACATAAATGGGTTTAGCCTGTAGATGAAAGGTAGATAAGCGTCATTTCAACATTGAGGTCTTGGATTTGACCTGGTTTACCTATATAAAAGAACATAAAAAAAGGAAAAAAAGAAGAAAAGGGAATTAATATCATTAATTGATGTTTTTTTCTTCTTTTTTTATTTTTTTTCTTTTAAATTCTTCTTATTTTCTTATAACAAATGTTTATAGCTGCAGATGCTCCTGATTGTGACAGGCAAAGGCAAGAATCCCAGAAAACAAATGGATCCACTATGCCCAATGTTGTATTGTTTGTTGGAACAACCGATACGCCCACTGATACTGTTATTCAAAACCTTCGGCTCACCTGATGAGTTGCCAGCCTGATTTTTTGGCCTGGTCATCAATAAGGTGGTGCCTACCTGATGATATCTTGGATGTTCCAACACATTGCTCTAAGTATTAATACTTCTTGTCATATGTAAGATCAAGGTGCTCCCACTTCTAAATCTGAACTTTGTTATGATTACCTCCAAGAGCTCATGTAGAAAAGGAAGGTTAATGTCTGTTAGAGCTCAAAATCAGTTTAGAGCTTTTGTTTTTCTACAGTATTTTGAGATATTACTTCTGAAAAAATGCTATTCTGTGATATACCATGCTGTATTTTTTAGTTGCTGTTTAGATAGATTTGGGATATACCATTTGAAGAAGAAAAAGAAAAAACTGGGGAAAAATAGGGTGGTGTTTCTATGACTTGAGTTAATCATTTTGAAGCAGCCTCATGGTTTTGAATGAGACATCAGTTTCTGTGTTACAGTTGATCTGTTGAAAGGAGTCCTAAGAACCCAATGATTAGCAGGTCAACTGTTTTGTGATGGGCTCTGCGTCCTTCATCATAATTTTATAATCTCCTTTACACCCCCACTGTTTCCTGTGGTGTGGTCTAATTGAACTTTGAATCTGCCTCATTTTTTTTTACTCATGCCTTAAACTGAGCTGGAAAAATAGATGGCTGACGTGGATAAAACACATACATCATGACAGGGCCCATGAAATCAACATACTTTTCAGCATTCATCTCAGTGGGTTGCTAATTATTTTTTAAAAGTAATGGCATTTTCTTTAATCATATTGTACACTCTAGAATTCTGATTATCTACAAATTTATTCCTTTATTTTGCAAATGCAAAGGATGACACAGAAAAATCTCCGAAAGTGCATGATCCCATTCACATTACACATTTCAGCTCAATTGAACTGTAGAAATTTGTATATAGGCACATGCTTTGTAAAGGTGACTCCAAATAGTTGGGACAAGGACATGATGATGATTGGAGTAACAATGTAGGGCATGTAATTGTAGGTTATTTTAGCTAATTTAAATTTTCTTTTTTCATCATAAATTAATATTGAGTTTAAACAAGCTATTACATTCTCTGGCATATATATTTTTAACTGTGGAAAACAGTGTTAGAATCTCCATCATGTTGTATATATGTAGTTTCTCTTTCACTTGTGAATTTATTTCTCTACTTGGTTTTAAAACTAATGAGTTCTTCGTACTAATTTCATGTAGCATATCTTGGTATCATCAGATTTTACCTCCATGCAGTAACATATACCACATCAAAGTTTCTACTGAAATGGTTGTTTCAGTATGAACATGAGCACAAACAATGGTCGGCCACTATCTCTTTGAGACTGATATCAAGTTGTTTACATGCAATGGATTCAAGAAAAATTCCAAATCATCATCGGACTTCTTGAGATACATACTAGTTTATGCATACATACAAATGCCTACCCAGACCCGGATGTGCGTTGGAGCTATCCGAATGAGCGGGGGTCCCTGAAAGGTGGGAACCGCTATTATGACCATGATGAAGCTGTCCATTTCCTATGGACAGCATTGGGAGGCCCTGGCCATTTGGATAAGCCGTATTTCGGTATTAGCTTGAAATTAATGGAGCATACCTGAATGTGCGTGGGAGCTATCTGGATGAGCAGGGGTCCCTGGAAGGTGGGAACCGCTGTTATGACCATGATAAAGCTGTCCATTTCCTATGGACAGCATTGGGAGGGCCTGGACATTTGGACAGGCAGTATTTTGGTATTAGCTCGAAATTAATGGAGCATACCCGGATGTGCGTGGGAGCTATCCGGATGAGCAGGGGTCCCTGGAAGGTGGGAACCGCTGTTATGACCATGATGAAGCTGTCCATTTTCTATGGATAGCATTGGGAGGGCCTGGCCATTTGGATAGGCTGTATTTATATCTTGTTTATATCTGTATTTACAGGTACCACATCCTTAACCTAAACTTAAATCCATAAACCTTAACCTACAACAAACCCTAAACCTACACTTATAACCTAAAACTATTCTCAAATCTCAAAACCTTAACCTAAACCTTAACCTATAACCTAAACCTATACTCATAACCTTAACCTAAATCTATTCTCAAATCCTAAAACCTATACCTATTACCCAAACCTAAGCCCGAACCCGAACCCAAACCCGATTTCCTAAACCTAAACCTTAACCTATTCTCAAATCCCAAAACCTATTCCCTAAACCTAACCATTTCCTAAACCTATAACATACACTTATAACCTAAACATATTCTCAAATCTCAAAACCTATACCTATAGCCTAAACCTAAACCTTAACCTATAACTTAAATCTAGACTCATAACCTTAACCTAAACCTATTCTCAAATCCCAAAACTTATACCTATAGCCCAAACCCAAGCCCGATCCCGAACCCGAACCCAATTTCCTAAACCTAAACCTTAACCTATTCTCAAATCCTAAAACCTATAACCTAAACCTACCCACTCCCTAAACCTATAACCTACACTTATAATGAAAACTTTTCTCAAATCTCAAAACCTATACTTATACCCTAAACCTAAACCCTAACCTAACCTTAACCTAAACCTATTTTCAAATCCCAAAACTTATACTTTGAACCTAAACCTAGACCTAAACCTTAACCTATAACCTATAATTATAACCTAAACCTATACTTATAACCTTAATCTATACCTATTTTCAAATTCCAAAACCTATACTTATAGCCGAAACTTAAACCTTAACCTATAACCTATAACCTATACTTACAACCTTAACCTAAACCTAAGCCTTAACCTATAACCTAAACATATACATATAACCTTAACCTATAAACTAAACCTAAACTTATAACCTTAACCAAAATCTATTCTCAAATCCCAAAACCTAAACCTAAACTTTATCCTGTAACTTAAACCTAGACTTATAACCTTAACCTAAACCTATTCTCAAATCCCAAAATCTTAACCTATAATCCAACCTAAACCTATACTTATAACCTAAATCTATTCTCAAATCTCAAAACCTACTTATAACCTAAACCTAAACCGTAACTTATAACCTATAACCTAAAACCTAAACCCAATCCCGAATTCGAACCCGATTTCCTAAACCTAAACCTTAACCTATAACCTATACCTATACCTATAGCATAAACTTAAACCTTAACCTATACTTATAACCTTAACCTAAACCTATTCTCAAATCCCAAAACTTAAACCATAACCTATAACCTAAACCTATACTTATAACCTCAACCTAAACCTATTCACAAATCCCAAAACCTATACTTATAGCCAAAACCTAAACCTTTACCTTAACCTATAACCTATAGTTACAACCTTAACCTAAACCTAAGCCTTAACTTAAACTGAAATTCAAAAACCTTAACCTTAACCTATAACCTATACTTATAACCTATAACCTATACCTATACCTATACCTATACCTATACCTATACCTAAACCTTAACCTATAACTTAAACTTAAACTTATAACTTTAACCTAAACCTATTCTCAAATCCCAAAACCTATACTTATAACCTAAACCTAAACTGTAACCTATAACCTATAAGGTAAAACCTAAACCCAAACCTAAACCCGATCTCAAACCCGAACCCGATTTCCTAAACCTTAACACATGCCCTAAACCTAAACCTTAACCCATAACCTAAACCTAAACTTATAACCTTAACCTAAATCTATTCTCAAATCCCAAAACTTACACTTATATCCGAAACCTAAACCTTAACCTATAACCTATAACCTATAATTATAACTTTAACGTAAACCTAAGCCTTAGCTTATAACCTAAATATATACCTATAACCTTAGCCTATAACCTAAACCTAGACTTATAACCTTAACCTAAACCTAAACCTATTCTCAAATCCCAAAACCTTTACCTATAACCTAAACCTAAACCTAGACTTATAACCTTAGCCTAAACCTATTCTTAAATCTCAAAACCTTAGCTTATAACCCAAACTAAACCTATACTTATAACCTAAACCTATTCTCAAATCTCAAAACCTATACTTATAACCTAAACCTAAACCGTAACCTATAACCTAAACCCGATCCCGAACCCGAGCCCGATTTCCTAAACCTAAACCTTAACCTATTCTCAATTCCATAAAGCTTTAACCTATAACCTATAACCTGTAAGCTAAACCAAAACCTATAACCTAAACCTTAACCCGTAACCTATAAGCTGTAACCTAAACTTATAACCTATAGCCTAAACCTAAAACCTAAACCTAAACCTATAAACTAAAACTTAAGCCTAAACCTAAAACCTAAATGTATTCTCAACTCCCTAAACCCAAACCTACACTTAATCCTTAACTCAACTCCTTAACCTAAACACAAACTTAAACTTGAAAACCCACACCTAAACCCGATCCCGAACTCATTTTCCTAAACATAAACCTTAACCTATTCTCAATTCCCTAAAGCTATAACCTATAACATAAACTTAAACCTAAACTTAAACCTAACCTAAACCTTAACCTATTCTCAATTCCCTAAAGCTATAACCTATAACCTAAACTTAAACCTAAACATAAACCTAACCTAAACCTATAACCTTAACCTAAACCTAAAACCTAAACCTAAACCTAAACCTAAGACCTAAATGTATTCTCAAATCCTTAAACCTAAATCTACACCTAATACTAATCTCAACTCCCTAAACTAAACCTAAACCAAAACTTGAAGACCCAAACCTAAACCCGATCCCAAACCTGAACCCAATTTCTTATACCTAAACCTTAACCTATTCTCTATTCCCAAAAGCTATAACCTATAACCTACAACCTATAACCAAAACCTGTAAACAAAATCTATAACCTAATTCTTAACTTATAACCTATAACCTAAACTTATAACCTATAACTTAACCTTAACCTAAACCATAACCTAAACCTAAACCTAAACCTAAACTTGAAAACCCAAACCTAAACCTGAAGCCGAACCCAGTTTCCTAAGCGTAAACCTTAACCTATTCTCAATTCCCTAAAGCTTTAACCTATAACTTATAACCTAAACCTAAACCAAACCTAAACCCATAACCTTAACCTAATCCTAAAACCTAAACCTAAACCTAAAACCTAAATGTATTCTCAAATCCTTAAACCTAAATCTACACCTAATCCTAATCTCAACTACTTAACCTAAACCTAAACTTGAAAACCCAAACCCAAACCTGATCCTGAACCCGAACCTGATTTCCTAAACCTTAACCTATTCTCAATTCCCTAAATCTATAACCTATAACTTGTAACCTAAACCTAAACCTAACCTAAACCTATAACCTAAATCTATAAACTAAAACTAAAACCTAAACCTAAACCTAAAACCTAAATGTATTTTTAAATCCTTAAACCTAAACCTTAAGCTAAACCTATTCTGAAATTCCAAAACCTATACCTATAACCCAAACCTAAACCCGATCCCGAACCTGAACCCGATTTCCTAAACCTAAACCTTAACCTATAATCTAAACCTACACCTATAGCCTAAACCTTAACCTATGACCTAAACCTAAACTCATAACCTTAATCTAAACCTATTCTCAAATTCCAAAACCTATACTTATAGCCGAAACATAAACCTTAACCTTAACCTATAACCTATACTTAAAACCTTAACCTAAACCTTTTCTCAAATCTCAAAACCTATGCCTATAGCACAAACCTAAACCAGATCCTGAACCCAATTTCCTAAACCTAAACTTTAACCTATAATCTAAACCTATACCTATAGCCTAAACCTAAACCTTAACCTATAACCTAAACCTAGACTCATAACCTTAACCTAAACCTATTCTTAAATCGCAAAACCAATACCTATAACCTAAACCTAAACTTGATCCTTAACCCGAACTCGATTTCCTAAACCTAAACCTTAACCTATAACCAAAACCTATACCAATAACCTAAACCTAAACCTTAACCTATAACCTAAATCTAGACTTATAACCTTAACCTAAACATATTCTCAAATACTAAAACCTATACTTATAACCAAAACCTAAACCTTAACCTTAACAAATAACCTATACTCACAACCTTAACTTAAACCTATTCTCAAATCCCAAAACCTATACTTATAGCCGAAACCTAAACCTTAACCTTAACCGATAACCTATACTTACAAACTTAACCTAAACTTATTCTCAAATCCCAAAATCGATAACTATAACCCAAACCTAAACCCCATCCTGAACCCAAACCCAATTTTATAAACTTAAACCTATACCTATAGCCTAAACCTAAACCTTAGCCTATAACTTAAACCTAGACTCATAACCTTAATATAAACCTATTCTCAAATCCTAAAACCTATACTTATAGCTGAAACATATACCTTAACCTTTAACTATAACCTATACTTACAACCTTAATCAAAACCTATTCTCAAATCCCAAAACCTATACCTATAACCCAAACCTAAACCCGATCCCGAATCCGAACTCGAACCTGATTTCCTAAACCTAAACCTTAACCTATAACCTAAATTTATACCTATAGCCTAAACCTAAACCTTAACCTATAACCTAAACCTAGACTCATAACCTTAATCAAAACATATTTTCAAATCCCAATACCTATACCTATAACCCAAACCTAAACCCAAACCCAAACCCAAACCCAAACCCAAACCCAATTTTCTAAACCTAAATCTCAACCTATAACCTAAACCTATACCTATAACCTAAACCTAAACCTAGACTTATAACCTTAACCTAAACCTATTCTCAAATCTCAAAACCTATACTTATAGTCGAAACCTAAACCTTAACCTTTACCTATAACCTATACTTACAACCTTAACCTAAACCTATTCTCAAATTCCAAAACCTATATTTATAGCCGAAACCTAAACCTTAACCTTTACCTATAACCTATACTTACAACCTTAACCTAAACTTATTCTCAAATCCCAAAACCTATACCTATAACCTATAACCTAAACCTAAACCCGATCCCGAACACAAACCCAATTACCTAAACCTAAACCTTAACTTATAACCTAAACCTATACCTATAGCCTAAACCTAAACCTTAACCTATAACCTAAGCCTAGACTCATAACCTTAACCTAATCCTATTCTCAAATCCCAATACCTATACCTATAAACCAAACCTAAACCCGATCCCGAACCCGAGCTCGATTTCCTAAACCTAAACCTTAACCTATAACATAAACCTATACCTATAAACTAAACCTAAACCTTAACCTATAACCTAAACCTAGACTTATAACCTTAACTTAAACCTATTCTCAAATCCCAAAACCTATACCTATGGCCTAAACCTAAACCTTAACCTATTACCTTAACCTAGACTCATAACCTTAACTTAAACCTATTCTCAAATTCCAATACCTATACATATTACCCAAACTTAAACCCAATCCTGAATCCAAACCAGATTTCCTAAACCTAAACCTTAACCTATAACCAAAACCTAAACCTTAACCTATAACCTAAACCTATATAACATAAACCTAAACCTTAACTTAGACTTAGAGCCTTAACCTAAACTTATTCTTAAATCCCAAAACCTATACTTATAGCCGAAACCTAAACCTTAACCTTAACCTATAACCTATACTTACAACCTTAACCTAAACCTATAACCTATACTTACAACCTTAACCTAAACCTATTCTTAAATCCCAAAACCCATATATATAACCCAAACCTAAACCCAATCTCAAACCCGAACCCGATTTTCTAAACCTAAACCCTAATCTACAACCTAAACCTATACCTATAGCCTAAACCTAAACCTTAACCTATAACCTAAACATAGACTCATAACCTTAACCTAAACTTATTCTCAAATCACAATACCTATAACTATAAACCAAACCTAAACCCGATCCCGAACCTAAACCCGATTTCCTAAACCTAAACCTTAACGTATAACCTAAACCAATACCTATAACCTAAACCTAAACCTTAACCTATAACCTAAACCTAGACTTATAACCTTACCCTAAACCTATTCTCAAATCTCAAACCTTATACCTATAATCAAATACCAAAACCTATACCTATAGCCTAAACCTAAACCTTAACCTAGACTCATAAACTTAACTTAAACCTATTCTCATAACCTGTAATCTATACCTATAACCCAGACCTAAACCCGATCCCAAACTCGAACTCGATTTCCTAAACCTAAACCTCAACCTATAAACTATACCTATAACCTAAACCTAAACCTTAACCTATAACCTAAACCTAGACTTATAACCTTAACCTAAACCTATTCTCAAATCCCAAAACCTATACTTATAGCCGAAACCTAAACCTTAACCTTAACCTTAACTTATAACTTATACGTGCAACCTTAACCTAAACCTATTCTCAAATCTCAAAACTCATACCTATAACCCAAACCTAAACCTGATCCCGAACCCGAACCCGATTTCCTAAACCTAAACCTTAAACTATAACCTAAACCTATACCTATAGCCTAAACCTAAACCTTAACCTATAACCTAAGCCTAGACTCATAACCTTAACCTAAACCTATTCTCAAATCCCAAAACCTATACCTATAACCCAAACCTAAACCCGATCCCGAACCCAAACCCGATTTCCTAAACCTAAACCTTAACCTATAACCTAAACCTATACCTATAACCTAAACTTAAACCTTAACCTATAACCTAAACCTAGACTTATAGCCTTAACCTAAACCTATTCTCAAATTTCAAAACCTATACTTATAGTTGAAACCTAAACCTTAACCCTAACCTATAACATATACTTACAACCTTAACCTAAACCTATTCTCAAATCCCAAAACCCATACCTATAACCCAAACCTAAACCCGATCCCGAATCCGAACCCGATTTCCTAAACCTAAACCTTAACCTATAACCTAAACCTAGACTCATAACATTAACCTAAAACTAATTTCAAATCCCAATACCTATGCCTATAAACCAAACCTAAACCCGAACCCGAACCCAAACCCGATTTCCTAAACCGAAACCTTAACCTATATCCTAAACCTATATATATGGCCTAAACCTAAACCTTAACTTATGACCTAAACCTAGACTCATAACCTTAACCTAAACCTATTTTCCAATCCCAATACATATACCTATAACCCAAACCTAAACCCGATCCCAAACCCAAACTCGTTTTCCTAAACCTAAACCTTAATGTATAACCTAAACCTATACGTATAACCTAAATCTAAACTTTAACCTATAACCTAAACCTAGACTTATAACTTTTACCTAAATCTATTTTCAAATCCCAAAACCTATACTTATAGCCAAAACCTAAACCTTAACCTTAACATATAACTTATACTTACAACCTTAAGCTAAATCTATTCTCAAATCCTAAAACCTATACCTAGAACCCAAATTTAAACCCGATCCCGAACCCGAACCTGATTTCCTAAACCTAAACCTTAACCTATGACCTAAACCTACGCCTATAGCCTAAACCTTGACTTATAACCTAAACCTAGACTCATAACCTTAATCTAAACCTATTCTCAAATTCCAAAACCTATACTTATAGCCGAAACCTAAACCTTAACCTTAACCTATAACCTATACTTACAACCTTAACCTAAACCTTTTTTCAAATCTCAAAACCTATGCTTATAGGTTAAGGTTTAGGTTTAGGTTTAGGAAATCGGGTTGGGGTTTGGGATCGGGTCCCGATCCCGAACCCAATTTCCTAAACCTAAACCTTAACCTATAACCTAAACCTATGCCTATAGCCTAAACTTTGACCTATAACCTAAACCTAGATTCATAACCTTAATTTAAACCTATTCTCAAATTCCAAAACCTATACTTATAGCCGAAACCTAAACCTTAACCTTAACCTATAACCTATACTTACAACCTTAACCTAAACCTTTCAAATCTCAAAACCTATGCAACCTAAACCTGATCCCAAACTCGAACCCGATTTTCTAAACCTAAACCTAAACCTTAACCTATAATCTAAACCTATACCTATAGCCTAAACCTAAACCTTAACCTATAACCTAAACCTAGACTCATAACCTTAACCTAAACCTATTCTTAAATCCCAAAACCAATACCTATAACCCAAACCTAAACCCGATCCCTAACTCGAACCCGATTTCCTAAACCTAAACCTAAACCTTAACCTATAACCAAAACCTATACCATTAACCTAAACCTAAACCTTAACCTATAACCTAAATCTAGACTTATAACCTTAACCTAAACATATTCTCAAATCCTAAAACCTATACTTATAGCCGAAACCTAAACCTTAACCTTAACCAATAACCTATACTTACAACCTTAACCTAAACCTATTCTCAAATCCCAAAACCTATACTTATAGCTGAAACCTAAACCTTAACCTTAACCGATAACCTATACTTACAACCTTAACATAAACTTATTCTCAAATCTCAAAACCAATACCTATAACCCAAACCTAAACCCTGTCCTGAACCCGAACCCGATTTTATAAACCTAAACCTAAACCTTAACCTATAACTTAAACCTAGACTCATAACCTTAACATAAACCTATTCTCAAATCCCAAAATCTATACTTATAGCCGAAACGTATACCTTAACCTTTACCTATAACCTATACTTACAATCTTAACCTAAACCTATTCTCAAATCCCAAAACTTATACCTATAACCTAAACCTAAACCCGATCCCGAACCCAAACCCGAACCTGATTTCCTAAACCTAAACCTTAACCTATAACCTAAACCTATACCTATAGCCTAAACCTAAACCTTAACCTATAACCTAAACCTAGACTCATAACCATAACCTAAACCTTTTCTCAAATCCCAAAACCTATACCTATAACCCAAACCTAAATCCCGAACCCGAACCCAATTTCCTAAACCTATACCTATAACCTAAACCCGATCCCAAAACCTATAACCTAAACCTATACCTATAACCTTAACCTTAACCTATAACCTAAACTTAGACTTATAACCTTAACCTATTCTCATTTTCCTAAAGCTATAACCTAAAACCTAAATGTATTCTCAAGTCCCTAACCTAACCCTAAACTTGAAAACCCAAACCTAAACTCGATCACGAACCTAAACCCGATTTTCCAAACCTAAACCTATAACCTTAACCTAAACCAAAACCTATGATCTACACCTTAACCTAAACTTATATCCTATAACCTAAACCTTAACCTTTAACCTAAAACCTAAACCTAAACCTAAAACCCAAATGTATTCTCAAATCCCTAAACCTAAATCTACATCTATTCTTAATCTCAACTCCCTAACATAAACTTAAACCTAAACCTAAACCTAAACTTGAAAACTCAAACCTAAACCTGATCCCAAACTCGAACCCGATTTCCTAAACCTAAACCTTAACCTATTCTCAATTCCATAACGCTATGAATAATTTTTTATATTTTATTTATGATGTTAAACTTATATGTATTTATGAGTGGATGAATGTCATGTGGATAAGATTGTTTGCGTTTAGATGGATGTAGCTTATGTTTTGATGAATGTAGTTTATGTTTGGATGGGTTTACGTAGTTTGTGTTTAGATGGATGTAAATGTGAATATGATGAAATATATTATATAACAGGTGTATATGAGGAAGAATATGATGAGAACATGATGAATTATATTGTAATAGGTGTATATCAGGAAATTTGAGTCGAAAAATTTATAAAAATAAAAGACTTTTACCTACGAAATTTTTTACCTACAAAAAATTTTGTAGGTAAAATTCTCGAACCGTTTTTTACCTACGATAGTTTTCGTAGGCAAAAGTCTAAATATTTGAAAATTAAATTAAATATTATATTTTTACCTACGAACTATCTCGTAGGTAAAAGTCTGATACACGTTTTTTACCTACAAACATTTTTATAGGGATTATATTTGTACCTACGAAAATTTTCATAGGTAAGAGAGTGATACATGTTTTTTACCTACGAACACTTTCGTAGGTAAAGGTCTGATATACGTTTTTTACCTGCGAAACGTTTCGTAGGTAAAGCTCGCAACTACATTTGAAATTTATGTTAGAGATTATATTTTTACCTATGAAATATTGTGTAGGTAAAAGTCTCCTACACGTTATGTAGATACGAAATCCTTCGTAGGTAAAAGTCTCTTAAATATGTTTTTACCAATGAAAATAGTGGTAGGTAAAAGCCTCATAGACATTTTTTTGCCTACAAAATCATTGGTAGGTAAAAGCCTCATAGACATTTTTTTTGCCTACAAAATCATTGGTAGGTAAAAGTAAACTTTTCGGTTTTTGGTTTTTGAAAAATTCAAAACACCTTTACCTATGAAAATATTCATAGGTAAAGATCACTTTTACCTACGAAATTATATGTCATCGGTAAAAGTAAACTTTTCGAGTTTAAATTCAAAACACCCTTTATCTACGAAAATTTTCATAGGTAAAGACAACTTTTACCTACAAAATTATAATTCATAGGTGAATCTAAAATTTTCGATTATTTTGAATTGAAAACACTGTTTACCTACCAAAAGTTTTGTAGGTGAAAATAGCTTTTACCTACAAAATTAATTTCATCGGTAAAAGTAATCTTTTCGATTTTTAAGTTGTTTTAAAAATTCAAAACACCCTCTACCTACGAGAATTTTTGTAGGTAAAGATATCTTTTACCTATGAAATTATATTTCGTAGGTACAAATAAACTTTTTGTTTATTTGGAATTGAAAACACCCTTTGCCTACAAAAATTTTCGTAGGTGAAGATGGCTTTTACCTACGAAATACAATTTCATAGGTACAAATAAACTTTTTGTTTATTTTGAATTGAAAACACCCTTTGCCTACAAACATTTTCGTAGGTGAAGATAGCTTTTACCTGCGAAATTGAATTTTTTTGGTAAAAGTAAGCTTTTCATTTTTTAATTTATTTTAAAATTTTGAAACACCCTATACCTACGAACTTTTCGTAGGTAAAGATGTCTTTTACCTATGAAATTATATTTCTTAGGCAACAGTACAGTTTTCGTGTCTCCACTAAAGGAAAAAGGGAAAAAACCCTTTACCTATGAAAATTTTCGTAGGTAAAGGTGACTTTTACCTACGAAATTGAATTGCGTTGGTAAAAGTTCACTTTTGCCTACGAAAATTAATTTTGTTGGTAAAAGTCATATTTACCTATGAAAAATAATTTCGTCGATAAAAGTTTCGTCGGTAAAAACCATATTTCTTGTAGTGGTCGAGGTCGATTCTGTTTGGTCGACGCCGATTCTATTTATCGAGGTCGGCTCAATTGTTGAGGCCGATTTTAATGGTCGAGGCCGATTCTGTTTGATGAGTCCAATTCCATTTGTCGAGGCCAACTCCAATTATCAAGGTCGATTCTAATTGTTGAGGCTGATCATCGAGGTCGATTCTGATTATCGAGGTCGAGTCAGATTGTCGAGACCTAATGTAATGTATATAAGGCTATGAAGCCCTTTGTGATGTATATTAGGCCCGTATTAGAGGCCCATTATGATGTATATGTTGCACGTGTGATGCGACCCACTCGATGTTTATGAGGCTCATGGTGTTATATTTTTGGCCCTCTTATGAGGCCATGGGTCCACTATATGTTAAGCTCTATGTATGTCATTCCTTGGGGGCAATATTGGTTAAATGTCCACATTATCGAGGTCAATTATTGATGCTAGTTACTAATATTGGTTATGAGTATGTGACAGTATAGCATCATGATATAAGCCCATACGCATCATCCACATGTTTATTATGAGGTGTGGTTGACCATTGCATATGACATTGGGCAAGTTGTTACGGGACTCCCAGATGGGCGGAGGTTATCTCACATGAGCGCACGGTATACATAGGATTGATGCATGACTGGATTGTATGACTCATGCATCTTGCATTGTAATTACTGTACACCCTAATGACATCAGGACATAGCCTCCACAGGCATATCGTAGATGGCCAGATGGGATACCGAAAATCTATTACTAGCATCGGGTTGTAATAGATTGGCCCTGGGTGAAAATTCTTAAACCCTCTTGATACCAAAAGATGCCCCAACATCGAGATCGAGTGGATATATGAGCGCTCGAGCGCCGAATACCAGGATGCCATATCTCCCACTATTGTAGTTGGTTGGAAGGGGGTGTGGCCTTACCCGTCCGAGGGTAGGGGGCATAACTAGGCTAAGTTTGACGAGCTCGTAAATGGGTCCACTATCGATGTGCTGGGTAGATATTAGTTAACTATTGACCAGGCGGATGGTGAGGTCTTTTCATTTGCATGGTCGCACGTCAGTGGGCGGTAATTGCATGTAGAGTGTACTAGACCCTAGTGATGATCCCAAAGATGAACTGCACTAATATGCAGAATTATTGAACAGGAGTTGCATACTGATTCATTTATTCATTCATTATCCACTCGGGCTGGTAGTGCGTAACTATTTATTACGTGTACCTTCATAATGGCCAAAATTTCAGTTGGGGCGCACAACTAACTTGAGATCAGGAGTTTACCATATTGAGTCTGACTATCCAAATTTAGGTATGAGACTGGTTTGGATAGAAGTCCCTTGTGATGGACCCCATAGCAACCCCATAGCCTATGATACTACGTACTATCATCCCGACTTCACACTTTGACATGGTCATTCCATTCGCACGGCATATTGCATTACATCCGTGGCATATGACATTTTGGATTACTATGTTTCTGCATTTATATGTTCTAGGTACAACTGACGGTATTTATGAACTCATCAAGAATTATATATTACATTGCATCATCGACATCTGATAGTTGGCTTTTTATGATTCCTCATTTGCATAGCTGATCTATATTGCGTATTTTGATATCGATTGACTCATAGACTTGTCAATATTTTCGCTTACCCTGATATTGTACGATTCATGATCTTACTAGTATTTTTAATATTGTATGATTATGGTATTGTATTGAATACTTGACATTTACCTTGTGTGCACACTTACATCACTCTCTAAGCTTTTTATAAGCTTATGCATGATAGATGTGTGCAGGTAATGATAAGTTGCAACAGCGTCAATCTTAAAGCATGCAGCCGTCTTCTAGAGCTTTAATTTTTAATATATGTATTTTCCTTTCAGCATTGTATTCAAATGTTTATATTAGTGGATATGTGATGATGATGTTGCCCTTATGATTTGGGTATACTTGTGGTTATACTTCTTACGAGTAAAATGTACATTGAAAAATCCTCCTAGCAGGATCTCAGGATCGGAACCTAACATATGAATGCTGGGAGCCAAAAATGGGGTACTACGAAGGCTGTTGGCACTGGATTTAGCGATCGGGATTCCTGTGAATCCGATTTTCAAGTTTAGGGTGTGACACATGCAGACTACTATTGCTATTTGAAGAAGTTTGATACATCATATAGCATCCTTCTTCTGTATGTTGATGATATGCTTGTGGCCAGTTCAAGCATGAAGGACATCTCAGATCTCAAAAGATAATTGTTTAAAGAATTTACTATGAAGGATTTCGGAGCTGCAAAACAAATCATAGGCATAAGGATAAAGCGTGATAGGGAAAACAAGAAACTAATTTTGTCATAAGCAGAGTACATAGTCAAGGTACTTGATCGATTCAATATGGGAGGTGCGAAGCTGGTTAACACTCCATTAGCCAACCACTTCAAGCTTTCTAAGGATCAAGAGGCAAAGACACAAGAGGAATGAGACTACATGGCTAAAGTCCCATACGCGTCAGCTATTGGGAGTCTCATGTATGCTATGATGAGCATAAGGCCAGATATTTCTCAAACAGTGGGAGTTGTTAGCAGGTTCATGAACAACCCTGGGAAGGAACATTGAGAAGTTATGAAGTGGATCCTTAGATACCTAGTAGGTACTATGGATATAAGGTTGTGCTACGGTGGATGAAAATCAAGCCATAAGGCTATATAAATTCAAATTTGGCAGGAGATATCGACAGCAGAAGAAGCACTACAGGTTTTATCTTTACTTTAGGTAGTGCTGCAGTCAGTTGGATCTCTCAGTTACAGAAGATAGTATCTATCAGTACGATGGAGGCAGAATATGTTCCAGCTACAGAAGCGTGCAAGGAGATGTATGGATGCAAGGTTTCATAGAAGAGTTGGGTAAGAAGCAAGCAGATTGCAAGCTGTACAGTGACAGTTAAAGTGCAATACACTTGGCTAAGAATTCAACCTTTCATTCAAGGACCAAGCATATTACCATCAGATATCACTTCATATGTTTGTTACTAGAAGATGAATCGATTGTTCTAAAGAAGATTCATACGAGTGAGAATCTTGTAAATATGCTGACTAAGGTGGTCACACAGGAGAAGCTGAAGCTCTTTTTAGCTTTGATTGGTCTTCAGACTTGAAGACGGGGAGGTAGTGTACTCCAGATGAAGAAGACAAAGGTTTATGGTGATGTGTTTTCAAGTGAAAGATTGTCGAGATGTGGAACCACATCTGGATAGCTGCTCCACCAGTCAAGTATCCTACTCAACCGGTCGAGTGGCCCACTCGACCAGTCATGCCACTCGACCAGTCATGGATTGACTCGACTCAAAATCCAGCAAGCATCGGTTTTTTAGTTCCGCGGTACTCGACTGGTCGAGACCCGTGCTCGACCAGTCGAGGGTCCGCTCGACTAGTCGAGCACCCTGCTCAACCAGTCAAGGTTACGCAGATTCGTTTTCAGATTTGATGCGGATTGTGAATTTTTAATTCGATTTTTGCAGAGGTACGAAAGGGGAGTTGTCTAAAATATAAATAGGGGTTCGTAGGGCTTTTCTAGGTATGATAAGAGCTATTCCAAGGTGTGGTCAAAGGATTTTCTCTATTCCAAGGGAGAGGTTAGTATAATACCATGTAATCTTCATTTTTCTTCATAGTAGAAGTTTGCATATATGGTTTTTCTACCCTTGTTAGAGTTTTTCCACATATATCTTATCTTGTAGTTTGTTTAAATGCATTAATTCTTTTTTTTAGTTTATATTTCTTCTTGTTTATCGTTTACGGGTGAGATTGGACATTGGATCTTGGTTCATTGTGTTGTAGCGTATTGCGCATCACAAAGTTCCATGGGTTCCAAAATGATATATTTATTATATCCATATGGTTCATCCATTTGGAGAGATCATTTTATAGTATGAGCCCAAAATTGTGTCATATCTAAAGCATAAGTGGAACACACCACAAATAGAAGTAGGACAGTGTTTCTCACCGTTAAAATACTTTTAGGGCACAGGCTAACATTTATTTTCCATCCAATCTTTCCATAACTTTTATTTGCCATCCAACCTATTTAGAAGGTTGACATGGATGAAGGAAAAATGTTGAGGGTCAAATATTGCATATTAGACCCCATTTATTACTTGGATTTATGAGCATGATACTGTTTAATGGCCCGTTTTATCATTCTTGTGATGCAGAGTGTATTTACAAGCTTAGATCGAAATAAGATACTAAAAGCATGGATTTAACGCTCTGACGACACTAAAGGAAAGGGATGGACTCCAAGGACTAAGATCGATAGATTTGCACGCCAAGGATCCAAGAAAATCGAGAAACCAAAGCTCAAGTAGCCTGAAAGATAGCCAGAATGTAAGATAACAGGGTTCTCACCATTCATCCAGCTTGAAACTTCATACATGGCATGAAGACCACAAATTAACTAGACACTGGACGGATTAGATCTCAAATACATCACCGTGGGACCCACGCATGCGATGCATGTGTATACAGCACACGCATGAGCGTTGTGCACTGGATCAGCCAACTGGTTAAAAGACCAGTTGACTCGTGGAGAATTAGAGAGAGAGAGAGAGAGTCTCTCTCTCCTTTCGCATGCACGGACAAACGATCGTCCACGGTAACATGTAGTGGGCCACCATTGTCATCCAATCGGTTGATCCGAACCGTCCACTCACTCCGTAGGGTAGCCAAGACCCTCGCCAAGGTCTCTTTTTGTCCCCATGCACACACGCACAGGTAAACAGCGGCCAAACAGTGAATGAACGGTGCCATGGAAAGTGTCGTGGGCCACCCCAAATCTGATCCATGGTTGACCATTTCCGAATGGATTTTCGAGGTGAATCTAATGGACTGACCGGATTTCACCGCGGACATTAATCACGGGCCCCACCAACATCCCAGCGCAGAGGCTGTACGCACTCTGTTCTGCAAACCGATAGTTACACGACATTGGTGGCCCACCTTCTTGATCGATTGGAAAATCCAAACCATCCACCTTGTTACCAACTCAAAACCGACCATCCCCTGGCCAGCTTCTTGATTTCCTCAGAGGGAACATGTTCGTGGAAGTTTAAACACGGGTCGGACGGCAGCAAGCAAGATTCTGTGGGCCTCACCAAAACTTGTCCAAAATAGTCCCTTCCTGACCAATTTTTCCAGAGAATTCCATTGGACGGAGTGAATTTTATGGATATCGGAAGGAGTGGGCCTTTTCGACAGACAGAGCTCCCTGTGTAAGCTCTGTTACGCGTTCCGAAAAAATCGGACGTTCCGGATCTTCTTGGCCCGTCATCAATGATCGGATGATCGATCTGAACCGTCCATTGTGAAGTTCGCTCAAAAATGTCCCAAGGGACGATGGTTCGTGGGAAACTAAGTAAGGAAAGTGGTGTGAGTTGCGTCCTTTCTTGGCTGCGCAAGGAAAGTTACGCACGTTGGTGCGTAAAGGTCTTCCCACCGATAGCAGCTCCCACGACTCTTCTGCCGACTACAGGAGCTATAAAAGGAGAAAGCTTGGGATTCACAGGGGGGGGGGGGGGGGGGACACAAGAAAAGGCTGGACGTGAAGCACAGGAGGGAGAGAGAGTAGAGTTTTTTTTTTCCTTTTTTCTTTTTCTTTTTTTATGTTTATTTTATTTAAGGGATTTAGCCCATTCATGGAAGGCTAAACCTCTTAGTTAGGGCTACGAGGGCTACGAGGTGAAGCTTGTAGCGTGATGGGAGAGACCTTGCTTGTGCCTTTCATTTAGTCTGAACTGATGTTGAATTTAGTTTAAACTAAGGGAATGTTTCTAGTTTTCAATGGCTGTTGTGACTGAAATTACAATGGGTCTGCGATAGCTCTAAGCATGTTCCTATTTCTTTTATGTTTATAATGTCAGGAAGCCCTGTTGCTTGCCATCATCTCCTGGGCATAGTCGGATGACGGTACCCTTCCTAACCTTCATAACATGTTGATTGGTTGGTAATTAGTTTAATTCTGTTGTTTTCTTTATTTTTTGGGCATGGTTTGGTGATAGAATCCATTCTAATTCATATACCTTTCATCTCTTGAAAACTAGATCAAAGTAAGTTCAGTTTGATTTCATGATTCTTGAAGCAGGCATAAGATCTCCCTCATCTCTACAAGTGGATCCTCTGAATCCCTAGTTTCCTTACCTCTGAATTTTCTTAAGTTTTAAATTAAATTATTCCACCATTATTTCTTAAATTTTATTTGATTTAAATTACATCTTAATCTAGTTCTAGTTCTACCTAGTTTCAGAATACGTACAAGTTTCAGTCCCTTGGAATTCGACCTCGGTCTTACCGAGTTATTACTACATCACAACCCTGCACTTATGCAGTGAACAAGTTTTTGGCGTCGTTGCCGGGAACTGACGGCTACAATTTTCTGAAATTAACTAGTTTTAGGATTAGTGTAAGATTAATATTTTACTAACTTTAGGTTTAGATTTTTCTAATTTATATAAACTAACCTGTTTTCTTGTTTTGTAGGATCCTGACATAAACATCTAATTTGGTAATCTCTTTCTAAATTCTCTACTTTTTCTATTTTTAGAATTAAATTTTTTTTTAGGAATTTTTCTTTTTTTTTTAGAAACTAACTCATCTTTCCTTTATTCTTATTTTTATTTTTATTATTAACTTTCTAATTTTAGGATTTCTATTTGTAGAAACTAATTTCTTTTATTTCCTTTTGTAGGTTTTAACTTAGGAATCTCTAACCTGGTAACTACGTTCTAACTTCTTCTTTTACTTTCCATATTGTTATAGGACCTTTCTTTTATTCAAGGATTAGACTCAGAGTCAGAGTTCTACCATGGAAGCGTGGGTACGTGCATATGCTGAGATGGATAGGAGATATTGGGGAATGCCCGAGGATTGTGGAATTTAACATATACCTCAAGATTTTTCTCCATCACAAACAGACATTGAGAACCGACTAGAACGTTATGTTCCATCGGTTAATAGGGTTGTATACGATCGTAATTATGGGAATGAGGATTATTATCAGCCATCATATTCTCCCATGTATGATCAGTATGACTATAACCAGTGGAAACATCAAAGCTGAGAAGATGAACCAACATGTTATAAGGATTATCCTCTTGGATACCCTAACATTGAGATGCAACCAGAAACGATCCAAGAGGATTCATTTCAGTATAAGTTGGCCTGTTTTGGAGAAAGTATAAAAACTTTGGAAGCGCTTATTTCAAGTGATTATTCTCTTGGACCCTCTACCTTTGAGATCCAACCAGAAACGATCTAGGAAAATTCAATTCAGCATAACATGGAGTGGTTTACGGAATTCAGAAAAGCAATGGAATAACTCAATGCGTGCCTCGATAGGATAGAGGAGGCTCGGTCATCCCAGTCACGACCCAATCCAGAAATACAATGCAAGGAAAGTGATCTGCATTCACTCTTGAAAGAATCTGAAATTTGGAATGAGGAGTTGGATTCCGTTAATGAGCATGTGATTAAATTTCTCGATAAGTCAATCTCGATGACTATTCAAAAGAATGGTGAAGATACATGGGTGTCTTTTAAATATATTGATGATGACACACCTTACATGACACACATGATTTCAATGATGAGGAAGTTAGTTTATTCAAACCTCAACTGAGTTTAAGAATAGAATGTGAGGAAGGCGATCCTATCCCAACTGTGCACTGCACGGAACTGAATGATGATGCGTATTGGGATGATGATCCTGAATGTACAACCACAGTTTCCCTGGAATCTCTCAAGTTTAGTCTAAATCAATGATTAAGACGTACATGAACTGGTTGGTCATAATGAGTCACTCCCCTCACCTGACATGTCTGATTTAAAGGTGGAGGATGAGCCCCTCACGACTGACACTTCTAACTCTTGTGAAACATATTTAGACCACTCCCCTGAATTGAATGATAATATGATTCGAGAAAAGGAAGTGTTGCCCGCTACGACTCTGGAATTTGAAACCACTCAGTTGAGGCCACCATCTGAGCTATATACATTTGATAATTCAACGCCTCAATTAAGTAATTTTAATGAACAAAGTGCTCACATCAATGCTTCACTTACTGATTTTCAATCTGTTTGTGCAGGACTGGAGCATGAGAGCGTACCTCCATCCACTTTCAAGGATGATGGATTCTTTGCGCAGATCATCACAAGTCACAATAAGTCACACTCAGCTAAACTTCCTAACTATTGGGATTGCTTGGCATACTTTGTAGTTTCAAACAATCCCATCTCAAGAGGCAAAGCGGATGCCTTGCGAGACAACATCTCGGTAGCCATCACTGACCGAGAGAATCCTTATTCTGAAATTCTCTCTTCCCCTGATCTTAAACGTCTACCAGTAAAGGAAGAGGAGCTGAAAATCCAACCGAAGTTTGGAGCTTCGGAATGTGTTGAGACTACATTACTTCTTAGAAATTTTCTATACTTTATTTATTTATAGTCTCTGATTCACCATGCGATACTAACGTTGAAACTTCTTCTGTTATAGGTGAATCGTATATATTATGGATACCTCAAGCAATTCAATTGAAGATTTTTTATGAGGTACATAAGTCTCTTTGAAAAATCATGCTCCAGGGTGCCCAAGCCTATTGCAAAAAGGGCTTTTGGATGATCTTGTTGAGGAACTTACTAAGAAACTTATCAAAATATTGGCCGGAAGGGGAACCTTGTGGCATGATCAATTCAATGTTTGTGGGTAACATTACTGCAAACCCTCACGAGACTACAACTCATCCACTAGGGGTAACCTAGGGGTTTAAAGACTTGTTACATACGCTAAATGCAATCGAGAGCACCTGCGAAAGTGGTATAGGTAGGATTTTATTTTTGTTATTTTTGTTAGTTTCACTCTCGTACTGACTTGCTCTCTCCCAGCGATCTCTTGAAAAATCTCTCTCGATTCATTATTCAGGTACTATCTTCCCATCACTTCTCATTTACTTTCGTTGTCTCATATGCATTGCATGATCATTTCTTTTACGTTGAGAAAAATGTAGATTTCAGGTTGAGGGTGGGAGATTAGGTTTCCTAATCAGTATTTTCTTGGTCTTGAGCAAAAAAAAAAAAATTAAATTTTTTTTTTTTTGAAATTTCTTGTGAAGTGATTTTGACGATCATCTTGCACTTAGAATTTCAAGATACGTGATATTGGTAATCTATGACTCTTGGATTCAATATCTATTAGATTTCACAGTTAGTTTGAATTGTTAATCTAGAATTAGAAGTTGTAAACATTGATTGAGTAATGATATCACATGTCACATCTCGCTTTCACATTAAGGTTTCAGTTTGATATTGAATGGTTAACTTGGTAATCACTAAGCATGAAAGGAACCAGCTTGAAAAATTTGCCCGTCATGATTTATGAAAAAAAAAACCTTTGGAAAGGGTTGGGCAAATGGCCTTCGCTGTAGGTTTGCTCCTTACAGGTGAAGGTTTGATTCCCTAAGGTTAACATTCAAAAATTATTGGGTGACTAGTCTTTACCATAGGTTTGCTCCCTATAGGTAAGGATTCGATTCCCCTCCTTGGTATTACTTTTAAGAGAAAAATCAACAGTTGGAATTTCTGAGGCAGGTTTGGTTCAAGTTTTAGTTATCATGAATTCTTTTATTAGTTACCAATGATATCCTGAAATAGAGAAGTGAATTTTAATGTTGATAAAGTCGAGATTACATTATACACTCATTGAACTCAATGTTTAGAATGATGCTAATTGAAGGATTAATACTTAAACTTAATGATGAAGTTTATTGTGCGCTTGATTCCAGGAGGAAGTAATGCCTAACATTCATACATTTTTGAAGTCTCGTGTCTAGATTGCTTTTCAGAAATCACTCGTGTTCATAGAAATTGTCCTGTAATTCTCAACTTATTTTTCGCATATTTTACTCGGGACTAGTAAAATGCTGGTTGAGGGTTGTGTTGAGGGTCAAATATTGCATATTAGGCCCCATTTATTACTTGGATTTATGAGCATGATACTGTTTAATGGCCCGCTTTATCATTCTTGTGATGCAGAGTGTATTTACGAGCTTAGATCGAAATAAGGTGCTAAAAGCATGGATTTAACGCTCTGACGACACTAAAGGCAAGGGACGGACTCCATGGACTAAGATTGACAGATTTGTACACCAAGGATCCAAGAAAACTGAGAAACCAAAGCTCAAGTGGTCTGAAAGATAGCCAGAATGCAAGATAACAGGGTTCTCACCATTTATCTGGCTCGAAACTTCATACATGGCATGAGGACCACAAATTAACTAGACACGTCGAATTTCAGCTATTGGAACTTTGTGGAAGTAGCCCAATGGACAGATCAGCCCATAAATCCAAGATTTGGAGCCCACCTGATATCTGGATCTGCTTCAATTTTGGTCTCAACACTTTAATTGAGATGGGACAACAGATGGATGGATTAGATCTCTAATACATCACCGTGGGACCCACGCATGCAATGCATGTGTATACAGCACACGCATGAGCGTTGTGCACTGGATCAGCCAACCGGTCAAAAGACTAGTTGACTCGTGGAGAATCAAAGAGAGAGAGAGTCTCTCTCCTTTCGCATGCATGGACGGACGATCACCCGCGGTAACATGTAGTGGGCCACCATTGTCATCCAATCGGTTGATCCGAACCGTCCACTCACTCTGTAGGGTAGTCAAGACCCTCGCCAAGGTCTCTTTTTGTCCCCATGCACGCACGCACAGGTAAACAGCGGCCAAATAGTGAATGAACGGTGCCATGGAAAGTGTCGTGGGCCACCCCAAATCTGATCCGAGGTTGACCATTTCCGAATGGATTTTCGAGGTGAATCTAATGGCCTGACCGAATTTCACCGCGGACATTAATCACAGGCCCCACCAACATCCCAGCGCAGAGGCTGTACGCACTCTGTTCCGCAAACCGACAGTTACACGACGTTGGTGGCCCACCTTCTTGATCGATTGGAAAATCCAAACCATCCACCTTGTTACCAACTCAAAACCGACCGTCCCCTGGCCAGATTCTTGATTTCCTCAGAAGGAACATGCTCATGGAAGTTTAGACACGGGTCGGACGGCAGCAAGCAAGATTCTGTGGGCCCCACCGAAACTTGTCCAAAATAGTCCCTTCCCAACCAATTTTTCGAGAGCATTCCATTGGACGGAGTGGATTTCACAGATATCAGAAGGAGTGGGCCCTACCGACAGACAGAGCTCCCTGCATAAGCTCTGTTACGCGTTACGGAAAAACCGGACGTTCCGGATCTTCTTGGCTCTCATCAATGATCGGATGACCGATTTGAACCGTCCATTGTGAAGTTCGCTCAAAAACGTCCCAAGGGACGGTGGTTCATGGGAAACTAAGCAAGGAAAGTGGTGTGAGTTGCGTGCTTTCTTGGCTGCGCAAGGAAAGTTACGCACGCTGGTGCGTAAAGGTCTTCCCATCGACAGCAGCTCCCACGACTCTTCTGTCGACTACAGGAGCTATAAAAGGAGAAAGCTTGGGATCACAGGGGGGGGGGACACAAGGAAAGGCTGGACGTGAAGCACAGGAGGGAGAGAGAGTGGAGTTATTTTTTTTCATTTTCTTTTTATTTTTCTTATGTTTATTTTATTTGAGGGATTTAGCCCATTCATGGAAGGCTAAACCTCCTAACTAGGGCTAGGAGGTGAAGCTTGTAACGTGATGGGAGAGACCTTACTTGTGTCTTTCATTTAGTCTGAACTGATGTTGAATTTAGTTTAAACTAAGGGAATGTTTATAGTTTTCAATGGTCTGTTGTGACTAAAATTACAATGGGTCTGCGATAGCTCTGAGTATGTTCCTATTTCTTTTATGTTTATGACGTCAGGAAGCCCTGTTGTTCGCCATCGTCTCCTGGGCATAGTCGAATGACGGTACCCTTCCTAACCTTCATAATATGTTGATTGGTTGGTAATTAGTTTAATTCTATTGTTTTCTTTGTCTCCTGAACATGGTTTGGTGATGGAATCCATTCTAATTCATATACCTTTCATCTCTTGAAAACTAGATCAAAGTAAGTTCAGTTTGATTTCATGATTCTTAAAGAATGCATAAGATCTCCCTGATCTCTACAAGTGGATCCTCTGAATCCCTAGTTTCTTTACCTCTGAATTTTCTTAAGTTTTAGATTAAATTATTTCACCATTATTCCTTAAATTTTATTTGATTTAAATTACATCTTAGTCTAGTTCTAGTTCTACTTAGTTTCAGAATACGTACAAGTTTCAGTCCCTTAAAATTCGATCTCGGTCTTACCGAGTTATTACTATATCACAACCCTACACTTGAGGATTGAACAAACACAAACGTCAGCTTGATCTAAAGCGTTTATGAAGTACCTGCCCAAGAATTGGGTGGGGCCACTATTATGTTTTTGAGAAATTAGCCGGGTTTCTATTCATACATGGTCATTTTAGGACATGCAATCAAAAACGAGGTGCATCCAAGACTTAAGTAAGCTGCACTGGAGAGAAACAATGGAGATATGAGTACAGTTGAAATATTCTCATAGCCATAAAAATTTTGTGTCAGTCTAATTTTAACTCTTTTCTTTTCTTTTTCTTTTCTTTTTTTTTTGGCTTTTTCTTTTAAAATTTTATTGCTTTCCAGTGGTCCCAATAAGAATGACCTTATAAACAGTTTGGATGACATATAAATACTAAGGTGGACATATAAATACTAAGGTGGAGCTCTGGAAGGTATCAATGGTAGAAATTTCTTTCCTTAATTTCTCCTCTGGCGTGACCAATGACTTCAAAAAAAACAAAAAACGATGGACAGGTTGATTTCTCAAAAATTATGGCTGTGGCCCCATTCAGCATCCTTTCCCAGGAGCTTAAAATAATCTTAAAAAATGATTTTATCACAGTGGTCCACACAATTCCCAGCAAGGACATACGGGTAGGCGGTTCATGGTCTGACGTAGTGTACCGGTGTGACTAACCTAATGAATGCGCCGGACAGATATTTATACTACGTAAGTATTATCGTGTGGCCCACCTTTTGTACTGATAGGATGCAGGTACTGTACATGATCTTTTTTTCTAATTTCAGATGTTTTGAAAGCCACCTGCTACCTAGCAATGTAAAGTCTAGCAACAATCCACGTCATATCAGGCTGGTTTGTATGGCTCGTCATGAACTTTATTTATAATTATAAAAATAATACATCTTATCTACACTGTCCATCCATTTGTCTGGCTCATTTTAGGGCATGAGAGAAAAATCGAGGCATATCCATGGCTCAACTGGACCACTCCACAGGAAACAGTGAGGATAATGGCATCTACTATTGATATTTATTTTTGCATCCAACTGTTAAATTGGTCAGATAGACCTGGATGAGGGGAAAACGCAAATTCACACAGTTTCCTTTGGTGTAGTCCAATTGCATCTTGGATATGCTTCAATTTTCGGTTCAAAGCCTAAAAGAAGCTTGGAAACTGGATGGACGGCATGGATAAGAAACATGGGTCATGGGTCATGGTTGATCTTACAGAGTTTTTCCTGGTATTACAATCAGCTTCTGCTGAGAAATCGAGTCTAGAAATGTTGATAATTTAAAATAATTTAAATATATTGTATCTTCCCTGATGCATTATTTTTCTAAATTAGGAGCATCTAATTATATTTAAGGAAATTTACAAAAAAAAAAAAAACTATCTAATTAATAGTAAATTTACATTTCAATATTTTTTAAAAATATGTTTTCAAAAAGCTACATCATTAATTGTTATTATTATCCATCCATTAACTGGCCACTTGGATGGGCGGCTAAAAGGGCTGGATGCTTGGCTGGTCCCTTAAAATCCACCTCGATGGCCACTAAGTGCTTCATCTCATGTTAGGCCAACCCTCATCCATGATTTAGGTGGTCCACATGGTTAGAAATGCAAATTGAGCAATGATCACACTCTAAATTATTTTCCTTAGTATGGCCTACCTCATAGATGGACTTAGTTTTAGACAATATGTGAACTTTGGTACGGAGTCTAATGGATAGAGGGGATTTCATATAATTATAATGATGAACCTGGTAAAAATCATGGTGGCATTTCTCTCACAACTGTTTCTTTTTTCTTGTTCTTTTAAATTATTTTAAAATTTTTTTTTTAATAGCTTACCTTAATCACAAGACAGCCTTAGTACTTGTTTTTTTTTGGCTCAGGGCCTAAGCTGAGATTACACATCTAACGGTTATAGTGGATTTTGTATATGCATAAGAAAAGGAAATGCATGAGATGCCCCACTTGATTTTGAGGGGTTCACCTTGATGTTAATGTAAGATGCACGTCAACCATTGAAAGTGTCCCATATCAGGCATAAAAACAATAAATTAAGCTGACTTGAGTTTGGTGGGCCAGACTAAAAGAAATTATTGGGAAAGAGACTTCCACCCTTGATTTCTACAGGTCCATTATAATAATTGTACAAAATCCCGAGCATTAGATTCCACAAAAAAAGCTTGTCACAAAAATCATATCCATCCGTGAATCACGTAAGCCACACTATTCTAAGCTCGTTGTTGGTCTTTCCCCATCAATGGCCGCCATTTGAGCTTGTTGAGCCCTTCTTTTTCATAACGTCCAAGACAGCTGGTAACTATCAATAGTGATCCTTGCTTTCATCACAGTTGTTGTGATGAATCTTCTTCCTGGGGCCTCGAGACATGGCCGGCCGTCACCCGATATGAAATAGGGACTGGTTAAATTCCTTGTGCAAACCATCTATTGGAAGCTATGTAGCTGGTGTAGATTCGTGTCATGCGAAGACGAGCGCCGATTACTCCTCGAGCTCCGAGTCGCATGAACGTGCAAAGGAGATCAAAGTTACATGGGCCCCCACAATGATGTATTTATTATATCCACACCGTTCATCCATTTTTCGAGATCATTTTAGAGAATTAGACAAAAAATGAATCATATCCCGAGCTCAAATGGACCACACCAAAAATAGCAGCCAAGATAATGATTTTCACCATAAAAAAATTCGTAAGACCCAACATAATGTTTTTCATCTAACCAAGATAAATAAAAAATAAAAATAAAAAAACCAACGACAATAACAACACCCTCAGAGGGGACAAACACCTCCCCAGCCAGCTCAGGCTAGGTTCTATGCTTCTCAACAGGACCCGTAATCATCTGGAGAGGTCGTCGAAGGTACCATCCCTGTTTCTGCATGCATTGCACTTGTATTGTTTGATTTTGGTGCATCGCATTCCTTTGTGACTGAGAATTTCTTCCGACCAACTGGATTGTCAACAAAGTCCACTAGAGAAGGGTTGATAGTGTCGACTCCCTTGAGAAAAACCGCAGTGTTGGATTGATTTTGCTCGTCTTACCTCATTCTGGTTAGTAATATCTTTTTGCCTGTTAATCTATTCGTATGACTGATGTCCGAGTTTGATATCATCCTGGGCATAGATTGGCTTACCAAGTATCACGCCGTATTGGACTGCTCCGTGAGGACTGTCACATTTTGTATACCCAACTTGCCACGTTCTAGTTTATTGTCAAGTCCAGAGGAGAGCCGCTGTCTTGTTTGATATCATGTGTAGTAGAGGATCCCGTAGCAGTGAGCGTTGATCAATTGTCAATTATTTGTAATTTTCCCAACATATTTTAGAAGATTCCGGAATTACCGTCGTGCCAACATATTGAGTTTTAGATTGATCTTCACTACAAGAAAAGAGAGCTTTAACCTCGGTTCAAAACTGTGGCTAAAAAGGTTAAAAATTGAGGTTAAAGCCTTTAGTCTCAGTTTTGCCTCAATTATCTAAACGGAGGTAAAGGCTTTAACTTCAGTTTTAGTAGTTGAGGTTAAAATGACTTTTATAGCTTCGGTTCTTCAAGTAAAGCTAAAAGAACCTTTTTAACTTCATTTTTCTCAAAATAAGGCTAAATCAAAATTTTAGCCTCCATTATTTCCAGCTGAGACTAAATCCAAATTTAGCCTCGATTGCCTCTAACCGAAGCTAAAACTATTTTTAACCTCGGTTCTCAAGAATCAAGGCTAAAGCCTTTAGCTACAGGTGTTGTAGTCTCTGTTTAGATAACTAAGGCAAAACCAAGACTAAAGAAGGATTTAGCCTCTTTGGCATCAACCAAGGCTAAACTCAGAATTTAGCCTCATTTCTCTACTAGCAAATGATTGAACTTGGGCATATTTCACCCATTTAACATTCCCAATAACCAACACAATATCAACAAAACAATTAATTTTACCAAAACAAACTACAAATGTCTTCCTTTCCTAGCCTTCCACCCACAACATCTTTGAGGGAGTAATATGAATTTACCTAAAAAAAAAAAGAGTACAAGCGACCTGTAGCATCTTGTCTATAAACCTTGCAGCATTAGCAATCTCAGTTACTGCTCTGATTTCTTCCAATGTAGCACCCGCCTTACCATATGCGATATTCTCCTTTATAGTAGTTGTGAATAAGATGGGCTAGCTCTTGCCTAACAAGACCAATCTTCTCTCTGATCCATCCAAGCAGTAGCTTCTTCAAGTTGATGTCATCTATGAGCACTTCTCCAGGTTGGGGTTCATAGAACCTCTCCAACAGGCTGATCGCTGTTGACTTCCCACTGTCGCTCTCTCCAACTAGAGCCACAGTCATGCCACTTGGAACATGCAACGAGAACTTAGAAAATACATGAATGTCAGGTCTTGCATTGCATTACCTCATCGTTCCCATTCAGCTGCTTCCGAAACCAATTTACTTTTACCTGAAAACAAAATATTAATTATGAAACACCCAAGATTAAGAAATTATCTGTTTCATAATCTCCCACTGAACATTTTTTGTAATTTCATAATAATCCACAAAGTACAGATCGAGAGGCAACAGATATCCAAAACGCAGGGCAATCAAGAGACATCTGTTATGTTTTGGATATCTGTTATGTATATCTGTTATGCACCCATGCCAACATGCATGCACACACATGAACATACCTCAAAAATTTGAAAGATTCCTAACAAACCATCTTAAGATTTCCATCTTATTTGACCCATCAACATGCAGAGCAGGAAGCCGATTCACCTGCTTTCTCGAATGAAGGAGGCAATCGAGATCGTTTCCCATGGGCCAACTGATCTTTCAAGTTCCTGATCATGGTAAGTGCAAGATGAGATAAAAGAAACTTGGTAAAGGAAGAAACAGTGAAAAGAACACTAGTGGCAAATCTTCCACACCACCTAAAAGAAAGATGGAATTTTATCTCACAGTAGATTATATGTTACTGGGTCAATTAACAAAAAGGGGGATTTCATAACATACAACAAGAAAAGGAAAAGAGGAAACGGATTTCACAGAATGCATCTTAAAACATTAATCAGATTTACTTGGTAATTTAAGAAGGAATTCATAACAAATAACCACCTCGCCCAAAAGCAGCAAAAGAGAAAATAGAAAAAAATAAAATAAATCCAAAGACATGTCTTCTTGCCAGAACACAAAACATGATCTGTATTCCTGCCTATCTAATGATTGGAAAAAAAAAAAAAAAAAAAAAAAAAAAAAAGACATCATGCCCGGAAGGAAGAAAAGGAATCAGCAAGAAATGCATCCCCACACAAATTAAAACACCCAGATCCATATAGAAAAAATGATTTATTCATGGATAAGAAAAGACAGATGAAAGCGAACTCTTACAACCACCTCAAAAATAGAACAAAAGGGAAAAAAATGAAAAAAACAAAAACCAACAAAAACAAACAAATAAACAAATGAATTGAAGAAAAATGGAAATTACAGAACAGTTTCAACAACTACCCAAAAGCTCAAACTTAATAAGAAAGCAAAACAAAGAACAATTAGATTAATAAGTGGAACAAAAATAGATAATGACCCAATTTTAAAAAACCTTCTAAAGAGAATAGAAATCTGTATATGACCAGTTTAAGCGTAATTGGATATTGACACAGTTGTTTTAATCCTTCAGAAATTCCAACACATGTTTATTTGTAAGAATTATGGAGGTGTAACAGCACAGGAAAAAAAACACTCCTAATTGTGTAAATGGTAGAAAATTTTCATTTGTTAGTCGGTTAGATGATTGTGCAGGACTTTTTCCAGTGCAAATTGTACCTAGCATGGTCTGCAATTGGCATGGAGAGTCAGGGGATCAATGTTTTGAATCTGTCTGACATGGACAAGGACAAGTCAGTCATGCCTGTCATTATATATTAAAATTGGGGTGGTAGTCCCAACAAAAGACGTGTGTTGGGTAGTGATAAGATTCATTAAACCTACTACACAGGTTGGTAAATATTTTAATTAGGAAAATGATCAAGTTTGAAGCAACCATTAGCTAGAAAAATGGCACATTCCTCTCAGCAAGAAAACTCACTTAGCATCAATTATTTCAAGCAACTTGCTTTGGTACTTGTTCCCAAGAACCTAAAGAACAAAAAATGTCATTAGTCATGTAGATTTTTTGTTACAGGACAAATTACATAACCAAAAATAAAAATAAAAATCCATAACAACTAAATTGCATGAAAAGAGGAGCTAACATTTTTCAAAATGGTAAATGAAAATTTCTAAACCAAGGAAACAGAAACACATGAAAATAAGAGGTTGAAGGGTCATCTCAGCCAACAATTAAGAGTCATTTCAGTCACCACGCCTACAAGGATCATAACTCCAAATGGAAAAAAAAAAAAAAAAAAAGAAAAAGAAGAAGAAGAAGAAGACGAAGATAGGAACATAATTCCAAACCATATATCTAACTAAGATGGTACTTGGTTTGTAACCCAATGTACCTTTTGCATGGCTTTCCGATGACTTGAGAAACTCCAATCATTTGCATTCTAATAGTCATTATGGAATTACTTGATCAATCCAATAACATTCTGTTGGTGTGCTTCAGTTATTACCAGCTTTACTAGTATGTATGAAGGAGTATCTTTAATCCATTTGCAACAGACAAAAGGAAGTTCATAGAAGTTCTGTGAAAGGATAATAGACTCTAAAATTTATGGGAACCTTTACAAATGTAAAGAAGATGAAGTAGAACGGGTCATGGATTCGTTCATGGTGACGATGAATTGAAGAAAAGATGCTAAGAAGGACCGGCAACAGTCGGGCTAATTCAACTGGTCAATCGATTGGGTCGACGGGTCGGAATTACCAGAAAATCCAGAATTTTGCCATATGCCACATTCAATGAAGGAAGATCAAAGATTTGATGGCTAGGATCTTCCAAATCTAGAGAGTTGGGGGGGGGGGGGGGGGGGGGGGGGCATGGTCCTTTCATGACAGGGGCTTCTAGATGAATTGCTTGGATAAACCATGGATCCCACATGTACAAACTCGATGTGCAACAGGGAAGCTCTCTATTTGTCACAAAGAGGGAGTTCATCTCTACAAATATGCAACTTCCAAAAAAATTCTGCACTGCTTTAGAGGGTGTTTGGTTGCACCAAATTTCATGAAATATCATGAAATTTTGCACCCAATTAGCCTAATTAATCATTACCTAAGCGGATTAATCAGATGATGATAACTAAAATCAGGATTTACCTGAACAAGTTGGTCTTCATTTACCTGAACAGATTAATCAGATGTTGATAACTAAATATCAAGAGCCTGCAAGTTGGAGAGAGACTTGGTATAATAATCCACTAGGGATTGGGATTTAGAACCATCTGATCAAAGGGGTATGCAATCTGGGGTAGATACTCCCCTATTCCATAATACTCAAAGGTGTAGCAACTGTCCAAGCAATGGACTTGTACTAATACACCCGACCCAATTCCATTTGGGAAATTGAATAAGTGCATATTCGTGCTGTTCCCAGCCACCTCTCTTTTATTTTCATATACCTGTTCCAAAATGAAAAAAGTATATGAAAATCGAAGGGTGGGTGTGCATATCAATTCCCATGATATAATTAAATCTTTCATAGTACCAGCATATGGTTTGTGGTATTGGTAATACTAAACAACTTGAACTTCAAAACTTTCAGACAGTAACAAAAAAAAAAAAAAATAGAGAGAGAGAGAGAGAGAGAGAGAGAGAGAGAGAGAGAGCAAAAGAAAGTTCTCAAGCTTCCCTTCTTGTAAAAGATGCACCCAATGGCTAAAACAACAGACATAGAATCTGATCAACATTTGTATGTCTTTATGGTGGAATTGCCCAACTCAAAGTTCAGAAATTTGAGCACATCAGTTTTTATCTTCATGACCTGCACATACATCTGAAATCATTCAAACACTCCAAGAAGAGATTCAAAACCAAAAGGCAAACATCACCTCTTCTTTGGTGTAGGTTTTTTTAGTAGGAAAATCAAAACTCATGACTTAAAAATAACATTCTACAGTACCAAAATCCAGCCCACACAAGTTACAACATTCATTGTTCCTCTTCAAAATTCCAACATTCATGCCATCAATGTTCCAAGAATATCATTGAAGGGAATCTCATCAATGATAGCTATGCAAATTACTGTTGATGGAGGAAGAATATCCCAAAGTGTCAGTGGATGAGCTAAATCCAGCTACACTCAGATAGTAATTATCATTTCAAGAAACTATCTTTATCTAAGGAAGCAAAGGCATGAAAAGTTATAAACAATTAGAACTGAGCTGAATTCCATTGCCAATGCCACATAGAACTATTTGCAAACATGCTAACTATTATAAAAGAATTCAAAGAAGAATGTATAAAGTGAAAATTGCAAAAAACAATAGGGAACAGAAAATTGAGAAATCTTGATATGGAAGCAAGATATTCAAACACACCCTGGAACCTACATTTCATGAATAGTTTCTAAAATCTTACATCAGAAAGTCATTCAGGCTGCATTTGGCTCATGAGCATTTCACAGGCATAGAAAAACAAATTTATGACTTTGGAATTTCTACTCTTAGGCTCTTCGTAGGTTTCTGTAAATTGTGAAATATGAAGAAAAATCTCTTTAGTGGCAACCAAATGTACTCTAAAACTAATAACCAGTCTGCAATAAACTGCAATTCCAATCATTTAAAACAAGGTTTTCCCAAAATCTGGCAACCGATATCCACAACTTCACATGTATCTCAATTATTGCAGCTCAGACATTCCAATCAGACTTTGGTTCCATCCTTAAAAAAGACTACATATGGTGGTGGCAACAATGAAATGGGCAATCTTCTACAATCCTCGCTACTTCCTAAATGTTCATATTGACACTAAAGACTTGCCATAATAAATAGAGTTAGAACTATTTACAAGTCACAAATTCTCAACTCATGTCAGAAAATTACCAAAACTAGAATATTTCTGCCTTTTAACTACCGCACAAAGTGCATAATCCCACAGACATTGAATAGAAATGATAGAAAACAGAGATAGCCCGGAACTTTTTGAAGTGTCAAAGTCAATGATCACCCTTCAAATTGATGAAGGCGTTAATTAGATTGGTCCGTCAACATAGTAGAAATTTAGAAGTTGGGACTATTGAAGAAAGCTTCCTTAACTATTCTTTTCTCTTAACTTGTCTCACGAAAGAAGATACAATTACATACAGAAAAATCAGTAGCCAAATCTCTCTTTTTCTTACCTCAACGTGGTAGTCCTCAGAATAGAGCAAAGCAGCAAAATAGTCCTTGGAAGTTGATGGAGATAACGGCTTCCTCAGAACTGCAGGTACATTGTCCTTCTTTATCATATCCTTAAACTTCTCAGGAATTTCATAGGTAGGAAGCGGACTCTTCTGCCTACCTGCCGTGTTCGGCGATTCAGGTGGCTTTTTTGGTGGATCCAACCTGGGCAGTGATGCTGGTGACCTTTTCAGTTGATCTGATCTAGTGAGTGATCCCAGTAGCTTTTTTGGCTGATCCAGCTTAGACAGCCCGCTGGACGGATCTGCTAAATTCCTTTCAGGAACTAGGCGAGAATGCGAGGAAGGTGTGCTTAGACCCCTGCGAAACCCTAATTCTCCCAATCCTCGAAAAATCCGTGCAATATTCCCCTAAATCGCCGCCTTCTTCCACATTCCTGCCAAACGTGGCTCTGCTTTTCGATCTGTGCCCACGGATCTCTGCTTCCTTCACATCCTCCTCATCATCTGCCTTCCTGACATGAACTGGACCATCTCATCCCGCTCCTCAACGTTCTGCCACAACGTCTCGACACAGATCCGTAATTCAGAGTCTGATTTCTCCATTTCCTCGATTTGGAGCGTCAGATCACTGATTTTAACCATACTTACCTCGATCGAGAGAGATGTTCCGAACGGAAGGTAAAGTTCTTAGGAAGAGAGACGATTCGGTGGGGATGAATCGACGTCGAGTGAGAGAAGGTAGTGTTGTGAAATTTATACAGATTAATGTAGTTTCTGTATAATATGGAAACCGAAAATAATATGGACAGGCTGAAGCACGTCTGAAAACGCTGTCCTTAAAGCGTTATTTGCCCCAACTCAAGTAAATTGAGTATGCTGATAGGTTACAGGCAAATTGCTTCTAGGATACGACGAGCCTGGTGTGGGTCTGCGTTCAGCAAACACGAAGGCCCACCAAATGGAACTCAATTTCACTATTTCTGGCAGTATTACAATATAAAGGAAAATCCCAAAAATAAGAAAAGAAGAAAATAGAAAAGTGGTTTGCTCGATTAAGTTCTAATCTTCAGCCTGCTGGTTCGGTTGAACCGTCCTAGACCACACCGCTGGTCTGTTCTTCAAGCTAAGGTTGACACCTTGCTGTATTGCTGGATAACACTTAGAATATATGAGTGGAGAGGCTATTTTCTGGAATTCGTATGGAGTGAGTTGAGATTTATTTGGAACCTATCCAGGCCCTCCTTTTATAGGCTATGGTGGCTGGGGGTTATGGTCCAGGGAAATAAATCCCATGACCGTTTTCTGGCTGTTGAGAAAACTAGCCGTTTTATGGCCGTTTTCTGACCGTTGTGCATGGGCCATTAAGCTGCTGCATGCTGACCGTTGTGAGACAGCAGCTAGCCGTTTTATAGCTGTTGGGGCTAGCCATGCAGCAGTTTCAGCTGGACCCTGCACTTATTGCACAGCTGTTACAGAATTTCTGCAACAGCTCTTTTTCAGCCCTCTATATATTCTAAGGGACTCTCATTCAGTCCTTTAGATTTTCGTCCAACCAACCATCTGCCTTAGCCACTAGTCGCACCGCGACTCGCACACGTCTCGCTGCGGTTCGCGAAGGGAGCGACCCTCTGCGACACGATGCGCACGTGCGAAGTGCAAAGTGCGCCACTAGCGCCTCTACAGCCACACTGCCTCACATGCCCACGCCCTCGCACCGAGACCGAGACCGAGACCGTGACCGTGACCGAGACCGAGACCGAGCCCGAGCCCGAGCACGAGCGCGTGCGCGTGCGCGTGCGCGGTGTTCCAGTGCTTCGCACTGGAACACGCAAGTCCCATGGTCCACGGACTAGGTAGGCAAATATTATGGTACTCCACTATTATCATTTAAACCACTTTTCTTTCTCTTCTCTTTCCCATGTGGGACTATTCCCAAAGCCCCAAACGTTTTTCAAAAAATAACTTTTTTATTATTAAAATATTTTTATTAAAATCAATATTTTACAACAATCCCCCACTTGATTTTTTATAAAAATATTTTCTCGGTTAAACATACTGCCAGAATAATTAGCTTATATGCATAAAGAAAGATATCTTTCGATTTTAATCTTCCCTTAGTGTAAGTATCTCAAAACTCTATCGAAATGACTGGTAGCCGCAGCTTTGAACCAGTTATTTCTAGATAACAGAGTTGGAGAAACCACACACATATTCGCTATGTGTTGTTAGAGTTCCCACAATCTTGCTCAGCACAATTAATGGCCATGTGCTTATCCTAATTCGTGAACGATCCCGAGAGAAAACTCTTAACTCTCATGAGAGACGGCACCATCTCTACGTTCATATAGGTGAAATCCTTCCAGTGTCTCCGTTACTATAAGACACTTGTCCTAAAGACTGGAATTCATTAAGAGTTCTAAGACTCAACCCTCTTTCGTAACGCTCAGCACTTATCTATTATGGATGAGGTTATATAATTTAGTGCTGAAAACTTTCCACTTATCAGTGACTTGTTCTTACCCATTAAACCCAAGATTAGAGATTTTCTGATTTTAGGTTGGGTTACCATCACTGGTGGAACTTTGGTTGAAGAGTTTCAACCCCATCCCTCTAGATGTAGCCTTTACTACCTCTCTCGGTAGAGGTTTAGTGAAAGGATCTGCCAGGTTATTGCTTGATTTCACATATGAAATAGCAATGATTCCATCTTGAATCAATTGTCTGACATAATCATGTCGAAGACTAATATGTCTAGACTTACCATTATAAGTACCGCTATAGGCTCTAGCTAATGTGGCTTCACTATCACAATGTAGTGATACAGCCGATATAGGCTTTACACAAAAAGGAATTTCTAATAGAAGATCCCTTAGCCACTCAGCCTCTTTGCCTGTTGCAGCTAGGGCTATAAATTCAGACTCCATAGTCGAGTGCGTTATGCAAGTCTGTTTCTTGGATCCCCAAGATACAGCAGCACCTCCTAGGGTGAATACCCACCCTGTAGTAGACTTATTGTCCCCTGCACTCGATATCCAGCTCGCATCGGTATATCCTTCCAATACGGCAGGAAACTCTGAATAAAATAGTCCTAAGTCTTTGGTTGCTTTTAAGTAACCAAGGACTCTACTGATTGCATTCCAGTGTTCATTACTGGGGTTACTAGTAAACCTACTAAGTTTACTCACAGCATATGCGATATCAGGTCTAGTGCATTGCATAGCATACATAAGACTTCCTATAGCACTCGCATATTCTAATTGTGCAACTGTTCTTCCAGTATTTTCTTTTAGTTTGATACTTGGATCAAATGGGGTTTTTGCTTCCTTTATATTTAGATGGTTAAACTTGTTTAGTATCTTCTCAATATAATGAGATTGACACAAAGCATAACCCCCACAATGTTTTTTAACTTTGACACCTAAGATGGTATCAACTTGTCCAAGATCCTTCATTTTAAATACGGAAGAAAGAAACTTCTTTGTTTCAGTCACACCTTCCATTTTATTACTTATTATTAACATATCATCAACATATAAACAGATAATAATGATATGACTACCATCTTTTTTAGAATATATGCATTTATCAGCTACATTATGCATGAAACCATGAGATAGTATTTTGGAATCAAACTTCTCATGCCATTGTTTAGGTGCTTGTTTTAATCCATACAGCGATTTGACTAATCTACATACTTTGTTTTCATTTCCTGGTAGAACGAAACCTTCAGGTTGTTCCATGTATACCTCCTCATTGAGGTCACCGTTCAGGAAAGCAGTCTTTACATCCATTTGGTGGATGTGAAGATGATGTATGGAAGCTAGCGCAAATAATATCCTAATGGATGTTATCCTAGCTACAGGTGAGTATGTGTCAAAGTAGTTTATCCCTTCTTTTTGTCTAAAACCCTTAGCTACTAGTCGAGCTTTAAAGGTTTGGATAGTCCCATCAGTGTGATATTTCTTCCTAAATACCCATTTGCAACCTATGGGTCTAGAACCTGGAGGTAAGTTTACTAGTTCCCATGTTTGATTTGATAGTATAGATTCCATTTCATCATTTATAGCTTCTTTCCAAAAAGCTGAGTCTCTAGAGGATACAACTTCCTTATATGTTTTAGGATCATCTTCTATAGTCATTACTATAGGTATTCGTCTTATAACATTTTCTCTATCTGCTTCTACCAGATGAAAAATGATGCGTTGTGAGTCTATATAGTCATCTCCAAAACTCTTCTCTATTCTAGTTCTTTGACTCCTACGAGGTTCAGTGGGAGCTTCCATTATATGTGGAGCTGTGCTATTTGGTTCTCTATTAGGAGTTTGAATTTCATTATCCTTTGACTCCAAGGATAGTGAGTTCTCAAAGAATTCAACGTCTCTTGATTCTATAATTGTATTAGACTCCATGTCTAGAAGTCTATAAGCTTTACTATTTTGTGCATACCCTACGAAGGCGCACTTAATAGCTCTTGGTCCTAACTTGGTTCTTTTTGGGTCAGGAGTTTTGCAGTATGCAAGACACCCCCACACTTTAAGATATCCTAGGTTAGGTTTTCTACCTCTCCATGTTTCATATGGAGATACTTTATATTTTTTAGACGGAAGTCTGTTTATTATATGGCATGCTGCAAGCAGTGCCTCACCCCACAGATTTAGTGGCAACTTTGCTTTTATTAGCATTGAGTTGACCATTTCTACTAATGTTCTATTCTTCCTTTCAGCTATTCCGTTTTGTTGAGGTGTGTATGGAGCTGTACATTGATGTACCAGTCCATGTTCTTCACAGAAGTAATCGAATTCATTCGAGAAGTATTCTCCTCCTCGATCGCTACGGAGAATTTTTATCTTCTTACTTAGTTGATTCTCTACTTCTGCTTTATATATCTTAAACATGTTCAATGCTTCATCTTTGCTCTTTAATAGATAAACATACACATATCTAGAGCAATCATCTATAAAGGTTATGAAGTACCGTTTACCTCCACGAGTAAGAATGTCGTTTAACTCACAGATATCACTGTGCACAAGATCCAAAATTTGAGACGATCTTTCAACACTTGGAAAAGGTTTTTTCGTCATTTTGGATTGTATGCACACTTCACATTTATTAGTTTCATTATCTGTGTATGAGATTAAACCATTCTTAGCCATGAACTTCAAAGTACTATACCCTATATGGGCTAGTCTATCATGCCACAGTCCAGCAGATTCAACCATATACGCAGAAGTGCTACTTTCATTCAGAGAAAACTTAACCATCCCGTTACAAGCATATCCCTTTCCAACAAAATTCCCATTCTTGGATAGAATCAGTTTTCCTGACTCGTATACCACCCTTATACCTGGTTTTCCCAGAAGATCCCCAGAAACTAAGTTTCGCCTCATGTCTGGGACGTGCAGTACATTAGTTAGAATCACTTTCTTTCCAGAAGTGAATATCAGTTCGACAGTTCCTTTGCCGACGACCTTCGATCGGACTTCATTACCCATTTGGACTTCTTGACCATCGGTCAATTCCTCATAGGTTTTGAAGGCTGATTTGTCGTAGCACACATGTACTGTAGCGGCAGTATCATACCACCAGCCTGGAACTTTGCCTTGGATGGTATTCACTTCAGTGATCATAGCCACGATATCGCCTTCTTCTACTGCACTTGCCTCTTTTTTAGATTTGCGATATCGGCATACTCGAGCATAGTGCCCGATTTTTCCACAGACATGGCATGGGCCTTTGAACTTTCCGTTCTTCTTTTGGGCGTTTTTCTTGAATTTCCCTTTATTGGGTTTTAGGGAATCATCTTTCTCGGGATTCTTGTTATTGGTGTTTTCTACTGCATGTACCTTGGACGAGGCATTCCCGTTATCATTCTTTTTATCGCGGTTACGGGATTCTTCCTCAATCCTTAGGTGTTTCTGGATTTGTTCCAGTGTGTAGTCCTCGGTTTTATGCAGCAACTTCTTTCTATAGTCTTTCCACATTGGTGGCAATTTAGCGATTATAGCCCCAACTTGGAATGATTCAGGAAGATCGATTTTGATCGCTTTGATTTTGTTTACTATTAGCTGCAGTTCTTGGATTTGGGGCAGCAGCGGTTTATTATCTACCATGCTGAAGTCAAAATACCTGGCGATGAGAAATTTGTTGGTCCCTTCTTCTTCAGCCTTGTACTTGAATTCCAGTGCGGCCCAGATCTCCTTTGCTGATGATGTCTGTTGGTACAGATCGTACAGGCGGTCGGAGAGTGCGTTCAGAATGTGTCCACGACACAATAGTTCGTCTTCGGCTCTTTTAGCACGGGCAGCCACTTGCTCAGGTGTGTCTTTGTCGGTTGCTTCAGGCAATGCTTACAGATTTGGATCTAGTATGTAGTAGATCTTCAGCGCCGTCAGGAGAAATTTCAGCTTGTCTTGCCATCTTGTAAAATTGGTTCCATCGAACCGATCAAGACGTATCAAGTCCTGATTCATCAATTTAATAGATGAAACGCTATCGGCTTCCATTTTAGAAATAACGCTTTAAGAATGTTGTGAAATTTATACAGATTAATGTAGTTTCTGTATAATATGGAAACCGAAAATAATATGGACAGGCTGAAGCACGTCTGAAAACGCTGTCCTTAAAGCGTTATTTGCCCCAACTCAAGTAAATTGAGTATGCTGATAGGTTACAGGCAAATTGCTTCTAGGATACGACGAGCCTGGTGTGGGTCTGCGTTCAGCAAACACGAAGGCCCACCAAATGGAACTCAATTTCACTATTTCTGGCAGTATTACAATATAAAGGAAAATCCCAAAAATAAGAAAAGAAGAAAATAGAAAAGTGGTTTGCTCGATTAAGTTCTAATCTTCAGCCTGCTGGTTCGGTTGAACCGTCCTAGACCACACCGCTGGTCTGTTCTTCAAGCTAAGGTTGACACCTTGCTGTATTGCTGGATAACACTTAGAATATATGAGTGGAGAGGCTATTTTCTGGAATTCGTATGGAGTGAGTTGAGATTTATTTGGAACCTATCCAGGCCCTCCTTTTATAGGCTATGGTGGCTGGGGGTTATGGTCCAGGGAAATAAATCCCATGACCGTTTTCTGGCTGTTGAGAAAACTAGCCGTTTTATGGCCGTTTGGTGCGACTCGCACACGTCTCGCTGCGGTTCGCGAAGGGAGCGACACTCTGCGACACGTGCGAAGTGCAAAGTGCGCCACTAGCGCCACTAGCGCCTCTACAGCCACACTGCCTCACATGCCCATGCCCACGCCCTCGCACCGAGACCGAGACCGAGACCGAGACCGAGACCGAGCCCGAGCACGAGCGCGAGCGCGAGCGCGTGCGCGTGCGCGGTGTTCCAGTGCTTCGCACTGGAACACGCAAGTCCCATGGTCCACGGACTAGGTAGGCAAATATTATGGTACTCCACTATTATCATTTAAACCACTTTTCTTTCTCTTCTCTTTCCCATGTGGGACTATTCCCAAAGCCCCAAACGTTTTTCAAAAAATAACTTTTTTATTATTAAAATATTTTTATTAAAATCAATATTTTACAACAGGTAGCAGAGATGGAGTTTCACGATATGAGAGAGAGAGAGAGAGAGAGAGAGAGAGAGAGAGAGAGAGAGAGAGAGCTGTTGAATTCCATCGATGCTGAGAAATGAAATTGGGATTTCAAATATATAGGGTGGGGTAGCCGCGGATTAGCTACTGACAGGTCGAGTAGCGACGTCACCAACTTCTGTGGGCCCCATCGTGATTTACATATTATATCCACACCGTCCATCCATTTGGAGAGATCATTTTAGAGGATGTCCAAAGAATGAATCGGATCCAAACCTCGAGCGGACCCACCACAGAAAACAGTGGGGAGAGTGAAGCCCACCGTTAAAAACTTCTAAAGGCCACAAAAAAGCTTTCGATCAAGTTGATGTTTGTGTTTTCCTTCTTTCATGTCTGCGTTAACACATAAATAGGTTGGTTTTCAAATAAATATCTGGGTGAACGTTAGGAAGGTTTAAACGGTAGGCGTCACTCTCCACCGTTTTCTATGGTGTGGTCCACTCCAGCTTTGGATCTACCTCATTCTTTGGATCATGCTCTAAAATGATCTCTCCAAATGGATGGACGGTGTGAATATGATATGTACATCATGCTGGGCCCACAAAACTTAGTGACATCACTTCTGTGGCAACTCTCGCTACTCAACCTGTCAGTAGCTAATCCGTGACCCTGCCACCTGCCAATTTCAAGTGGTTCGGTTCTCCGTGGGCCTCACCATGATGTATGTGTTTCATCCATACCGTCCATCTATTTTTATAGATCATTTAATTGTATGAGATCAAAAATTAGATATATTTCAATCTTAAGTGGACCCCATTACATGAAACAGTGTTGAATGAACATCGACCATTAAAATTGGATTGGAGATGCCCATTCTAAAAGAAAAATCAAAGATAAAGTGGGGACGGTAAAAGTCATTGGTGGCCCACGCCATCGAGACGAATGGGCGGCCGCTGGTCCAGCTCAAAATACAAGCATAGTTAAGACTGGCATTTTCATGGTGGGCCCCAAACTTGCAAGCCCAAATGTACTGATTTTGTTTCTAACAAATACTTAAACGGTAAATCATGGCATGCTTCGCACCAATATATCTGAACGGGCTCAAGGACACTCGATAGTGGGGCCCAAAAATCAGGTTAGCCCAAAATTTAGGTCCTATCAAATCAACACAGTTGATCACTAAGCAATGGGCTCCACAACAAAATACTAATATTTCATATATTGTTATGCTTTAGAAGACATTTGCTAAACAAAAGAGAAAGTACACGTTAATAAATAAATGGTAAACTTATAACCTCGATTCCTATGTTATTGAGGGTAGAAAGTAGACGTTCCTATGCAATTGAGGCTAAAAAGTATACCTTTCGCCTCGGTTCTATGCAAATAAGGCTAAAAAGTAGACCTTTTGCCTTGGTTCCTATGCAATTGAGACTAAAATGCAGACTTTTAGCTTCAGTTTCTAAGTTAAAAAGTAGACCTTTGACCTCGGTTCCTATGTAACTGAGGCTCAAAAGTAGATCTTTTGCCTCGGTTCCTATGTAACTAAGGCTAAAAAGTAGACCTTTTGCCTCGATTCTTGTGCAACTGAGGCTAAAATAGACTTTTTGCCTTAGTTTCTATACAACTGAGGCTAAAAAGTAGACTTTTCACCTCGATTCCTATGCAATGGAGGTTAAAAAGTATACCTTTCGCCTCGGTTCCTACGCCTCGATTCCTATGCAACTGACTTTTGGCCTCGGTTCCTATGCAACTGAGGCTAAAAAGTAGACCCTTCACTTCAGTTCTTATGCAACTGATACTAAAAGTAGACCTTTCGCCTCAGTTCCTATGCAACTGAGGTTAAAATGTAGACCTTTCACCTCGGTTCCTATGCAACCGAGGCTAGCCTTAGTTCCCTAGCAAATGAGGCAAAAAATGAACTTTTAGCCTCAATTCCTTAGCAATCGAGGCTAAAAAACACATTTAACCTCCATTTTTTCAACCGAGGCTAAAGGTCTACTTTCTTGTAGTGCTTGTGTCCAGTACCGCGCTTATCTCAAAGGTCCCGTATCGTATGACATCGATAGAGTTGAGGGAGTTGCAGCAGCAGTTGGACGAGTTGCGTGAGTTAGGTTTTATTTGTCCGAGCAGTTCGTCATGGGGAGCACCGGTACTGTTCGTTAGGAAAAAGGATGGCTCGTTGAGATTTTGCGTGAATTACCGCACGCTCAACCGAGTCACGATCAAGAACAAGTATCCGTTCCTTAGGATAAATGATTTATTTAATCAACTACAGGGTATACAGTTCTTTTTAAAAATTGACCTATGAATTATTCATCAATTTCACCGACTATCATAAGAGTCCGACATTTGATTGTTCATGGTGTCTCAGTCACTTAAAAAAAAAAAAGAAAAAGTTTAAGTTACACACTTCATGAACTAGTCTCCTTGACTAATTACCTACTTTACGACGCTTGTAAAAAGTGTTCTCCAAACATACCTCAGTAGCACTCTTCATCAATTTAGAAATCTTTTTTTTAAAAAAGTAAAAAGAAAAAGAAAAAATCCAAATTCATGACTAAGTGATGATCCAAACAGCCCCTATGATTATTCGTTATTTCACAAATTGGAGGTGGTGTTCTCCCACCTTTCATTAAAAATAGAAAATAAATAAAACCACATTTTATGACACTTCATCACATGTATTTATGTCGATGCAATCACACCACCTACTAATGATTCTTGACTTTCCCTTCTTTGATCCAAAGCAATGTCGAACAATACTATATAGCTTGGAGAGTTAAAGGGTCACGAATAGCTTTCATCCTAGTGCCCACTGTAATGTTTACTTACCTCTGACCTGTTGATTAAGTTCAGGTCACATAAACTTGGACAAAAGGAAAACACGCATATCAGCTTAATCCAAAACTTTTGTGGCATTTGAGAAGTTTTTAATGGTGGGCCTCCAAGCACCACCGTTTCCTGTGGTGTATCCTGAGATGTGGATCAGCTTCTTTTTTCGGATCATGCCCTAAAATGAGCTGTAGGTATGAATGGACAGCATGAACGGCATGGATAAAACACACAAATCAGGGTGGACCTTAGAGAACCTTGGTACTGGAGGGGCCACTATCCAATCCAAAGGTCCAAGAAAGTGATTCGATAATAAGCTACAATAGATAATGTAATCAGGCTTTAATGTCAATGTATCACATCATGTTCATCCATGAATGTCAATGTATAATGTTATGACCTAAGGAATGTATCCGCCAGATATTCATACCATGTGATTATCATGGCATGGCCCACCTTTTATACCAATAGGATTATCAACATAGGTGATTGGCTTAACAAAACTTATGATAGTAGCTGTACATTACCTTCTTTTTTTTTTGTCCTTTTCTTTTTTCAAGATGTTTTAAAGCCACCAACAGCCTAACAATGTAAAGGGTAGCAGCAATTCCACGTCATATCAACCGTGATGATTTAAGGTTGGTTTGGATGGCTCATTAATAATATATTATAGCATAACATCAAAGAAATCCAGTTTGCAATTCTCATTATTTATTACCTAAATAATATGTAACTTACAGTTCAGTACCCCAGCGCCTTTCTTAAATTTTTTTTAAAATGCTACCTTAACGTTGATATCATTATCATTCAACTACCTCCTTTCAATCGGAGGTTTTTAGGGATGCAACCGCCCATATTCTTCAAAGGCCCATTTGATTTTACTGCATGCCCGTCCTTAACACAAGCATTAAAACAGCTACGCTAATAGCATTTCTAAGGTGGGACTCACATCTAGATAGGATTTTAGATGTGGCATCTACACATTGAGCATCATTTGATGAATGGCTCTGATTTCTCAAAAGTATAGCCTTGAAAAGAGTGGCAAATGGACTTTTAGGTAGGAACCTGAATGTCGATGAGCATGGCAACCCATTAACGTTTTCCAAGCAGTAGTGGTCCAATAAAGCGGCCGGCTCCCTAGTAAGTTATGATAAATTGATTAATCACGAATGTCAATGTACAGCTAATGGTATGACTTAAGTGTACTGGTGTGGAATTAATGCATGCATCACCAGCTAATAGTATGACTTAAGTGTACTGGTGTGGCCCACCTTTTGCACCAGCTTCTAATTTATGATACAGCTACTGAACATGATCGTTTTTATTTCTTCAAGATGTTTTAAAGTCACTGGCAGCTTAACCATGCAAAGGCTAGCTAGCAACATTTGCAGTCACATCAACCATCAGTTGGGAACGCTCGTTATTTATTATAATTTAAGTACAAGTACCTTCCATCATATATTATTTTTCTAATTTGGGAGAACTTATTTATATTAAATCTTAAGTCATTCCACCACTAACTCTCTCAAGTGCCTATACCTTTTCCGTCACCATTTTCCATTATCTTTCCTGCCCTTCATCGCAAAAGTGGCAATAAAAAGTGAATTCAACGTCATGTATAGTCCTAGTCATTGGGTGCATCATTGAGACTCATATATTACATATTTATTCTTTCGCTTGTATTCGTTTTTTATGTATTTAAGTATCTAATTAATCTAATTAAAAATATTTTTATTGATAGAGAAGAGAAGTTTATAGTATATTCTTTCTATTTATGAATTGATTTGATTCTCTACAGTTATAGTTTTGTTAAAATATGTTGCTCCATTATTAGCATCCTATGTCTATTGTAATTATATATTGTTGTTGTAATTTTCATTGTCACCATGAATAAGAATAGCTCTCATCCTCTTTCTCTAGTGCACGTAGGATTGCTACATTGGCGGCCGAAGCACGTAAATTTGTGTGTATTTTCTTTTTTGGTTATATTATTTTTTCTTTGCAATATGATATCAGAGCAGAAGATCTTGTGTAGTTGTGATCTAATTCATCATTAAGAAAGAAGGAAACGTGCTGCCTCTTTTCTTCTTTTTTTTTTTTTTTTACATACGTTCTCTCTATTTTCTATTATGATCATTTCTCATTTATCAATGGGTGAATTAGATACAAATACTGGTTGGAAGCTTTTATCAATCCTCTTGAATGGTATTAACTATTTACCTTGGTCAAGGGTTGTAACCTTATCTCTTAGTGGCAAGAAAAAGTTGGGTTTCATAAATGGAACGAAAGTTTGTCCTGCATCTACTAATACAGGATATGAAGATTAGATCTCTAGTGATCAACTTGTCAGATCTTGGATTCTTAATTCGATGGAACCTCATATTGCTGAAATTTTTACCTTCTTTGAATCTGCAAAGGAGTTGTGGGATTCAATAGCAGATTTATATGACAATCAAAATAATTTTGTTCGCATTTTTGAACTTAAACTTGAGATTGCTACAGCACAACAAGGTGAAAAAAATGCTCAGTGAACATCTTGGAAATTTGAAAAGGAAGTGGGACGAATTGAACATGTATCGCCCACATACTACTGATGTGAAAAATCTTCTTAAAATAAATGAAGAAGATAAAATTTTCTCATTGCTCAATAGCCTGAAGCTTGAATATGAAAATATCAGGAATAATATTCTTTTAGATGCTATGCTTCCTTCTTTTTCTAGTGTTTGTATTATTATTCAACGTCAAGAAACTCAGAAGAAGACTATGAATTCTGAGCAAAAATCTTCATCTGAGAAAGTTCAATCAAATAGTCTTTTGATTGAGAAAGAAGATAGAAAACCTTCTGCTACTGAAAAGGGAAAAAATACTTATAAAAATAAGGGCAGAAAAGAGCCTTACCATTATGATCATTGTGGTAAAAATGGGCACACCAAGGATTGATGTTGGGAATTATATCCTCACCTCAAATTGAACTTTGACAAGAATAAGAAGGATCGTGTTGCAAAAGCGGATACATCGATCTCAATGAATCAGTTAAGCCATCTTCTTCAACAAATCAGTCAGTCCATGTCTTCTGAACAAGGTCATTCTGCCTCTACCCATGCTTCAGGTAATTTGCAAGCTTACCTCACCTCATCTTCCAAAATTAATTATTGGATTATTAATTCTGGAGCCATTGATCATTTGGCCAATAGTCCTTCATCTGTGCATAATTTTATTCCTAAGACTGATAAGCGTGATGTGTCCGTTGCTAATGGAATTACAGTTCCTATATTAGGGAGTGAAAAAATTGTCTTCTTTCCAAACTCTCCCACTTCTGATGCCCTTGTTGTTCCATCTTTTCCAGTCCAGCTCCTTTCCATTGGAAAAAATTACTAATTCTTTGAACTATGATGCTATTTTCTCTCATACTTCTGTCATCTTTCAGGATCGAGAGTCGAAGAAGGCGATTGGTGAAGGAACGTATTCATGTGGATTGTACTTTCTAAATCTCACTGATAAGGCATGCTATACCAACGGCCTGGTGGAAAGTCACATCTTACATAAACAACTTGGACATCCTTCCAATCATGTCTTGGCGAGACTTTTCCCTTCTATTTCGGTTGAATCTAGTTTGTGTGATGTCTGTCAATTTTCTAAACAAACTCGTTTACCATTTGTTAGTTCTTTGTCTACGTCTATTGAATCTTTTAAACTAATTCATTCTGAGTTATGGGGTCTTGCTCCAATTGATTCATATGATGGATATAAATACTTTATGTTATTTATTAATGATCGATCTTGTGCTACATGGTTATACTTGCTAAGATAAAAAACTGAGGTATTATCTGTTTTCAACGATTTTCATAATATGGTGATTACTCAATTTAGTGTCAAAGTTAAAGTTTTTAGGTCTGACAATGGTACAGAATATACCAAGAGACCTTTCTCCAAATATATTCGTAGCCAAGGTATTATTCACCAAACTAGTTGTGCGGGAACACTACAACAAAATGGGGTGGTAGAGAGAAAAAATCAGCACATTTAAGAGACCGCAAGAGCTCTCATGTTTCAAATGAATGTTCCAAAAAGATATTGGTCCCATGAAGTTTTGACTGCAACATATTTGATTAATCGACTTCCTAGTCGAGTAATCAATTTTAAGTCACCATTGGAAGTCTTGAAGAATCGGAAGCCTGACATATCTCATTTGCGGGTGTTTGGTTGTGTCTGTTATGTGCACCAACAAGCTATCCATCATGATAAGTTGGATGCTCGATCAAATCGGTGTGTATTTTTTGGGTATTCTTCCACAAAGAAAGGGTACATATGTTACGACTTGGCATCTCAAAAGATTTTTATTTCTCGTGATGTATGCTTTATTGAATTTGAATCTTATTTCCAAGCACAAAGCGATTAGAGGGATCGGTCCCAGGGGGAGTACTTGTATGATTTGGTACTGCTTCCAACAGTAACTGATGATGTCATTGCTCGAGTTATGCCTCCAAAAAATGAAGCAACTCCTACAGCTAAAACAACAGTACCTCAAATAGCAGCACCTCCAAATCAACGAAGATCATGTAGAGAGACTCATCCGACAGAAAGAATGAAAGTTTTTTTTACTTACCATACTATCTCCTATCCTATGCAGGCTTATTTAACATATGATAATGTTACTTTGTCTCATTCTACTTTCTTGAGTACAATATCTAGTGATCAAGAACCAAAGACTTCTCGAGAAGCTAATTCCAATCTAGTTTGGAAAAAAGCTATCTAAGAAGAATTGCAGGCACTTGATGAGAATAAAACATGGGACATAGTTAAATTACCTCTAGGAAAGAAAACAGTTCGGTGTCATTGGATATATAAAATAAAATATAAGAGCGATGGAACCGTGAAACGACATAAGACGAAACTACTTGCTAAAGGATTTACTCAAACCTATGGAGAAGATTATAAAGAGACATTTGCACCAGTTGCGAATATGAACACATTTCGAGTTCTTATATCCCTGACAGTTAGTCAAGATTGGAAATTATTCCAAATGGATGTAAAAAAATGCATTCTTGCATGGTGACATAGAAAAAGAAATTTATATGAGTGTACTGATGGGGTTTTTGCCCCAGGCTCGACCGGTTGTGAACTTCACTCGACCAGTCGAGGGCTGGTGCACAACCAGTCGAGTGGGGCTCGACTCAAAGTCTAACAACGAATGAGGTATTTTCTCCGAGGGGCTCGACTGGTCGAGTGGGTCACTCGAGCGGTTGAGGACATTGCTCGACTAGTCGAGGTTACGTAAATTCTAGTTCGATTTTGTGCAAGATTCAGATTTCTGAAGCCTTTCGCAACAAGGTACGGAAGGGAGTTTTCTAAACTATAAATAGGGGTGCTTAGGGCTTTTTTAAAAAATACAATAGGGTTTTTATGAGACGCAACCCAAGTTCGCATGTGTGTGAGTATACATTCCATCCATTTTTGTCCTGCGGTCCTACCGATTAAATTTTGGTGACCCACGACTCTCAGATTGTGTTTACGGTCAACCTTGAGTCCGGTCACATTGACCTAACTCAGATTGACCCGAGAACTATTACATCATGTTCGCATCGTCGTTGCGGTTCCAACAACATGTCTTATGTGTCCATCCGACCTATGGATCAAAAGTTATGAGCATTTCATCATATGACCCACTTTTTGTACAAATGAATGTGGACCACCTCCATGGCAAAATTTTTAATGCACACCATACACACACACTACAAAATTTCCATGGAATAAACACTACACACCCTAACACTACCCACACCTAACCTACCCTAACAAACATTGTTTGTGTCACCATAGGCCATCATTACTTCCCTACAAATCCTCTCTCTCTCTCTCTCTCTCTCTCTCTCTCTCTCTCTCTCTCTCTCTCTCTCTCTCTCTCTCCCCTCACTTTCTCTTCCATTTGAAAAAAAATCAGCATCCTTCTTCTTATCTTCCCTCCATATTTCAGCCCCTCATCTTCCATTTCTCTCCCCATCCATCCATCAAAACCTCATCTCACCCTTTCATCTTGCTTCTTTGGACCCTGAGAAGCTTAGAGTGGAGTTTTGGATAGAGATCTTAAGGTGGGTGTTTACAACTTACTCATCTTTCTTCTTGTAACATCCCAGATTTTTCACTGTTTCGAATTCCCAAAAATCTTTAATTTTTTTTATTAATTAACTTCACATCACTTAATGACCATTAGCACTCAATATTAGTTTATATAGGTGTGGTACCAGTAAAGAACCGCACAAGTCCGATTAATCAACCGTAGGAAGTCAACTAATCCGCCTGATCGCTTGAACGTCAGGTGTAGCCTCATAATTTACTCACATAGGACCCAAATCTAACTGACCCGTCGTTAACTAATCAAGACAAGCATAACTAAATTAAAGATCTAACCAAAGCCGAGTCAGATGAGGCCCGGATCTTAACAGTAGACTAAATCAACCCTTGTAATGTCTCGTCCAACCAGCACAGTGTCCTGGGGCGTCCATGTAGGATTTTCCGCAGGACCATTTGTTTAAGTCACTCGTGGTGGGGTACCACAAGTTGATTAACCTAGGATTAACTCATTAGAGTAGACCGGACAGGTCATAATAGGGCCTAGGGCGAGCCGCCAAGCCAGATGGCCTATTTACACTTAACAACAGCCCGTGTGGGCCACCCAACGACTGAGGAGGGTCAGAAAATTATAAAACTTTAGGAAACACCAGATCTCACTGGGCTTGAGGTCCATCGCGGACCTCAGATCCAGTGGACACCCAGAACTGGGATCTGACACTAGCCAAATGCACCCCACCAATGCCAGAATTTGAATCTGACACTTACAAATAAAATCGAGACTTCGGGCTTTTCAGCCGTCGAATTTCTTCCAAATTTACAGCGAAGGTCTAATGAATTTTTCTACGCCCGTCCACAAAATCTGGAACCCGATCATGGCACGGTAACCGTTGATCACAAATCGGACCCGTACGATCAAACCAAATATCCGATCGTCCCCAAATTTTGCATGGCCCTTCATCGGGCCATGGTCTACCTATCCTATAAGTTTCATGGCCAGGGGACCACCAGAACCTCTCCAATCACTAGAATAGACCCCATAGGGCCATTTAAAGATCGGAACCGTATGATTAAACCTCATATTCTTTCGTTCATTTGTTCCCAAACTTTGCATGACCCTTCATTAGGCCATGGAGCACCCGTCCTATAAATTTGTGACCAGGGACCCATCAGAGCAACTCCGTTACTCTTTTAGCCTAAAACCGACGGTTTAGAGTAAGCACGACCAAATCTTCACTTTCACTAGTTATAAATAGGCCACACCATGAACATAGTTAATCCAAACCCTAATCATCACCCACCCTAATTCATTCTAGAAATACCCCTATTTTTCGAACAAGCGTTAGACCGCTCATTGGCGGGCCACTAGTTCCAAAACTATAGAAGAATGTCCGTCTCTCTGGGCTCGACGTCCATCGTAGAAGTCAGACCTGGGTGCTATCTAGAACTGCTCAACTTGAGCCAAAGGACGAGTGCATGAAACATGCAAATACCCTAAAGAAAGGAACTGAAACTTAAGTGAATTGGGTCGTCCACTCTTATGCAAAGTTGAGGATTTCGGACCGTTGATTTGTGACTAAACTTCACACATATAGTAAGAATCTTTCTCTTCTCATATCCATATAGTCGCGGCCCCGATCGACCATCGGTGACCGTCGAACAGACTTCTAATCATATCTATCGCGGCGCATCCAAATGGCGGGCCGATCATATCCATACGTAGATCATCATTAGGGCCAACTATCCTACGATGTACATCACCATGTACGCCCCGTGGTGGGCCTTAGAGGTTAGAAAAACCCTCCTATAGGGCTATTATGATAAAAACCTAGACATTGGGGCCATTTGCACCAAATCTGGCACTATAAAAGGGCCTCATTTGAGGCACCCCTCTCCTCATACGAATTTGCCCTAGAGAAAAGAAAGAAAGAAAGAGGAGAAAAGAGGAGAAAGAGAGAAGGAGAGAAGGAAGAAGGGAGAGAAAGGTTGGCCCAAGAGAGGTGAGATCTATAAACTCTTCTTTCTTTTTCCTCAAGAAACCCCACATCCACAATACAAGCGATTTCCATCCGATTGGGGAAGTAAACACTCATTTTTTGTAATCTTTTGTGTTGGGCTAGGATTTGTATGAAATTCTAACATGCAAGTGCATTGTCGTAGGATTCCGGCCAATCAACATCGAGTTCGAAGCTTCTAGGTTGTTCTCCAAGACCTCAACGATTCATAGGTGTGGACTATTGCTCTTAGGTGGCCTAGCACCAATTTTAGTATGTGTTTAATGATTTTGGTTGCTTGGATACTATGTTAGGAGAATCTAGAGAAACCCTAGGGCTTGCATGTTTGTTAGAATTGTATGTTTGGCTCTCATATGATGTTGTTCTTGCCCCTCACATGACTTTTTGTATGAACAAATGAATGCTCATGCCTTGTTTGATTTTCTCATATGATTTGTCCTATAACATGTATGATTCATTGATCTTTGTGTATTTCGGTTCTAAGGGAGGTAGGAAGTGGTTAACTTCCTTATCCACCCACACAACACACACACCATGTTCATGATATTGTTAGCTTTACATGTTAGTAGAAATTTAGAATTTTATGTTGAAAAGCATGAGAATATGGTGTTGTTTATGTTAGATGATGCATCGATAGTTGGCATGTTCTGAATCACCTCCCAAACCCTTGGGTTGGTCAGTAATTCGAGGAGAGCGAAGGTGGCCCCATTGGTAGGACCACCTTGAGGCTAAACCCATGGATTTGGGCTAGTGCGTGTGGGCGACAGTAGTTAGACTACATGGGTTGCTTGCACCCGATGCCGTTCGCCACGTACTGGCCTGGACTCGTGCGATCTAGCCTACGAGCTAATCAATCCTGTTTGTTAACCTTGTATGCTCACATATGTATGGAACTTGAACCACCCTACAATCATTGCAGCCCATTAATAACTCACTTGAAATTGGTCCACAGCCTCGTGAGCCGGGCATGGTGGAATGGGACACGGTGTCCGAGCTGTCGGCCTACGCTGGGGTGTCGCGCTTCCCCATAGTGACTGCGATCCATCCCTTTCTCTTGGCACTCCTCATGTGCTTGAAGTCGGGGATGAGGAACCCGACGGGATCATGGACCGCGAGGTCTTGGCCTCATGCATTGGAGGGTCTTGGCCTCACAACCAGCTTAGGGCATTGATATGTGGGGTGCATCAGATTCTCAAACCTGCTGGATGAATGGACTTAACTAATAACTCGGCTAACACAATCGCATTACATCGCATTAGTTAGGGTGGCGACTCAGAAGTCGAGGTCGCAATGAAGGAGTGCTGACATACGCGATCGTTAGATGGAGTCACTCGAGGGAGTGTTGTGGCGAGGGCATGCATCATATCATTCTGCATATATGCATTTTAAATAAGAGTTGTTAGGTATTGTTGATTATCTGCTTTTTATTAAATTCATATTATAATTGATGCCTGTTAAAACTTAAGATTAATAGTACCCACTGAGTTGATCACTCACTCCCACTCTAGGACGGTGTTTTAAAACACCACCCAGACTCTTCAGTAGCTGTAGGTTGTGTTGAGTTCGACGAGCCTGGTGGCAAAAGCTTGAGCGAGGAGGACGAGTTTTCCTACTTCCAGTTGATGAGCGGCTTTCCATCGGCTTAGGATACTGGATTCTAGATCGTTGAGTCGTGGGCTCAATACATCATTCCTTTGGATATATGATTCTTTTTGTTATTTTTGTTGGGTAACGCCTTGGGCGACCCCTTTATATTCTTTTGGACTTGTACATATTTATATCTCTTTCACTTCAGTAGACTAGTTGTGGTTGTATTTCATGCTCCAAGTAATTTCAGGCTGCGCATGTAAACCTGATTAATCATAAAACCATAAAATTGATGATAAGTGACACTCGGGAACTCGGGAGTCGAGCGTATGCACGACCTCCGATTTTTCGGGGCGTTACACTTCTTTATCTTGATCTTTTTATTTGTTCATATATGGAACATGTGAGATCCACCAATCCACGGTAGGTATACCATTTGATCCCTTTGATGTGGCCCTTGGCCCATCCTATATGCATGCATTGTTCCATAATGGGGCCATTCTCCATAGACCCCATCATGATGTATCTCATGATCTTAATCATTCTAAGGTCATCTAGACCTTTATTTTATGGTGGGGATGGTATCCCAACCATCCACTTTTATTTTAGTCATCCATGTATGAGATTCATAGTGTAGATGTATATTGGTGTATGATGTGTGGTTGGATTTTCTTGGGAGGTTTCAATAGTGGTGGAGTCCTTCCCTATGGCCGGTTTCTCTTCCTTCTCTTTCCTTTGTTAGTAATCTGATGATATTATGTGTGATCCACTTAGTGGGCCTGGATTGCCTAAAAAAGTCGAGGAAGAAAGGAACATCTATACTCAACCTACACCATGGTTTAGATGTCCCTTTTTGTCACCTTAAATGTTCTTGCAAGGGTGGGAATTTGGGGGTCTCCTCTGGACAATTGTGGGGCCCACTAGGGTGGGTCATGGCACCCAATTTATGGGCTAATCCCTTCCTTAATAGGCCCATATATTTATTTTATTCCATGCATGCATTATTGTCCAGAAATTTTTGGACGGATTTTTGTTGGACTTTCGGCTTGAATTTGGGACTGATTGGGGGACTTTTTGTACCCATCAAATATGTTTTTCTAAAAGGTGGGGATCTCATGTTAATGTTCTCAAAATTTCAACCAACATGATCTTGATAGAGGTCCCAAAGGTGTGGTCCAAGTGAGGTAGACGGTCTGAATTTTCTACACTATTCCAGCAACATTCTACCCTGGACAGGTTAGAATTCAAAAATTTATTAAAATACTTTTGGGTGTCTAAATATTTTAAAAGTTTACAGGGAGGTGACTCACCCATGGTAGGACCTAACTACCAAAATTTGGGGCCAATGGACATCTGTACGCACCATGGTGGTAGCTGGACCAACCCATTATAATGTGGTGTCCAGATCAATCTGATTTTCAGGACAGATTGATTTCGTTAAATGAATTAAAATATTTCTCCATGTCTAAAAATTCTAAAATTTTGTGGGGTATGGTTCACCCATGTTAGGACGCACTTACAAATTTTTGGGGGCCAATGGACCCCTTTGCACACCGTGACAAGGGCCGGACTGGCCCACCATGTTGGGACGTCCAGGCCAGTCTGATTTTTTGGACATATTATTTTATTCAAATTAATTAAAATATTTATAGATTTCTAAAAATTCTAAAATTTTGTAGGGATGTGGCTCACCCATGGAAGGACTACCCTACAAATTTTCAGGGCCTCAAGCCTCTGTACAGACCATGGTGTGGCTTGCAATTTGAATAAGTTTGGGGCCAAATACCCAGGCTTGTAGGACTAACCACCATGGGACGCCCCTATCTTGGGTTGTTGGGCCTGCATTCTAATGGCGTGGCCCACTTGAAGTAAGTGTTGTATATCTCCCTTTTTATCTGGTGGGGCCCACTATGATATATGTGGATCACAATGGGTCAGTAACCCATCTAAATTAAATAAAATTTTCGGACTCCAGCAGGCCCAGGAAATGGGTGGGCTGGAATTCCAGTAAGGGGCTCAAAATTTACTACATGGTTGATTGTTTAGGAACTATTGTGGCACACTAGATTTGAGAGAATGTTGCACACACTCCTTGCTTTCCTTCCTTAGACATTTTTTTAGGTGTAATTAGTACCTCTTAAGGCCAATCTTTGAGATGATAATATGGGCTAGTCTTAACCAGATTTTTGGTATTTTTGGTAGCCTTAACTATTCCTTGAGCCCAAGACTGTGCAGGGGCTGACCTTATTATTTTACGGGCCCAATGGCCGTCTACAAGCTGATCATGTGTATTTATTAGCCTTGATACCCTCATAAAATGCTTAATTGTGGGTTGACTTGCAAGGCCCACATAAATGTATATTATGGAGGTCCTTGCTAGGTCTTTGGGCTAATGTGGCAAGGCCCACAATGTCAGTATAGGCCTTACCCATGTGTATTCTTGGGCTTATGGGCTGACCTCAAGTCCACCATAATGTATAAATTGGATGACTTTTGTTTTGGAACATTTCCTTAGGGCCCATTATGTAATATAGTATATGCATTGCCACCCCTTTTGGGATAGTGATTAGGCCTTTCGGACTCAGTTCTTTTAGATAGGCCCATTGATCTTGGTACTATACTCTCCCATCTATTGCATGGGCTTAAGGGAAATAATATGCAAGAAGTTGGGCTCTTGGTTGCCCACTAAATTGACCCTATACTTGGGCTAAAAGTGAGGCCTAACTCACTTGTGTTAAATGTAAAAATTACTCATGTAAATGAATTACTGGGTTGTCCATGAAGCCCACCACAATATATGAAATTATGACCTTTGTGGTTGGCCCCAAATCTTACTTGAGGGTCCACTATCTGGCCTATAAGTTAGGCTTAGTGTATGACCCATTAGGTCATGCATTGCATGGGCTTTAGACCTTATATTATATGAGCTGTAGTGATGGGCTACCTCTTGGAAGCCAATTGAGGTTGAATATCCTCCTGGGTGATCTTAAGGTAGGCCCATGAGTTTCTTTATGGATGGTTAAAGGCCCACCATAGACATTAGGCCATTTGTTTAAGGCTCAATGTGTATGTACGTGGAACCTACCTTAACACATGTTTGGTCCAGGCCATCCAAGCCTTGTATCGCTCGATTATAGATGCACTCTCTGCCTTGGGTTACTGCTGGACTCACAATCCAGTAGTAGGCCCACTTGATCTTTTCATGATATATACGCACTCTCCATCTGGTGGGGCCCCCCAACGAAGATAGTTAGCTTTCATGAGATTATTTCTACATAGTTAACTAATTTCTAGACCTTAACAGGTCTAGGAAGTCAAATTGGCCAAAAGTTTATCAAAATGCCTTAAATGTAAAATTTTATGGTTAAAACTTTATTTGACTATGAGGTCTACCATATTGAGAACTTGTGTACGTGTTACATGCTTATATTTTCTTATAATCTTTGGGCTTAACCAGTGTATTCTTTTGGGTCACCTTTAGTGATCAGATGAGGACCCCATCTTAGATCAGATTTTTTGGGGCATCTCATGGGCCCAGAGTGGGTTAAGATGTCCCAGCTTGGCCCAACCATATATTGGGCCGACTTCCACCATTTTGATGGACTTGTAAGCTAAGATAATGATAGTATTGTGCCCTTGCTTGTCCACTTAAATTATTAGTTATTGGACTGATGTAGTTGGGCTCATTTCATCCAAACTTAAACTTATTTAGTCATATATTGTGTATGTGGGCTACCCACTAAGTCCAACTCAATGCATGGATTCTATGACCATTGAAAATTGAGCCTAGGGCCTTAATTTTTTTCTTAGAGCTTATGTTGTTAAAAGTGATATTATATCTTTTTATGGCCTATTATGAGAAATATATATATGTATATGGTTACTTTTATTTTTATCTTAAATGTAGGCCTTGGGCCTTCTATCCACATCATTTATGGTTGATATGCATTTTGGAGAATGATGGTTAAATGTCCCTATTATGGACCCCTCTAGGTCCGATTGTATTTAAGAGTGATTGGATACTCATCTTAGACTCTTACTAAGCTCATTTCTATATTACTTAGACCCGCAGCTCGTACACTTAGTTTCGTGGGCTAGCCCAGGTAAATAGGCCCCCACCAGAAGTTGGATTCCTTAAAGATATTGTCTAAGTACCTGGTCTTAGTTCCTTCTTGGATAGGAAGAATGTAATATACATTGTATATCACCTTATAGTGTGATTGAATTCATCCTCATGACCATGTACATCATTGTATGCTTGGTTGACACTATGTGAGTGTGGTCATATTGTATCATTGGTCATTGCATGATACCTTCCCCGAGGGACGTAGTATCCCCTCTTAAGCACATTAGATGCTTGGAATTTATGCATGGTTGATTGTGTGATTCATGCATGTGGCATTGCATAACATATAAGCATTATCATCCTTACTTCATCAGGGCTGTAGCCTCCACAGATACATCGTGGATGGTTATGTTTGGACACCGAAAATATTACTTGAGCATATCGGGTGCATAAGATACCCATGGATAAAAATTTTAAAACTTCCATCGTACCAAGGATCTGCTCCAGTGCCATGACCGGGTGGAATATATGAGCGCATGAAGGTCTTAACCGTTAGGCCGCGACTCTCACTGTCGTGTAGTCGGTTGGATAAGTGTGTGGCCTTACTCGCCTGATGTAAGGAGGCATTACTAGGCTGAGTCTGACCAGCTCGTGAATGGGTCCACTACCATCAGGCCTTGCTGGTGATTGGCTGTCCACAGACAGGTAGTGAGGTCTCTTACGCTCGTTTGACTGTATGGGGTCTGTAGAGCGGCAGTCATCCAACAATGTAATGGACCCCGGTGATTTTCTTATGATGAAAATGTACTTGATATGTGGATTAGATATGAGCACTGACATTACTTCGCATTTCATTTGCATCGGTTGTGCAAGCCTCATAATACATCGCTTTGGCATGGCGGCCAATACTCATTATATTGCATTACTCATTGCACTATATAGCCTTGGTATAGCTTCCTACATTATCATACTGCCTTGGTATAGCTTCTTGTATTTATGATAGCCTTGGTAAGGACAGTGATATTAGTATTGATCATGACTCCTTTCTGCATTCTTTATCTTCTTATGATCACCATTGTCACACACTTTAACCACCCTCTAAGTTTTCTATAAGCTTATGACCGATTGATGCGTGTGGGAAATCCTAAGTTGGCGTCTTAGCAGCGGAGCTTGTATAAGTGTGTGAGCCAAGGACCCAATGTTGCAGATCCTCTTCCTTCTTTCTTCTGTTATCTTATGTATGTCTTTTTGGACCTTATGGAAACTTGTAAAAGTTCAAATTCATAGTGAATTTTGTGATGTGTGTCTTTGTTATTCTCAAATTTACTTACTGTGATCTTAGGTATGGTCGTATTGGAAATGATTATATTATTATGAAAATCCTCCTTGTAGGATCACAGGATCGGAACCTGCCTCAGGAGCCGAGAATAGGGTACTACAGAGGTTGTCACAGCCAGAACTGGTCATCGAGTTCCTTGTGAGTCTGGTTACCGAGTTTGGAGCATGAAAGTTTCTTAAAGCTTTATAAGGGTTTGTTAAAGGGTTTAGGGCTATCAAAGGTGTGTGTGTGTGTGTGAGAGAGAGTGAGAGAGAGTGAGAAGAAGCTTGTGGAAGGGAGTTTCTACTCGTAGACGTGATATATTGTACACTTGATATCTCAGCGCTTCTATATCCTTGTAATCGATTAGATCTCTCCATTTTTCTTCTATTCTCTTACTGTTTATCCACTCCTGCATGAGTGAAGAAGGTTGTAACGTTCTACTTCATAGTGGATCGTTGTTCTAGACGAGGTCCCGTGATTTTTACTCCTTTAAGAGTTTTCCACGTAAAAATCTCTTGTGTGGTGTGGTTTATGCTTTGATTGTTTTTCATTGCTTTATTATCCCATAATTCTGGTTTGTTTTGAGAGGCTAGATCCTAAGGTTTTGTGCAAGGCCCCCAACAAAGTGGTATTAGAGCCAGGTTCATTGAACGAGTAAGATTGGTTTTGAATTATGAAATGTGGCTCATCAAGGATGATCAGCCTCAATGGTTTTAACTTGACCATATGAAAGGCTAAGATGGAGGACTTGCTTTATTGCAAGGACTTATATTCTTCAATTTTAGGCATATTAACAAAATCAAAGGATATGTTTGATGATGATTGGAAGAAGATGGACCGAAAAGCGGTAGGGTTTATTAGACAATGGTTGGACGATTCCGTATTCCACCATGTGTCTACCAAGACCTCATCCACTAGCCTATGGCTGAAATTACAAGGGCTATATGAGAGGAAGACAGTCGGCAAAAATATTTTCTTGATACGATGACTTGTGAATCTCAAGTTCAAAGATGGTGGTTTCATGGCCAAGCACATGAATGAGGTCAGCAATATAGTGAACCAACTCTCCTCTATGAAGATGGTCCTGGATGATGAATTATAGGCTTTGCCATTGCTTAGTTCATTGCCTGATAGTTGGGAGACATTGGTGGTGTCTCTAAGTAACTCCACGCCAGACAGAAAGATATCTATGAAACAGGTAACTAGCTGTCTCTTCAATTAGGAGACAAGGAGGAAGTCTCAGAGGTTTTGGCAATAATAGTGATGCATTGAGTGGTGGCTCGAATCGAATGGAATTGAATGTGGCTCTTACCCAGGATCCAGATTTTGGCCTCAACTGAGTCTTTAGATATCTCGTTGGAGAAACCCAATTTCAAAGCCAATGCAGCCTTCCGAGATTCCCTAATCATTAGCTCCTGAAGCAAAAGGATATCAATCTGGTGCTTTCTAATTAATCTTTTTAGAAAACGAGGAGTATGAGTATTACCTACCCCTCTCACATTCCAGGACAGGATGCTAATCATCAGTAACCCAACCTTTATGCTCAGCTCGATTGTACTTGCTTCGCAGTCTCTAACTTTTTCTGCTGATGGTGTTGAGTTTCGTGAGGTTCTTCCTTTTCATCTTCTTAATTTTTACCAGCTCACTATGAAGAGATTCTGAACTAGAGCCAGAGCTAGACATCTCTTGCAGATTGGTGGTGCCCTGTATAATAACCCAGAGTTGCAGATCTTCATTTAATTGTTCTTGCTGGTTCTGTTGTAAAAGTGGAGTGTCCTGCCCAGCCTTCTCAATAGTCCTAGCAAAGTTCTCTTGAGAGATCCCAGGAGCAACGACTTTATTTGGAGTTGTCAATTCTCTATTAGCATTATCTGGGAGATCTGCACCAATTGTGATTGGGGTTAGAGAGGTGGTATTCAGTGGCTTAATTGGACTGTCCTGGAAAAGATCATTAACTCCCGATAACCATTTTTTCCAAGCTTTAATAATGTCAAATGGCGGTCTGATCCAGGGGGCTAGAGTGGAAGCATAAGCCTGGTTCGACTGACTAGAGGTTTGAACTAATTCCTGCATGTTAGCTTCAAGTAAAACAATATCCTTGCTTACCGATATCCTGGATGAATGGGGCTCCTCATTTGTTGGTAGGAATTTGGGCCTGTGCTGATGAAGCAGTGCAACTGCTTCTATATGTGGAAGTAAGTCCAAAGTTTGATGATTGAATTGGTGGAAAGAAAGATCGATTTCATTATTCACAATTAGAGTATATACTTATACATCTATCAATTGCATGCACAATACGTGTTGAATTCCTGGGGGACCTCCTTATATGGTATATTTGCTAGAATCGTTTACAGAACTTCACTATACTAGTGGAAGCCTATTCAATAAGTAGTTACAGGCCTTGCCTATGCTTAACAAATGGTGAAACCTTATCAAGAGGTAGATGCTGGTTAACGGGTTCCAACTCATGCAAGTAGACGGATTCCCACTTGAGGCATTCATTCATTATATAATATTTGTATTTTCTTTTTAAAATTATATTGTGTATGATTATTGCCATTCTATTATAATTTAATATAAAGAACCATGTCGATAATTCCCACTAGGTCTGGTTAACTTACCCTGTATTGATATAAAACTATATAGATGTGATTGAGGGTGAGCTAGTGGCTCAAGAACAAGAGGAGTACATGGTCGAGCCAAAAAAGAACTCAAGGGACATGTGACGCAAGGAAGGACATGAGGTCGAGCACCATCTTCCTTAAGAGGATAACTATTCCGAATCCACGGAACTTCTCTGAACTCCTCACAAAGACCTCTCGAATCCACGAGGAAAGAAAGCAGAAAATAGAAATAATTTCTAATAAATTTGAAATTGATTAATTAATTAATAAAAATGAGTTCACAACCCTTTAAATAAGGGTACCAAGCAATAGGACAGAAATCAGAACCAAACTACAACTAAAACTCCTAGAATCTGCGACTTACTATAAATAGTAAACTTACTATTTATAAACGGTCGTGATGTCTACTAGTGAGCAAGGTTTTTGGCCAAAAATAGTAAGTGTCCTATTTGGCTTTCCCAAACCGTTCTCCTAATTATTCTAAGCACTTTTCATGTTGGACACGAGTCCTAAAGCCCAATGGATGAAGAGTTATAATCAAACTAAAACTTACTATTTATAGTAAAAACGAAAATAAAACAGGAAAACGACCATCGATCCAGGGGTATTTCACAAATCTGGGTGGCACAAACTGGCATAGTGAGATTAGTTGGCTAAAGTAGCTCGTTCTACCCCAAAATCATATATTTTACATCAGACAACTGATTCTAGATTCTAAGATACGCCCGATCTAAGGTCCGACAATCCAGATCACTTCTATCGTCGACCAGGCCTTTTCTGATCCATCTTGGCTATGAAACTGTCCGCGACCCGCTCTACATCAACATGTGGCCCTACTTGACAAAGGAAGAACTTTTTGTCTTAGATTGATCATGAGTATCACTTTAATTATATTTGATGTTATTAGATTGTTAATTATTTCTTTCAAGTTGTTAAACAAAATTTATTTCATTTCATAAGACCCTGAATGAGAGGGTCCTTAACCATGTTAAGAACTGATTATTAGAATGTATGATCGATTTCTTATTCATGAGATCTGGCTGAGTATGAGTGAAAAATAAATCTATGGTAGAACTACTAGCTAAGAAAATTTGTGTAACCACATCTAATAGTTTAAGTACACTTAGGGTACAAGTCATAATGTGGATCTCGGGTCCGTAGTATACAGTAAGTACACGAAATCCGAAATCTAGGTCGTAAAAGATTTCATTTTTTCTTCTTCTTTTTAAGGTTCTTAGTTATTTTTCTTAATTATTTCTTAGATTTTTTTTAAAAAAATTTTTTAGACCTATTTGCAAACATAGCTACTATTCTCGAGGGATGCATTGGACATTAATCCATATCAAAGATTGGATGGTTTATAGTATAAATTAATAATCAATAATGTAAGAGTGTGCATGGACCCTGCATGAAATTCTTGATTGTCTTTCTGAAAATCTTAAGCAGGTTATCTAGACTATAATCTCCATATCCGCGACAGTTGGTGCACTGTACACGTCTTTGGCTTGATGGTCGTTGATGGTCTAATGATGATGACTTCTGGGCTGTCTGAGATGTATGAAAATAGACAGTAGATGGCCGGTTGATGAGGCTTTGTATGTGTTATCTGGAAGTGATGCTTGGGTCCTCTGCCTAGAGTCCTTTGATTAAATTATGGATTGGGATGCTATGTTTGAGCCTTCTCTGTCCTACGGGGAAGCTCCTTCCTCGTGTTGATGTTGTGGCCAAGGACTGGTACGTTTGTATATCGGGAGTCATCAGATGGTGGAGGCTTGGGAGGTAGAATCGTGGCAGTTCTGTTCGTAGGTTCTCGTCTATATGCTCTGCTCATAGGGTAGCTAACTGCTGGTTGTGTCGTTTATTTTGTATTTTTATAGATTTTGCTTTGTTGGGGTACATGATAGGCATGGTTCGGTCTTTTTATTTTAGTGCCCACCTGCAGTATGTAAATCTTTCTGAAGATCAACAAAGTTATAGGTAGTAGTGTGCTTCCACCTTTCTCAAGGAAAAATAATAATAATAAGTATAATCAAGAGGAATCATCCATTCTCGAAGCCAACGATTAAATATGGTTTAGATCATCCATGAAAAGTGATTTTCCACAGTGATCGGGCTGCATTCACGTAAGGTTCAAGTCAGTGGTTTGACATATTTTAGTATAACCAATATGCACTGTCCATTCTCCAAACCATTGATAAAATGGTTAGGGTCATCTGATCAAAGTGATTTTTCATAGTAGTTGGCCATTAAAGGTTAGTAACCCATGATGGGTATAATTGATAAGGATTGTCCATACTCCAAGAATTTGGTACGATGGTTAAGATTATCCAGTAATAGAGATTTTCCATGACTCTGGAGACCAACCTTTGATTACCCATGACTCTCAACAGACAGTTTGATTGGACGATCACCATCTGATCAATAGTCAATTGAATGGATGGTCCCAATTGATCATAACAAAGATTTGGACTGTCTATCGTTCTTCCTACCTTCGACTGTCTTTAATTATCTCGTAAAGTAATACTTTCATTAAAATGCCCTAATCATTTTATCAATGGAAATAAAACAAATGGTACACGTTGATTGCAAAAGCTCTAATCATCACTTTCACCGTCCGACATTTGATTGCTCATGGTATCTCAGTTTCTTTAATTTCTTTTCTTCTTTTTTTCCTACCTGCACACTTCATCAATTAGGCTCCTTTGCTAACTACTTAAAATCATGATGTAGGTAAAAAGTGTGGTCCAAACACACCTCAACTCTTCATTAAAAAAAAAAATTAAAAATTTTAAAAAATTAAAAAATCCACATTCATTAATTAAGTGCTAATCAAAACAGCCCCTAAGTTTGAACCACTGATAGTGGAAGAAAGAAAATAAAATGGTTGAAATTTCCCATGGTGAGACGTTTAATAATGCTTGGATACTAAAAAATTATTGTATTAAAAAGCCATCCAAAGACCCTAGTCAAATTATCACACGAGATAAAAGAAAAAAAAAAATGTAGGAGCTTTATCAGATTTCCATTCGCCATCCAAATTGAAGCGCCGGAAGTGAAATCTATGAGAATTCATGTCATGATTGGGTATCAGTATAGTGTTGATTTCTTTTCCCTCTATAAAATACACAACAGCGTGTGCCACACATATCTCAGGGATCATTGATTATATCAGTTGTAGATTGTATTAAATCATATACAAGTGTAGAATATTTTATAAGTAGAATGTATTAGCAAGAAGATCTTGTAGTAAATGTATTAGATCCAATTCATTGCTATATAGCATAATAACAACTCTTCCACCAATTATCCCCATGCCTTTCTCATCATTATCTTCTTTTTCTTTTTCTTTTTTAATCCTTGTCCAATTTTATATGGTATCAGAGAAAACTAATCCAAGCCATTAATTATTGAAGTTTATCATCCCCAACTTCAGCTACTGGATTCAGATTAGTTCAGATCAAATCAAGCACTCAATGTCCCAACCCCCATGCCCACTTGCTACCCACGAATCCGGGCTCGATCATTTCGTTTTTGTTAGCAGCACCATTTTCAGTGATACCACCATTAGATTTGGTGATCCGTCAACCCTAAACCCATATCAATACCCAGATCCAGTAAACATCGAACCAATGTGTTTTCTCTGATCAGTGGAACCCGTCGATACCATCATCTACTAAATATCATTTTATTTGCCACCTCCAACTCGCATCATGTTCACCGGTGTCATCAACTCTGTCGTTGGCTATAAACAACAATCACCGATAGTCACAGTAATACTAACCTATCCCATAGCCACCATCTTCTCTAGCATGGCCGATCAAGCATCTCATCTCATGGTCTATCAACAACGGGACCTAACTGCTTCCTTTCCAGTTTACCAGTGTCTATCCACCATTTCTATTGTAAAGGATTTAGTGTTGAGGAGAAGCCTTCAATCTTCAAGTTTTCATGTTGCTCGACCGGTCGTGGGAGGTCTTCGACCGGTCGTAGGTTCGAGCCCTGGCACGACTTGAAGTCCAACGAATTGTGCTGTTTTTTTTCTCAGTATAGGACCAGTCCTGAGATTTTCAGGACCAGTATTAGGGATCTAGGACCGGTCATAGGAGGGCTAAGACCGGTCGTAGGATAGCTAGGACCGGTCGTAGGTTACGCATTTTGTTCCACGATTTTGTGCGAAACTGCGGATTTGAATCCTTTCGCAACCGGGATGCGAAAGAGAAGTTGTCTAAACTATAAATAGGTGTTCCTAGGATTTTTTTAGGTAATGAGAAAAGCTTTCTAAAGGGGTTCTAGGATTTCTAAACGGTGTAGCAAGGTTGAGATTCAAGGTTGTTCGAATCGGGTAAGTCCTTTGTCTTTGTAATTTCTGTTTTCATAGTGGAGATCTGTCGCTTTGTGCCGTGATTTTTTCCCGAAAGGATTTTCCACGTTAAATCTGGGTGTTCTCTGTGTTCTCTTATATGCTTGGTGCCATTGGATTGCTATCCTAGATCTAGATCTGTGTGATTCCATAAGGTTCAAAATCCCCAACAAGTGGTATCAGAACTAAAGTTGGGGCACAGATCTGAATCTGAAGGATTAGTAATAATGGCGAGTGTCAGGTATGAGTTTGAGAAGTATTCAGAAAAAAAAAAAATTGAGTTATGGAAGGTTAAGATGATTAACCTGTTAACCAAGCAAGGCGAGGATGGTGCTCTTGAGGAGCGGAAGTCTACTATGACTGATGATGAATGGAATGCTCTTGATAAGAAGGCTTTATCATCGATCCGTTTATGTCTCACGGATGAGGTTATCTACAATGTTATGAGGGAGAAAACTGCGGCTAAGCTATGGGCGAAGTTAGAGGTGTCTATGCGAAGAAATCCTCGAAAAATCGCATACACTTGAAGCGATAGTGGTATAACTTCAAGATGGCAGAGGGTGGAGATCTGGAGGCTCACATCAGCAACTTTAATAAATTGGTTTGCAAATTGCTGGATATGGAGGAAGTGATGAAAGATGAAGAACAAGCATGTATGTTGTTGAATTCTCTCCCGGCGTCGCATGAGGCATTCAAGGACACTATGTGCAGCATGAATAAAACCCTGAGTGTCGATACTTTTATCTCAGCCCTTCAAGGGAAGGCTATGAGACAACTGAATAATGACATGGGAACAGCTTCTGATGCACTGTTTATAGTGAGTAGGAATTCTGGACAAGGTACAGGTTCTTATGGTTCTAGATCCAAATTCAGAGGCAAGGGCAAAGGAAAGGTAAAGTGCTGTAATTATGGGAAGGAAGGACATGTGAAGAGGGCTTGTGAAAATCCTAAATCGAAGAGGGAAGATTCTAAGGCTTCATGCAGGGAGGCCAATGTTGTCACGTCAGATGGATCGAGTGGATGTGATGGTGATGTTTTATCTGTGTTTTCGCTCAGACAGTCATACGATGATCATAAGGATGAGTGGATGCTAAACACAGGGGCATCTTTTCACATGACTCCTCATCGGTGTTGGTTCACCAGCTATAGGGAGTGCGATGGTGGACAAGTATTTATGGGCAATGATATTGCCTGTAATGTTGTGGCTGTTGGTTCTGTGTGCATCAGGATGTTTGATGGGGTGGAGCGTACCTTGACAGATGTGGGGCGTGTTCCTGATTTGAAGCAGAATCTGATTTCTCTTGGTGTGCTTGAGGTAAAAGGATGCAAGTACACAGGTATTGTTGGTGCTCTTAAAGTATCCAAGGGAGCATGGGTAATCATGAAAGCGCAACGACTCGGTAACTTGTACAAGTTGATCGGGATCACTTCAAAAGGTGGAGCTACGGTGGATGTAGCGGATTCCACCTCTATACGTGTGTGGCATGTTGGACATGGCTACATGAGCGGGCAGGGCAGGAAGGCTGAGACGAGCAGACAGGGATACAGAGCAGGTGGAGCAGCCGCATATGTGAAGAATCACACGGCATGACCGCAGGACATCGACGAGGTACATGGATGACTCCAATATTGTAGGATATTCATCTTCTATTCAGATGGCTCTAGGTGAGCCTGTTGCTGAAAAGTGAAAGATGACTGTGGGTGATGTGATGATTCGTTGTACCAAACCGACATCTGGGAGCGGGTGGAGCTTCCAGTGGACCAGAGAGTTGTTGGATGCAGGTGAATCTTCAGGAGGATACAGTATAGATACAGGGCGAGGTTAGTACGAAGGGTTATGCTCAAAGAGAAGGGATCGGCTTCTCAGAGATATTCGCACCGATGGTATAGCAGGTACATATTAGATCCTTGTTTGGCACTGATTGGCCAATGTGATCTTGAGTTATGATGATATGCAGAAATAAGAGAAGAGGTCAAGAAGCTACACGGTTGAAGAATGAAGACTTGGTGGAGATTGTTGAGGAGAAGCATTCAATCTTCAAGTTTTCATGTTGCTCGACCGGTCGTGGGAGGTGATCGACCGGTCGTCGGTTCGAGCCCTGGCACGACTCGAAGTCCAGCGAGTTGTGCTGTTTTTTTTTCCAGTCTAAGACCAGTCTTGGAATTTCCAAGACCAGTCTTAGGGGTCTAGGACCGGTCGTAGGAGGGATATGACCAGTCGTAGGAGGGCTAAGACCGGTCGTAGGTTACGCAGTTTGTTCTGCGATTTTACGTGAAACTGCGGATTTGAGTCCTTTCGCAACCGGGATGCAAAAGGAAAGTTGTCTAAACTATAAATATGTGTTCCTAGGGCTTTTTTAGGTAATGAGAAAAGTTTTCTAAAGGGGTTATAGGGTTTCTAAAGGGTGTAGCAAGGGTGAGATTTGAGATTGTTCGAATCGGGTAAGTCCTTTCTCTTTGTAATTTCTGTTTTCATAGTGGAGATCTGTCGCTTTGTACCGTGATTTTTTCCCAAAAGGGTTTTCCATGTTAAATCTGGGTGTTCTCTGTGTTCTCTTATGTGCTTGGTGCCATTGGATTGCTATCCTAGATCAAGATCTGTGTGATTCCACAAGGTTCAAAATCCCCAACGTTTAGTTTGGATTCATCCCTTCTATTCCGTTATAGCACTTGCATTACATGACCACCTAACCGACTGAAGCTTCTACTTCAGCATCGATCTATCCATGAGACTTGGTGCCTTGTACCTGATACTCTTATTATTAGATGTGAGTCTTCTCTGCAAAACTTTAGTCTAATGGTAGCATTGAGAGACATGAAGCACGATTAGTTGCTCAAGGCTATAAAAAAGAGTATGGCATGACTAGGGAGAAAATTTTGCCAATGTTGCCAAACTGATTTCCGTGCACAATTTAATTACCCTCTCTGCTTTTTGGCAATGGATTTTCTTTCAGACCAACGTGAAATATGCTTTGCTTCATGGGCATCTGCGGGGATTATGCTGGAATTTTATTTTTTCCCTAAGAAAATTTTAAGGAATTCTTACCAGCAGATTTGAGAAAGCCAGGGCTTTGCTTGATGGAATCATCATGCTTGGAGCTTAATCTAACTCGCGATTAATTTGAACGCAACTCTTTAAGTCATGGTGAATGACCCCATTTCCGAGGAAGGCCCGACAGGATCTATATGGTGATGTTGGGTAGAAATTAACGAAAAGCTTCAATCTTAAACTTCACATTGATCCATATCATGCGAGAATTAACTCTGTGCGGACAGCCTTTGCCGTATAGACAGAGCAGGTGCCCGAAACAAATTGTATTCTCCGACCTTGCACTTGCCAAGGAAAATCAAAGGTTGCCTGTGTGTGGAGAAGATGGAGGAGCCATTAGATGGAAATCACATATATTTGGGGCTGTATATTTTGTTTATATGTTCATATTGGCTGCTGTAACTGCGATATTTTTGACTAGATATTTTTGTCTAGTCAGTACAATAGGTTGAGGTCTTATATAGCCCTTTTCCTTTGGTTGTGTTGGCCTTTGTGCGGGAGGTAAGTCTATTGGGGTGTATCTGACATTTTGCAAATTCGTAAATTGGAAGTAATGTTCTCCTACCTATCATTTATATAAATTTTAAAATTTAAAAAAAAAAAAAAAACAAAAAGAAAAGAAAAGAAAAAGAAACAACATGTATGACCCCATGTATTTATGTCAATGCAATCACACCATCCACTAATATAATTCTTGAATTTCCCTTCTTTGAACCAAAGCAGGGCCGAACAATATTGTGAACTAAAATTGGACAGTTAAAAGGTCATAAATAGCTTTGTTGATGTTATCAAGCAACTGCGTGGGAGAATCGAAGTCATTACTGGAGTTGAAGAGCATTTGGAATACTTTTAAAACAGAGATGGAGTTGTTTGCATGATTTCGGCATGTCGCTGACGCCATCCACCAGAACATGTTCCAGTAACTCTTTCTTCTTCTTATCAAGTATCCTTCTAATAAACTTGATCGAGTCCTTGATGTTTGCTTCTGGATTCTCCTTCAAGTATAGCAAGACTAGATTCATCTTCCCTTCCTCATTTTCCTTCTGAAAATGATTTTCAGCATCAGACGTGAAAAGGACCAGAGATTTATTATTTTATTTTTTTTTATGTTAATTGAAGGAATTTTCTTACCTCATAGCTTTGTATATCATTCAATAGCCGAGTGGAAACCATTAGTAGTTTTGTGACAAGTTCAGTGTGTGAGTGCCACTTCAAGTAGGAAGATAACCCCGGACTCGCCAAATAAGATGCTGAAAGAGTCATTGTATGTGCAGCAATAGATATCATGCCTGTTTCAATATACTCATCTACGGATGGCGCAACTCGCATTCTGCTCCATTCAGCTTCCTTTATCCATGACACAAATGTTTCATACCACTAAACATGGAAATGCACATTCATTATTATCTGAAAATGGTTAGTTTCTGAATTGTTTAAATTGTAAACCTACCAATTCTCGGAGATCTTTCACTATATCCTGCCCGTGTTGATCCAGGCATTTCGCCGCAATATCATTGATAAGATCATTTAGCGCTTCAAAGATGGTTTTGCTGTGGTAACTTAGGTCCCCAAGCTCCCATCTATTACCATTAAGCAAGGAAATAGTTATAGTTTTAGGACATAATTCATGTAAAGAGAAATGCAAGACAATTCAAGCGAATGCAGCGCATGATCTGTGTCAATTGTCAGGTGGGCCACAACATGAACATACCCCAGACTGACAATTAGGTTGTACACATGATTCCATTGATCTTTTTTTTTTTTCATCTTCTTCTTTTATGAGAATCCATTTTCCTCATACATATATACCCTACCAGGTGGGTGGACCGTGGACCAGCATGATTTTTTGACCTAGGGCATTCCCATGATGGATCCAATGTTATGAATGGCCCAGACCTCATACATGCATGCCAAATATTCTAACGGGATGGAGCAAATAGATACCTTTGAATTGCTTTTGTGAGATTATTCAACTCATCTAATGAGTCCTTCGTATCAAAGAAATCATCAACAACAGTAACAAGTGTGCCAGTCTTAACGAGCGTCATCCGTACATTGAAAAGCCCCGGATTGTTTACAATACAAGCTGCAGCAAAGTAGCAGTAGCTAGTTTTCTCACGTCCGAAGCCAATGTCACCAAGACCCGACTCCTTGGACCACCTGTTTTTGAGAGACCACACAAATCCTTAGTAGGGGGAACTGGTGGAAACACACTTGCACACCTTAACACATGTCACACAGGTAACCAATTGGTCACATGTCTGGTACATGCTAGCCGTGCATAAGGTGGGTTCCACAGCAATATCTTTATTATAGTGCCTCATGCATGGCTTAGATGCTTGTGCTCCATGTAAAGGTGCATGTGATGGTGTGGGTGAGGCTAGCAAATTAAACCTATATCCTGGTTTGCATGTACAACATATCATTTTGATTTTCATCAAGATGAAGATTAGTTTTTAGTTTTTCTAGTTAAAAATAAATAAATTAATAAAGCAATGTTCAATAGGCCCCATAATAGGCACCTTCAAATGAATGGCTTGTAATATGGAAGATAGAGCACAAAGCTCTCATGATGAAAACCAGAGGCATGGTATAAACAATACTTTCATCATGTCAAAGCACAAGAAACCAGGATGAAAACGAAAAAACAAAAAAACAAAAAAAACAAAAAAAAAACAAAAAAAAAAAAAAACGAAAAAAACAAAAAAAAAAAAAACAAAAACAAAAACAAAAACCAAACAAAACAAAACAGAATGAAAGCTCCAAACATTAATCTAATCTTGCTTAGTACCTTTTCATCTCTTCCAATTCAGTCTTGAAAATTGATTGACGAAAAGTGTAGTTTGCTTTTGCCAGTCGTAGGAATACCGCATTATTTAGGCCCCACAACCTGCATGTGTGGTTTGTCATTTGAAACTAAGGATAGAAGAAGAAGAAAAAGAAAAACCATGGATGATGAATCTCAAATTCTCATCTATACCGATAATAGGTGGCCTTTCCCATCCACAGATAGTGGGTTTCAGTTCCTTCGATGCTCATCCTATGCCCAAGGTGATCCAATCGGGCTAGCCATGGCAGCTTCAACTCGTGCTCAATCTAAGGAATGACACATCCATATTAAGAGGATTCAATTTATCTAGAACTATATCTTTTATAACTTTTAATGGTAAATTAATTTTTCTTTGATAAATCTAGGATCGTATTATAAAAAGATTGAAACAGAAAAAACCCATGGTTTAGTATACACGACTTCCTAATTCTAACAAGTGGGACCCATGGTTAGGTAATCCAGACTATTGGCCTGTTGACTCTCACAATGAGTGCATCACGCCCTAAAATTATCTGAGATTGGAAGATCCCCACGGCGGATACTCAGAACTTCTCCAGTTGAATGTGGATCATTGCTGCATTTCTCTCCTTAACCACCTATCTGTATGCCACAATCAAAAGGCTAAGGCTGTCCTCTTGAGGAGATTTTAAAGTCCTAGCCCATTTTTGAGAGACATGACATACCGATGGCCAGGATTACAGAACCATGAGCCGCACTTGGTAGAAGTGCAGGCCTGATTTCTCTGCAAGAAATCAACCAGAATAGTCTACAACGCCTGTTTTAAGTAACACATTAAATCCCCAAGCTCTTTGGCCCACCTTGCTGTACATGTGAAATCCACTCAGTTCATCAGGTGAAAACCCTTATATTTACCATATATACAAACAGATCTAACCCAATAAAAAATATCAGATGAGCCACACCAATGACAACTATGTAAAAATTCGCCAAAAACCTCTTAGTTCGCATGGCGTGGCCCGCTTGAGTATTGGATCAAGTTGATTTTTTGTATCTTCCAGTCACCCGAGTGAGGTCCTCTCCTTTTCTTTTCTTTTCTTTTTTTTTTTTTTAAATTCCTCCTTATGTAATGATCTTATTTTAATGATTCTAAGTGGTAACTGACCTCTCTTTGAATATTGAACATAACAACGGTATCCTTTGTATTTTTTATTGACATTCCATTCTCTAAAAGTCTTCTTGAGAACATTCGGACTTCCTCAAGCTCATTTTCACCTACAAACATAACATCGGTTGCTCGGTGGATGTTTAACATCACACTCAGGAAACATTCACAGTTCTCTTCCATATGCGATACGATACTCTTATGTTGAAGAAACCAACAAAATCTTCCTGTAGACATAGACATTGTATACTTAGTCAAGATAATCGCCACAAAATAAGACCAGTAGCTCTGCTAATTAGCTCTCACATGCACTCTACACAAAGCTGACATGGCAGCCTAACATGTGTGTGGGAGCATATATAGTTATAAAACTCGCTGAACCGACTCATAACTCAGCTGAGTCAACTTGACTCAGCGAGATTTTGAGGAAGCACCTCCGAAGGTTTGATTTTATTAAAAATAACAACCCAGTGAGATACATGCACTATTGTTGCTTTGTGTAATGTCATATATTACATAGGGAAAAGGTACTATGTGCTCCACCTCACAAGTCCGTCCCGTGAGGTCGAGCTGTGTGGGCCCCACCGTGATTCGTTTCGAACATTTACCCTATCAGTCAGATGCACCATTCCATCGTGGGCCTAGGTCTCCAAAATCAAGTCAATAAGTGACTTTGTGGGCCACACGACATACAAAAGTGGAGAGGGGCCATGCACCATTAAAACATTCATAATCATTTTTTGGGCCCACCGAGATGTTGTTAGCAAATCTAGCCCATCCATTATGTGTGTCTCACTTGGATGAGGGTTCAGACCAAGTTTCAGCAGCATTCAAAACTAAGGTAAGCCCCACAAAGTGCTTTTATATGTTTTAACGGTGTCTTCACATGATTTCAGATGGTATGGCCCACCTGAGTTATGTATAAGACTGATTTTGGGCATATCCCATAATTTAAAAGAGACCCATCAAATGCACGGTGTTGATGGTCGACACGCATCACAATGGGGCCCACACAGCCCAATCTCACGGGAGCTCATCGTGAGGTAGAGCACATAGTACCTTTTCCCTATTACATGTATGCAAGTTCAAGTTGAGTAGACTGTTTTGTGTTTTTGAACTGAGCGGGAGATTCTAATCATTCTTAGGTGAGCCCCACCGTTTAGCTGACGTGGCTCAACCATCAAGCCAGTCCACCATCAGGTGGATGGGGCTCATGCATTTAGGGCTCATTTGGTTGGGCAGATTGGAAGGACTTGGATGGTATTCGAAGGGATCTGAAGTTAAATCTTAGGATTGGCCAAGCATACCAAACAGATTGGGTGATCTGATGCCGGGATGTAGCAATCTCATGGATATTAAGACAATCCACCAACAATACTATCATTACTTTTAAATCCCATCAAATATAAATTAATTCATTCAAATTTGCCTGAACCATATTTGGTTCGAGGGATTGGAAGGGAAGGAAAGGTTTAATCTCGAAATTGGCCTGCATGCTTGAACAAACTCGATATACCAATCGCCGGATGTAAAAATCCTATAGATTTTAAGACAATCCACTGACAACACCGTTGCTTGAAATCCATGCTATCCACCCTAATACCATCCAATCCCTTCCAATCCATCCGTCCAAACGGGCCATTAATGTATACGGTTATCCATCAACTAGAACCCTTTCGTTGGTTCCCTAGCGCCTGACATAGGGTGCCCACCTGACTAGTGCAATGACCTGCTTCTATGGTCATGTCATTGTACCCTGGGTACTACCGGATGCACTGACAATGCGTGTAGGAAGCGGATTGGCTGATATACCACACACCAGCTATATAGTGTACCGACATTAGCAAGTTTTGTCAATGAGTTATACGTTATATCTAATCTGACCATCCATTTTTCGAGCTCGTTATAAGTCTTGAGACGAAAAATAAGAAAGATCGAAAGATCAAGTGGACCATGCTGAAAAAGAAGTAGGGGATTGAACGTTTGCCATTGAAATCATTTTGAGGCTCACGGAAGTTTTGGATCAATGTGAAATTTGTTTTTCCTTTTCATCCAGGTCTTTGTGACCTTATGAGCAGATTGGATGGAAATTAAATGTTATGGTGGGCTCTACAAAAATTTTAATGGAGAAAATCCTCATCTCCACTGCTATTTTTGGTGTGGTTCATTTGATATTTGGATATTATTCATTTTTTGGACAGTACTCTAAAATGATCTCGAAAAATGTATGAACGGTGTGGATATAATAAATACATCATTGTGACGCCATGTAACTTTGATCTCCTTTGAACCGTTTGTGCAAGTTCGAGGAGCGTCAGCGCTCGTCTTCGCGCTACACGTACCTAGCTGGTGTGTGGTGTAGAGGTGCTCGTCTGCTTAACAAAGATTAATAATAATAATAATAATAATTAAATATAAGAGGTCGAAAGAAACGCTTACGAGGAGATACACGATCGCCATGCATCCGCAAGAGTCTAAATGCCAAAGAATCTTTGTACATCTGCAGTGGAAAGACCTGCGCTTATGGCCTCATGTTCTTGCTTTATCCGATCTCTGCACATTTCATTACCAATATTTCAATTAGAGAGAGAGAAAGAGAGCGAGAGATTTGAGTAAGGGAAGACTAGAGAGGCGGTTCACTGATTTGCATCCAAGGCATCTGAGAGATTCATCACGTGGGTCCTACTGTGATCATTCAACTATCCAAAAATCAAGTGGGTCTATTTATCCATGGGCCGCCTGTTGGCTATGACTATGGAATGTTGGATCTGAAGAATCTGACCAATTCATCAGGTGGGTTCCATTGCTCAAAAATCAGTTTGGTCCACTTATATGATGGGCCACATGCTGGCTATGACTATGTACTGTTCATTATTTTTCCTCCATTTTCCTAATAGGCATATGCCCCACTTGATAGGCTCAGACTCATTGTGTGGCCAGGGCATGTTATGTGACCCAGATCTCCCACATGCATGCCACGTTTGCAACTCTGATATGAATTGCCTATGGCTATAACCTTTCCTCATGTAAACCGGCATAAGCACTGAATATGCGACCATACATCCGGACCTGTTGCTATTTTTACAAGGTTATTCTAACCGTTGGATCTAGGATCATGTTGCAATGATCCAAACCACTTATATGATGTGCCCCACAATGGATGAGTAATACAATTAAAATCTTCAGGATTGTAATATCCTATCAAATAAATTATCAAAGTGTTGAATAGTGCAATATGAGAGTTTTTCTTTCTTTCTTTTACCCCATGTATCCAGATCCATATATATATATATATATATAAGCGGTTTAATTGTCTGGAGAATCCATTAATTCCTTAGATTCTTAACAAAGATGTATGATTTTTATCTGCTGGATTCCACTGGGAGTATTACCTATAAGTGAGACTCAAAACCTCTTCAATCTCCTCCAAGAAATGCTCTCTCAAACCTAATCTTTCCAATTGACTGACCATCGAAAGCTTAATGAGTTCTTCGTCAACTGGATACATTGGAGGAACTGCATTGTCAAACCATTGAAGTTAGTTTCGTCTTATGCAGATAACCACAAAACAATGGTCAAGGTAACAGTTCATATTCAACAGATATTTTATAATAATAATAATAATAATAATAATGAAGGTTTTAATGACCAAAGTGATTAAGTATTTCAACTGGAAAGCTTCAACGTTGGTTCCCCCATCGACCTATCTTAGTATAATATGTAGGGATGTATTTGAGAAAGCCTCAAAACCAAAATGTACATGCATTGATCCCTATTAAAAACCCTATAAGCTACGTAATAAAAATGGGAAAAATCCAATTAGCTAGATAGTTTTTCTCACCTCCATACCCGCATCTTTGAACCATGGATTCCAAATAGTCCATACAACCTTTATTTCCTGTGACCATGAAAGCATGCGCCGTGGCAGACGGTGATTGAAATAAGGACCCATCTTTGCTTTGTTGCTTTAGTATTTGCTCTGGACTTACATCACATGTTGTCGGCAATACTTCCATATATGATAAGAGCGGATAATTAACACATTCGAAACAATCTTTCCTGCAATTACATGCACATTATCATTCAAGCACGTATATATATGAAGTAATTTCTCAATGCTAAGACGAAATAGAAAAAAATAAAATAAAATCTTTCCTTTGAAAAAAGAGGATGAAAGTGGGGGAGTTTATCTCTTTTATGCCTTGTTTTACACTTAAATTGTATTTCTAATCTCATATGTGAACTGCTAGACGTCAAAAAAATGATCCCATCTCGGTTGTGGCCCGCATGCTGAGATAGTCCAGTGATCGGAACCATCCAGGTTCCAGATGCTATATTATATGGGCTACCCTAAGAAGATTTCGATCGGTGATGAATGGATGATTCTGATTATGACAATTTGAATGTGAATTTAGAACATTGTAAAGAAAATTTCAGTGGTTCACATTCAATTCCAAGACAGTCGAAGGTTGGGATCCATGTTCCAGTACTCCATGAATTTAAACAATCAACCATCCAGCAAGTAGTCCTAACAGGATAACACATGCGAGAGATCCAGAGTCACGACGTGGGCCATATAGGCCAAAGAAACTCTAAATTGGATCCGTAATACGTCGATAGGTAAAGGACTATTACTTTTTATAACAAAACAAGCATAATGTTAGTTTCATAGAGGAAAGAAGCAATACATTTCAAGAATCGTTTGCCTTTCACTGAAAATATTTTTCACCACCTCTGCCAACCCATCAGGAAAGACATTTAAGCCTGTTGTTCGTGCAAGCTCGATCATACCTGGAAAAACTATTACAAACCAACGAGGATAACAACCATTGAACTCTTTAAGCAGCTTCTCCATATTTCCATGAATGAATGACAAACCTAAAATTCAAAAATAACATGAGACTAATTAATTACAATTTCAAACTACAACAGTATATAATAAATGAGTAACAATAATAGTCACACATCGAAATGAAAATAGCTCAATATGGATGTTAGGATTTTTCCATCTGGGAGATTTTAGGGGCATGGTCCATCCACAGTGGAATGGAACCTTCCAATTGTCTGGATTCCTGCATTGAAATGATAATAGTCCCAATATAATGGCAACTACAATCGCCCCATCAAGGTGATTTTAGGGTTATGGTCCATTCACCTCAATTATAAGTATTGAAAACACGTCCATCAGGAAGTTGAAAGACAATCCCCCATGCAGGGATAGGGTACAACATAGGGAAAACAACACCTGTGACACAAGTGGGAGGAAAACTGATATCAATGTTGAGAAAGCAACTCTTTGAACTAGTTTGTTTTGGAAAAGAAGTCTTCAATAATACTTTTACATTGGCATTTGAAAACTGTTTGGATCACAATCCAATAAACGGTACCTCTTTTCCCTCTAAATTTGCAATTTAAAACATTAGATTCGAGCCAAAGCTTTCCTTCCATTTGACTTTATGAAAAATAATAAAAGAATAAAAAAAACATATTTCTTTCCTTGTTTAGGAAGGCAAGTACAAAGGTAAATGACTTGGTAGAGCAATCTTAACTTCTCGAGCTAGTACAAACGTCCTACCAACATAAACTTTATGGTGCACCCATAAATATTTTAATGGTAGGTGCTTCCATTAATTACTACTTTTTTGTACGGTGTGGCCCACTTGAGTTTCTCATTTTTTGGCTTGTCTACTTATAACATGAGCTGGCGAAATTGACAGACGGACTGGATGTCCTGTGTGAATGTGTATTCCTTTGAATTCGTGTATATCACGATAGAGGATGTGTGGCCACACATGTTGCACGTCAATCCATATTTGGAAGCCTCTTATTTCTGACGCCGATTGGGAGTGGATGATGTGCGGCCCGGACCTCATTCAAAACGATGCGGCCCTTACTGTGGAGCCCACCTTGCTGTATGTATTCTATATCAACGCCGTCCATTTTTATTTTATTTTTCAGATCTTTTAAGGGCATTAGCCCAAAAATGAAGCAGGTCCAATTTTCAGTTGAACAATACCTTAGGAAACAGTGGTGAATGAATTCACGGAAACATTATGGTAGCCCTTGGAAGCTTTTAATGGCAGAGATTTCAATCAGTACCATTTCCTATAGTATGGTCCAGAACAAAGTCCATCTATCATCCACTCCGCTCATCAATTTTGTCAACTCCTGTTAGGACTTGAGCTCAAAAATGAGGCAGATGCAGAGCTCAAGTTTGCCACATCACACAAAACAATGATGATGGGAACGGCCATTGACCACTGTTGAAACCTTTTAGACATCCTACAGCAAGAAGCGAATGCTGTAAGAATTCTATAAGGTAGGCATTATTGATCAAAGGTCTAAATTGCCCTAAAGTTTGGATAGTCTAAGCAGGAAACCAGTAGACCACCCTCAATTGTCATTCATCTAAAATCGTTGAAGGAGTTGTGCACTATAACTATGTCACGCACACAATGTTTTAATTGAACTAGATATTCAAATTGGTGTGGAGCTTATAAGGAGTGAAGTTTCAATGGATTTCAAACTCGACCCTCTAAACTACATAAATAAAGTTGAGTCCCAAGTATAGATACAATTAACTATATAAATAAAGTTGATTCCCAAGTATAAATACAGTTGAAGCTTCCAATTCAATCATGGTACTTCTCTAAAGTGTGTAAGTTACGGGCTAGGTACACCCTTTTATTTAGTTTATTAGATCTCCATTCCTCATGCATAGGTACACCCTTTTATTTAGTTTATTAGATCTCCATTCCTCATGCATAGGTACACCCTTTTACGAAGCATATCATGATCCACTTCAATTCCGCATTACAATTTAATAATGTTACTCCTTGTTTACATAATATCCAAATAAATCAGGGTTATGGTTTAGAACAAAAGGTTCCACCACAGCTGTAGCTCAAATGAGTTGTGCAGGCTCCACTTGTAACGTGTTCATGACATCGCTTGTTTAGTCATCTTTCAAAAATCAAGTCAATCCATTACTCAAGTGGGTCACACGAGTAAGCCCTCTCTTTTTCAAGAATCATGGATTGACATCATGATTTTTGGGCCATAGAAAAAAATAAAATAAATGGGAGGTAGTGGATGTCATCAACACTTTATGGTGGGCCACAGAAATTAAAATATAATAATTATAATAATAATAATAATAATAACCAAGACAAAACAAATACCTAGCTTTATGTTGGTGGATCCGATGTTCCATCTGTGGAGTGCGACCATGCAAGCCAGGGTTGTAGAGAGGCAGTCTATGGTAGGGACATTGCAATGTCCTGGCTCTCCCCAGAACCCTTCTTTCCTCTGATTGCTGAGTATCCACTCGACACATTTACTGAATATTGGACAGTTAGGATGTTGAGGGTGCGGGATCAAGGCCAACCATGCCGTATCATATGCAGAAGGGGACACAAGGGAGTAGAGATAGACAGACGAGAACATCTCATCCTTGATCTCTTGAACAAGGGCTTTGATGGACTCCATAAAGAAAACTCCGGGCCACAAAAAGCTGATCTTATATATCTGAACCACTCTTCCTAAAACTTGCTTCTTTTAAGTGTTGTTTGGAGAAAGAAGCCAATGCTCTTATTTATGTTGGGGATTTTGAACCTGCGGAATCACACAGATCTAGATCTAGGATAGTAAATTAATGGTACCAAGCACACAAGAGAACACAGAGAACACCCAGATTTAACGTGGAAAAAAAAAAAAAAAAAAAACCACGGCACAAAGCGACAGATCTCCACTATGAAAAACAGAAATTACAAAGAGAAAGGACTTACCCGATTCGAACAACCTCGAATCTCACCCTTGCTACACCCTTTAGAAACCCTAGCATACCCTTGGAATCCCTTTAGAAAGCCTTAGCATATCATCTGCCATCCCTAGAAAAGCCCTAAGAACACCTATTTATAGTTTAGGCAACTTTCCTTTCGCATCCCAGTTGTGAAAGGACTCAAGATCCGCAAAATCTGCGTTTCCGCAATCGCATCTGCGGAACTCCTCGATGATATCGAAGGACTCTCGATAACAGCATCGATATGATCTGAAGGTCTCTCGATCATATCGACAGAACCAAGAAAATTGTCCAGCGACCAATGGTGAAATTTCTATGAATTATCGATGTCATCGAGACACTCTCGATAATAACCTCAATCCCATCTGAAACCCTGTCGATATGCCCAACAGTCCACCAGACAGATTCAAGACATCTGTCCATAACAATTTATAATGTCTAAAAGGGTCAACGTCAGCTCACAGCCATTTTAATTGACCCCACCAGAATTTCCTGGTGGAAGCCCTTCTATGCGAAAGCTCTCTGGGGTCCACCACTGAGCCCAAAAATGACGACACTACTCAAGTGGACCATACAACATGAAACAGTGCTGAATCTTACAGTTGGGTCGTTCGATCACCAGCCTCCACCCACGAACCATAGAAAAGGCCGGTTACAACGTGAAACAGTGGTGACTGAAATCCCACCATTGAAACTTTGGTGCGAAGATTTGGATCAAGCTTATATTTATTTCTTCTTTTTATTATTTTGCATTTATCGGTATGGGAATAACCTTATGAACGGTTTGGATGACACATCATACACCCATGAAAGGTTTTACGGTGGATTTTTCCATTGTTAATGTTTTGTGTAGCGTGGCTCACTTAATTTTTGGGTTTGTCCCAATTTTTGGCTCATATCCTAACATCAGCTGGCGAAATTGATGGACGAAGTGGATGCCACAAGGACATATATGTGGGACCCACACAGCTTTTGCTTACAACGCTCTTGAGGGGCAGGAGTTACAAACAGGACTTTTCCATTTTCTTATTTTCATTCACGAGGACATCACTACAAGTCAACATCCATTTCCTCCATTTTTCATTCATGAGAATCCGAATTCTTCAACCGTTGAAAGCAATGAGCCTTTTCCCACCGTAGGAGCCATGGGGATCCTGAAAAATACAAGAAGAACGCCATTTCAACATGCATCTAAAGGAATATATGACATACGTGCAAATATTAAACACCTGTGCGAGATCCAAGCATTCCATAAGGTTGGAAATAAGTCCTAAATCTTCTGTCTAAAATATCAGACAACTTCATTCTTCAGGTGGGCCGCAACCTGCAATGTAAATTGACGGTTAATATTTTCTCTTCTATTCATTTTATTTTAAGCTGTGGCCCACCTAATGGATCAAATGGCCTGAAATTTATGCAAGAATATCTAAATAGTGTATTGCATCTGATGGATAGCTCAAATCCCGTGTACATGTCACACCAGATACATGCACTCGCATGTGATTGTGTCAGCTTCTACACGCGTGTCAAATTAGCAAACCGAACCGTAAGCATGCTATACGAGGATTTTTATTATTATTATTATTTTTGTTAGCTTGTTAGTACACCTCACTATCAGTTAACACTTCACTGTTAGGAGTTGATACCAACACCTCGGTGTCACGCAAGGAATTCCTTAAGTTTTTATTTTGTTAGTATGTTAGTACAGCCACTGTCAGTGAACACTTCACTGTTAGCCATACTTCACTGTTAGCCACCCTCGTTAAAGGAATTGATACTAAGACCTCAATGTTGAAACGAGGTGTCTTTCATTCAGCCTACCACCTGGGCGATGGATCTGGTTATGCCACGCAAGGTTTTGTGATGTGGATTGTGAGGCGAAATCAACACGATGTAGCCATGCGGTGTGTGAACTTTGTGGGGTCCACCGTGACATAACCACCCCATCCATCCCCATGAGCTGTAAAGAAATGGATGGATGATGTTAATATATTAACGCATACATCATGGTGGACCCCACAAAGTCCTTATACTAGGTAGATGCATGGTATGGTGAAACATCGTAATAGCTTAGAGCGCGTTACCTTTACCATAGCGTCCACGCACATCTACTATATCCATTCGTTTTTCCAGCCCATTTTAGGAGGATTTCCTTGACATTAAGCATATCGAAATTTCAAGTGTACCGCACCACATGAAGTAACGACAATTAAAGGATGACTATTGAAAACCTTGCAAGGCCACAATATCTATTTTTCATCCAATACATTGATAAGATCAATAGAAGCGGATGAAGGGAAAATAAAAGGATTAGCTTTATACAAAACTTATGTTGCCTACAAGAAGCTTTTAATGGTGATTCACTACTTTTTTTTGTCTCCAGTGGCGTGGTCCACCATAGATTTAAAACTTAAAGGCTAACAGCCTTATATGAGCTGAAAAAACAGAAAAGTAGTGTGGATACGAAACAAATTCATCAAGATGGGCTCCACATGTAACACCCACTAAGCTCTTATTTAAGAGATAATCTGCTCCCCGTTTATCATATGTTGCATATCCACTCTATCCATCCGTTTTTAGAGATCATTTTAGAAAATTATTCCAAAAATTAAGAATATCCAAATCTCAGGTGGACCACACCACAAGAAACAGTCCTGATTGAATGCTCACCATTAAATACTTCCCAAAGCTCATTGTAAGAAATTTCATAATGTTTACTTTTCATTCTAGCTGGTTGATAAGGTCAATCAAAACTGTGGTTTTGGTTTGAAGGGGAGTGATGGAATTATAATCCAAAGCCCAGCAATTGCTGCGATTGTTCATCTTGGAAAGCAAAGCAACACTTCCCATGGAGATGCTCTTCGAAGAGGAAAATGCTTGTGTATTTTCTAGGATTATATAAGTGTTAGAAGCTCCTGGTAGGGGCAGTTTGGTCTTTTCAACTTACATTTAAAAGCCTATGAATAAGCACCTTGTACCGGTTGTAGCAAGCAAGTGAAAAGCAAGTGTGCGGCAGCAGCAACGGTAAAAAAAATCAGTTTGTTTTTTTTTTTTTAAAGGGTCAATTAAAACTCTTGAAGGAAAAATAAAAATATCAATTTGATCCAAAACTTTTTAAAAAAATAAAATTAATAAAATTAATGGTCATTTACTACATTTTCCAATGATGCAGTCCACCAAAAATTTGAATCTGCTTAAGTTTTTAGATAATATTCTTAATTAAATGAGCTGAAACAATGGATGGTGAGGATGGATATAAAATAAATTCATCGAGTTAAGCCCCAGACGGGGAGGATAACACCCACTAAGCTATTACCATGGTAACAGTTAATCTGCTTCCCCTCGTCACCCACTAGCATAACTTCTAGGGGTCGTTAGGCGTATGGGATTAGGTGGGATGGAATTGCATTTAGTCCCGTGCCAATTCCACTCAATATGAAAAGCTTGGAATTAGATTAGATGAAATTGCACTGGTCGTGTGCCAATTTCATTCAATGTTAGCATGTTGTGTAGGTCTCATCATGATATGTGGGCTATATCACGACCAATTTCATTCAATGTTAGCATGTTGTGTAGGTCTCATCATGATATGTGGGCTATATCACGACCAATATCATTCAATGTTAGCATGTTGTGTAGGTCTCATCATGATATGTGGGCTATATCCACATCGTCCACTCTCTATGACATGATACGGATGTGTGCCTCTATAACCACACTGCCTCACGTGCCCACGCCCTTGCACCGTGACCGTGACCGAGCCTGAGCGCTGGAACACGCAAGTTCCATACTCCTTGGACCTGGTGGGTAAATATTATAATACTCCACTCTCCACATTTAAACCAAAAATTCTTTTCCTCCTTTTCTAATATGGGACTATTCCCAAAACCCATGAAAAAGGGATTTTGCAAACCCTTTTTGTATATATTATATAATATTTTTATTATTAAAATATATTTAAAATCAATATATTACAACATTTAGTTCGCATTTACCCCTTCTATTAATCCATTACAGCACTTGCAATACATGACCACCTAACCGACTGAAGCTTCTACTTCAGCATCGATCTTTCTTTTCCTATCTTGATTCAATCGAGAATCCATCTACCTACAAACAAGCTTCAACCAAACCATGTTAGAAAGAGGCCATGGATCCAGAAACTAGTGTCTTATTAGAGAACGATCCATGAGACTTGGTGCCTTGTACCTGATACTCTTATTATTAGATGTGGGTATTCTCTGCAAAACTTCAGTCTAATGGTAGCATTGAGAGACATGAAGCACGATTAGTTGCTCAAGGCTATAAACAAGAGTATGGCATGACTAGGAAGAAAATTTTGCCAATGTTGCCAAACTGATTTCTGTGCACAATTTAATTACCCTCTCTGCTTTTTGGCAATGGATTGTCTGTCAGACGAACGTGAAATATGCTTAGCTTCATGGGCATCTGCGGGGATTATGCTGGAATTTTATTTTTGCCTTTAGCAACTTTTATGGAATTCTTACCAGCACATTTGAGAAAGCTAGGGCTTTGCTTGATGGAATCATCATGCTTGGAGCTTAATCTAACTCGCGATTAATTTGAAGGCAACTCTTTAAGTCATGGTGAATGACCCCATTTCCGAGCAAGGCCCGACAGGATCTATATGGTGATGTTGGGTAGAAATTAAGGAAGAGCTTCAATCTTAAACTTCACATTGATCCATATCATGCGAGAATTAACTCTGTGCGGACAGCCTTTGCTGTATAGACAGAACAGGTGCCCGAAACAAATTGTATTCTCCGACCTTGCACTTGCCAAGGAAAATCAAAGGTTGCCTGTGTGTGGAGAAGATGGAGGAGCCATTAGATGGAAATCACATATATTTGGGGCTGTATATTTTGTTTATATGTTCATATTGGCTGCTGTAACTGCGATATTTTTGTCTAGTCAGAACAATAGGTTGAGGTCTTATATAGCCCTTTTCCGTTGGTTGTGTTGGCCTTTGTGCAGGAGGTAAGTCTATTGGGGTGTATCTGACATTTTGCAAATTCGTAAATTGGAAGTAATGTTCTCCTACCTATCATTTATATAAATTTTAAAATTTTTTTTAAAAAAAAAAAGAAAAGAAAAAGAAACAACATGTATGAAACTCCTACACCCCATGTATTTATGTCACTGCAATCACACCATCCACTAATATAATTCTTGAATTTCCCTTCTTTGAACCAAAGCAGGACCGAACAATATTGTGAACTAAAATTGGACAGTTAAAAGGTCATAAATAGCTTTGTTGATGTTATCAAGCAACTGCGTGGGAGAATCGAAGTCATTACTGGAGTTGAAGAACATTTGGAATACTTTTAAAACAGAGAGATGGAGTTGTTTGCATGATTTCGGCATGTCGCTGACGCCATCCACCAGAACATGTTCCAGTAACTCTTTCTTCTTCTTATCAAGTATCCTTCTAATAAACTTGATCGAGTCCTTGATGTTTGCTCCTGGATTCTCCTTCAAGTATAGCAAGACTAGATTCATCTTCCCTTCCTCATTTTCCTTCTGAAAATGATTTTCAGCATCAGACGTGAAAAGGACTAGAGATTTATTATTTTATTTTTTTTTATGTTAATTGAAGGAATTTTCTTACCTCATAGCTTTGTATATCATTCAATAGCCGAGTGGAAGCCATTAGTAGTTTTGTGACAAGTTCAGTGTGTGAGTGCCACTTCAAGTAGGAAGATAACCCCGGACTCGCCAAATAAGATGCTGAAAGAGTCATTGTATGTGCAGCAATAGATATCATGCCTGTTTCAATATACTCATCTACGGATGGCGCAACTCGCATTCTGCTCCATTCAGCTTCCTTTATCCATGACACAAATGTTTCGTACCACTAAACATGGAAATGCACATTCATTATTATCTGAAAATGGTTAGTTTCTGAATTGTTTAAATTGTAAACCTACCAATTCTTGGAGATCTTTCACTATATCCTGCCCGTGTTGATCCAAGCATTTCGCCGCAATATCATTGATAAGATCATTTAGCGCTTCAAAGATGGTTTTACTGTGGTAACTTAGGTCCCCAACCTCCCATCTATTACCATTAAGCAAGGAAATAGTTATAGTTTTAGGACATAATTTATGTAAAGAGAAATGCAAGACAATTCAAGCGAATGCAGCGCATGATCGGTGTCAATCGTCAGGTGGGCCACAACATGAACATACCCCAGACTGACAATTAGGCTGTACACATGATTCCATTGATCTTTTTTTTTTTCTTCTTCTTTTATGAGAATCCATTTTCCTCATACATATATATCCTACCAGGTGGGTGGACCATGGACCAGCATGATTTTTGGACCTAGGGCATTCCCATGATGGATCCAATGTTATGAATGGCCCAGACCTCATACATGCATGCCAAATATTTCTAACGGGATGGAGCAAATAGATACCTTTGAACTGCTTTTATGAGATTATTCAACTCATCTAATGAGCCCTTCGTATCGAAGAAATCATCAACAACAGTAACAAGTGTGCCAGTCTTAGCGAGCGTCATCCGTACATTGGAAAGCCCCGGATTGTATACAATACAAGCTGCAGCAAAGTAGCAGTAGCTAGTTTTCTCACGTCCGAAGCCAATGTCACCAAGACCCGACTCCTTGGACCACCTGTTTTTGAGAGACCACACAAATCCTTAGTAGGGGGGACTGGTGGAAACACACTTGCACACCTTAACACGTGTCACACAGGTAACCAATTGGTCACATGTCTGGTACATGCTAGCCGTGCATAAGGTGGGTTCCACAGCAATATCGTTATTGTAGTGCCTCATGCATGGCTTAGATGCGTGTGCTCCATGTAAAGGTGCATGTGATGGTGTGGGTGAGGCTAGCAAATTAAACCTATATCCTGGTTTGCATGTACAACATATCATTTTGATTTTCATCAAGATGAAGATTAGTTTTTAGTTTTTCTAGTTAAAAATAAATAAATTAATAAAGCAATGTTCAATAGGCCCCATAATAGGCACCTTCAAATGAATGGCTTGTAATATGGAAGATAGAGCACAAAGTTCTCATGATGAAAACCAGAGGCATGGTATAAACAATACTTTCATCATGTCAAAGCACAAGAAACCAGGATGAAAACGAAAAAACAAAAAAACAAAAAAACAAAAAAAAAACAAAAAACAAAACAAAAAAAAAAAAAACAAAAACAAAAACAAAAACAAAAACAAAAACAAAAACAAAAACAAAAACAAAACAAAACAGAATGAAAGGCCCAAACATTAATCTAATCTTGCTTAGTACCTTTTCATCTCTTCCAATTCAATCTTGAAAATTGTTTGACGAAAAGTGTAGTTTGCCTTTGCCAGTCGTAGCAATACCGCATTATTTAGGCACGACAACCTGCATGTGTGGTTTTTCATTTGAAACTAAGCATAGAAGAAGAAGAAAAAGAAACACCATGGATTGATGAATCTCAAATTCTCATCTATACCAATAATAGGTGGCCTTTCCCATCCACAGATAGTGGGTTTCAGTTCCTTCGATGCTCATCCTATGCTCAAGGTGATCCAATCGGGCGAGCCATGGCAGCTTCAACTCGTGCTCAATCTAAGGAACGACACATCCATATTAAGAGGATTCAATTTATCTAGAACTATATCTTTTATAACTTTTATTGGTAAATTAATTTTTCTTTGATAAATCTAGAATTGTATTATAAAAAGATTGAAACAGAAAAAACCCGTGGTTAAGTATACACGGCTTCCTAATTCTAACAAGTGGGACCCATGGTTAGGTAATCCAGACTATTGGCCTGTTAACTCTCACAATGAGTGCATCACGCCCTAAAATTATCTCAGATTGGAAGATTCCCACGGCCGTTACTCTCCAGCTGAATGTGGATCATTGCTGCATTTCTCTCCTTAACCGCCTATCTGTATGCCCCAATCAAAAGGCTAAGTTTGTCCTCTCGAGGAGATTTTAAAGTCCTAGCCCATTTTTGAGAGACATAACATACCGATGGCCAGGATTACAGAACCATGAGCCGCACTTGGTAGAAGTGCGGGCCTGATTTCGTGCATGAGCTGCACTTAGTAGAAGTGCAGACCTGATTTCTCTGCAAGAAATCAACCAGAATAGTCTACGACTCCTGTTTTAAGTAACACATTAAATCCCAAGGCTCTTTGGGGCCCACCTTGCTGTATATGTGAAATCCACTCAGTTCATCAGGTGAAGACCCTTATGTTTACCATATATACAAACAGATCTAACCCAATAAAAATATCAGATGAGCCACACCAATGAGAACTATGTAAAAATTCGCCAAAAACCTCTTAGTTCACAAGGCGTGGCCCGCATGAGTATTGGATCAAGTTGATTTTTTGTATCTTCCAGTCACCCTAGTGAGGCCCTCTCCTTTTCTTTTCTTTTCTTTTTTTTTTTTTTTCCTCCTTATGTAATGATCTTATTTTAATGATTCTAGGTGGTAACAGACCTCTCTTTGAATATTGAACATAACAACGGTATCCTTTGTATTTTTTATTGACATTTCATTCTCTAAAAGTCTTCTTGAGAACATTCGGACTTCCTCAAGCTCATTTTCACCTACAAACATAACATCGGTTGCTCGGTGGATGTTTAACATCACACTCAGGAAACATTCACAGTTCTCTTCCATATGCGATGCGATACTCTTATGTTGAAGAAACCAACAAAATCTTCCTGTAGACATAGACATTGTATACTTAGTCAAGATAAATCGCCACAAAATAAGATCAGTAGCTCTGCTAATTAGCTCTCACATGCACTCTACACAAAGCTGACATGGCAGCCTAACATGTGTGTGGGAGCATATATATATATATATATATATATATATAAAAGGTACTATGCGCTCGACCTCACGATAAGCTCCCATAAGGTCGAGGTGTGTGGGCCCCACCGTGATGCATGTCGACCATCAACACCGTACATTTGATGGTTCCCCTTTAAATTATGGGATATACCAAAAATCAACCGTATACGGAACTCAGGTGGGCCATACCATCTAAAATCATGTGAAACACCGTTAAAACATATAAAAGCACTTGGTGGGGCCCACCTGAGTTTTGAATGCTGCTGAAACTTAGTCTGAACCCTCATACAAGTGTGACACACATAATGGATGGGCTGGATTTGCAAACCACATCTTTTATGGGCCCCAAAAATGATTATGAATGTTTTAATGGTGGACGCCCCTCTCCACTTCAGTATGTGTTGTGGCCCACAAAATATATATATATATATATATATATATATATATATATATATATATATATATATATATATATATATATATATATATATATATATATATATATATATATATATATATATATACTTGAGGAGCATATATTGTTATAGAACTTGCTGAATCGACTCAAAACTCAGCTGAGTCAACTTGACTCAGTGATATTGTGAGGAAGCTCCTTCTGAGGTTTGATTTTATTAAAAATCACAACCCAGTGAGATGCATGCACTATTGTTGCTTTGTTTAACGTCATATATTACATATATATGCAAGTTCAAGTTGAGTATACTGTTTTGTGTTTTTGAACTGAGTGGGAGATTCTAATCATTCTTAGGTATGCTCCGCCGTTCTGCTGACGTGGCCCAACCATCAAGCCAGTCCACTTGTCAGGTGGATAAAGGGAGGGGGGGCATGTGCATTGTTGTCCATCAATTATAACCCTTTCGTCCATCCATTTTTGATAGTTGGTGTATTTACGTCAGCGAGTTATGTGGATTCATAATGGGTTATATATTATATCCAATCCGTCCATCCATTTTTGAGCTTGTCATAAGTCTTGAGACGAAAAATAAGATAGATGTAAGCATCAAGTGGACCACAATGGAAAAAGAAGTGGGGGATTGAACGTCTGCCATTTAAACCCTTTTGGGGTTCACAGAAGTTTTTGGATCAATGTGAAATTTGTTTGTCCTCTTCATCCAGGTCTTTGTGACCTTATGAACAGATTGGATGGAAAATAAATCTTATATTGGGCCCTATGAAAATTTTAACGGTGAAAATCCTTATCCACTATCCAAAAAGATCTCGAAAAATGGATGAACGGTGTGGATATAATAAATACGTCATTGTGAGGCCATGTAACGTTGATCTCCTTTGAACCGTTCGTACAACTCGGAGTTCCGGGAGCTTGTCTTCACGCGACATCGTACATAGCTCGTGTGTGGTGTAGAGGTGCTTGTGGGGTTAGCAAAGATTAAAAAATAATAATAATAATAATAATAATAAAAGAGGTCGAAAGAAACGCTTACGAGGAGATACACGATAGCCATACATCCGCAGTAGTCTAAATGCCAAAGAGTCTTTGTACATCTGCAGTGGAACGACCCGAGCGCTTATGGCCTCATGTTCTTGCTTTATCCAATCCCTGCGCATTTCATTAATTACTAATATTTCAATGAGAGAGAGAGAGAGATTTGAGTAAGGGAAGTCTAGAGAGGCGGTCCGCTGTTTTGCATCCAAGGCATCCGAGAGATTCATCACGTGGGTCCTACTGTGATCATTCAACTATCCAAAAATCAAGTGGGTCTATTTATCCATGGGCCGCCTGTTGGCTATGACTATGGAATGTTGGATCTGAGGAATCCAACCAATTCATCAGGTGGGTTCCATGGCTCAAAAATCAGTTTGGTCCACTTATATGATGGGCCACATGCTGGCTATGACTATGTACTGTTCATTATTTTATCTCCATTTTCCTAATAGGCATATGCCCCACTTGATAGGCTCAGACTCATTGTGTGGCCAGGGCATGTTATGTGACCCAGATCTCTCGCATGCATGCCACGTTTGCAATTCTGATATGAATTGCCTATGGCTATAACCTTTCCTCATGAAACCGGCATAAGCACTGAATATGCGACCATACATCCGGACCTGTTGCTATTTTTACAAGGTTATTCTAGCCGTTGGATCTAGGATCATGTTGCAATGATCCAAACCACTTATATGATGTGCCCCACAATGGATGAGTAATACAATTAAAATCTTCAGGATTGTAACATCCTATCAAATAAATTATCAAAGTGTTGAATATTGCAATATGAGAGTTTTTCTTTCTTTCTTTTCCCTCATGTATCCAGATCCAACCCTACACTCCTAAGGAATATATATATATATATATATATAAGCGTCTGGTTTGTCTGGCGAATCTATTAATTCCTTAGATTCTTAACAAAGATGTATGATTTTTATCTGCTGGATTATTCCATTGGGAGTATTACCTATAAGTGAGACTCAAAACCTCTTCAATCTCCTCCAAGAAATGCTCTCTCAAACCTAATCTTTCCAATTGATTAACCATCGAAAGCTTAATGAGTTCTTCGTCAACTGGATACATCGGAGGAACTGCATTGTCAAACCATTGAAGTTAGTTTCATCTTATGCAGATGACCCACAAAGCAATGGTCAAGGTGACAGTTCATATTCAACAGATAATTAGAAAATAAATAAATAAATAAAGGTTAAATGACCAAAGTGATTAAGTATTTCAACTGGAAGGCTCCAACGTTGGTTCCCCCATCCACCTATCTTATTAGAATATATAGGGATGTATTCAAGAAAGCCTCAAAACCAAAATGTACATGATGCATTGATCCCTATTAAAAACCCTATAAGCTACCTAATAAAAATGGGAAAAATCCAATTAGGTAGATAGTTTTTCTCACCTCCATACCCACATCTTTGAACCAAGGATTCCAGATAGTCCATACAACCTTTATTTCCTGTGACCATGAAAGCATGCGCCGTAGCAGACGGCGATTGAAACAAGGACCCATCTTTGCTTTGTTGCTTAAGTATTTGCTCTGGACTTACATCATGTGTGGTCGGCAATACTTCCATATACGATAAGATCGGATAATTAACACATTCGAAACAATCTTTCCTGCAATTGCATGCACATTATCATTCAAGCATGTATATGAAGTAATTTCTCAATGCTAAGACAAAAAAATAAAATAAAATAAAATCTTTCCTGTGAAAAAAGAGGATGAAAGTGGGGGAGTTTATCTCTTTTATGCCTTGTTTTACACTTAAATTGTATTTCTAAATCTCTCATATGTGAACTGCTAGAGGTCGAAAAAATGACCATCAAAGATGGGTTACTGAGACAAGTTTTGTTTTCCTGTATGGGTTGTGGCCCACATGCTGAGATGTTCCCATGATCGGAACCATCCATGTTCCAGATGCTATATATATTATATGGGCCGCCATGAGAAGCTTTCGGTGATGAATGGATGATTCTGATATTATCACAATTTGCACGTGAATTTAGAACATTGTCAAGAAATTTTCAGTGGCTCACATTCAACTCCCAAAGAGTCTGAAGGTTGGGATCATAATTCAAGCCAAATTATTGGACCACAACTCCATGAATGTGGATGCTTTAAACAATCAACCATCCCGCATGTGGGTCCTAACAGGATAACACATGCGAGAGATCCGGAGTCACGACGTGGGCCATGTAATAAGTTGATAGGTAAAGGACTATTACTTTTTATAACCAAACAAACAATATGATAGTTTCATGGAGGAAAGAAGCAATACATTTCAAGAATCGTTTGCCTTTCTCTGAAAATATTTTTCACCACCTCTGCCAACCCATCAGGAAAAACATTTATGCCTGTTGTCCTTGCAAGCTCGATCATACCCGGAAAAACAATAGCAAACCAACGAGGATAACAACCATTGAACTCTTTGAGCAGCTTCTCCGTATTTGCATGAATGAATGACAAACCTAAATTTCCAAAATAACTTGAGGCTTGTGAATTACAATTTCTAACTACAACAGTATATTATAAATGAGTCACAATAATAGTCACACATTGAAATGAAAATAGCTCAATATGGGTGTCTAGGATTTTTCCTTCTGGGAGATTTTAGGGGTATGGTCCATCCACAGTGGAATGGAACCTTCCAATTGTCTGGATTCCTGCATTGAAATGATAATACTCTCAATAATGGCAGCTACAATCGCCCCATCAAGGAGATTTTAGGATTATGGTCCATTCACCTCAGTTATAAGAATTGAAAACACATCCATCAGGAAGTTGAAAGACAATCATATCACCCCCCACGCAGGTATAGGGTACAAAGTAGGGAAAATTAACCCGTGATACAAGTGGGAGGTAAACTGATATCAATATTGAGAAAGCGACTCTTTGAATTGGTTTGTTTTGGAGAAGAAGTCTTCAAAAATACTTTTATTCTTCTGACGCGGATTGGGAGTGGATGACGTGCGGCCCGGACCTCATTCAAAACTATGCAGCCCTTACCGTGGAGCCCACCTTGCTATAGGTATTCTATATCAATGCTATCCATTTTTAATTTATTTTTCAGATCTTTCAAGGGCATTAGCTCAAAAATGAAGCAGGTCCAATTTTCAGTTGAACAATACCTTAGGAAACAGTGGTGAATGAATTCACAGAAACATTATTGGAAGCTTTTAATGGTAGAGCGTTCAATCACTACTGTTTCGTACAGTATGGTCCAGTTGAAATTTTAGATCTTTTTCATTTTTGGACTCATGACCTAAAATGATAGGTCAAAATGGATGAACAGTACAAATATAAAATACATATCTCAGGGTGGGTCCCACAGTAAGAACTGCACCTAATTAGCTACCTTGGGTACTACAAAAATTAAAATATAATAATAATAATAATAACCAAGACAAAACAAATACCTAGCTTTATGTTGGTGGACCCAATGTTCCATCTGTGGAGTGCGACCATGCAAGCCAGGGTCGCAGAGAGGCAGTCTATGGTAGGGACATTGCAATGTCCTGGCTCTCCCCAGAAACCTTCTTTCCTCTGATTGCTGAGTATCCAGTCCACACATTTACTGAACATTGGACGGTTAGGATGTTGAGGGTGCGGGATCAAGACCAACCATGCCGTATCATATGCAGAAGGGGACACAAGGGAGTAGAGATGGACGGACGAGAACATCTCATCCTTGATCTGTTGAACAAGGGCTTTGATGGACTCCATAAAGAAAACTCCGGGCCACAGAAATCTGATCTTATATATCTGAACCACTCTTCCCAGAACTTGCTTCGTTTAAGTGTTGTTTGGAGGAAGCCAATGCTCTTATTTATAATGTCTAAAAGTGTCAACATCAGCTCACAGCCATTTCAATTGACCCCACCAGAATTTCCTGGTGGAAGCCCTTCAATGCGAAAGCTCTCTGGGTCCACCACCATGAGCCCAAAAATAACTACAGTAGTCAAGTGGACCATACAACGTGAAACAGTGGTGATTGAACTCCCACCGTTGAAACTTTCGTGCGAAGATTTGGATCAAGCTGATATTTACTTCTTCTTTTTATTATTTGCATTAATCAATATGGGAATAATCTTACGAACGGTTTGGATGTCACATAACTTCATGCACCCCGTGAAAGGTTTTAATGGTGGATTTTCCCATTATTACTGTTTTGTGTGGCGTGGCTCACTTAATTTTTGGGTTTCTCCCAATTTTTGGCTCATATTCTAATATCAGCTGGTGAAATTGATGGACGGAGTGGATGCCACATGGACATATATGTGGGACCCACACAGCTTTTGCTTACAAAGCTCCTGAGGGGCAGGAATCCGAATTCTTCAACCGTTGAAAGCAATGACCCTTTTCCCACCGCAGGAGCCATGGTAATCGTGAAAAATATAAGAAGAACGCCATTTCAACATGCATCTAAAGGGATATATGACACACGTGCAAATATTAAACACCTGTGTAAGATCTGAGCATCCCATAAGGTTGGAAATGAGTCTTGAATCTTCTGCAGAAAACTTCACTCTTCAGGTGGGCCGCAACCTGCAAAGTAAATTGACGGTTAATATTTTCTCTTCTATTCTTTTTTTTTTTTTTAAGTTGTGGCCCACCTAATGTGTGAAATGACCTGACTTTTATGCGAGAATATCTAAATAGTGTATTGCATCTGATGGACAGGTCAGATCTCATGTACATGTCACATCAGATACAGGCACCCGCATGTGATTGTGTCATCTTCTACACGCGTGTGAAATTAGCAAACCGAACTGGAAGCATGCGACACGAGGATTTGAGATGCTGATTGTGTGGCCAAAGCAACGCCACGTAGCCACGCCGTGTATGAACTTTGTAGGGTCCACCGTGATACATGTGTTTTAACCACCCGTAAAAAATTGGATGGATGACGTTAATAAAATAACGCATACATCATGGTGGACCCCACAAAGGCCGTACACTAGGTAGATGCGTGGTGTCGGTGGAACATGGTAATAGCTTCTTGCGTGTTACCCTTACCGTAGCGTCCACGTATATGTATCCACTCTATCCATTCGTTTTTATGTCCATTTTAGGAGGATTTCCTCGGCATTAAGCGTATCCAAATTTCAGGTTAACCACACCACACGAAGTAACGACGATTGAAGGATGGCTATTGGAAACCTTGCAAGGCCACAATATTTATTTTTCATCTAATACATTGATAAGATCAATAGAACTGGATGAAGGGAAAATAAAAAGATTAGTTTTATCTTAAACTTGTGTTGCCTACAAAAAGCTTTTAATGATAATTCACAACTTTTTTTCAGTGGTGTGGTCCCCCGTAGATTTAAAACTTAAAAGGCTAACAGCCTTAGATGAGCTGAAAAAACAGATAAGCTCTTATTTAAGACGGCCCCACATAGTAAGAATAACACCCACTAAGCTCTTATTTAAGAGATAATTCACTCCCATTCATCATATGTTGCATATCCACTCTGTCCTTCCGTTTTTAGAACTCAATTTAGAAAACAATTCCAAAAATTAAGAATATCTAAATCTCAGGCGGACCACACCACAAGAAACAGTCTTGATTGAATGCTCACCATTAAATACTTCCCAAGTTTCATCGTAAGAAATTTAATAATGTTTACTTTTCATTCTAACCCGTCGATAAGGTCAATCAAAACTATTGAAGGAAAAATAAAAATTTCAGCTTGATTTAAAATTTATTAAAATAAAAAAAATAAAATAAAATAAAAACAAAATAAAAAAATAAAAAACAAAAAACAAAACCAAAAGCTTTTAACGGCTAGTTACTACTTTTTCCAACGATGTAGTCGACCGGAAATTTGAATCTGCTTAAGTTTTCGGATAATGTCCTCAAATGAGCTGAAACAATAGATAGATAGGGTGGATATAAAATAAATTCAACAGGTAACGCCCTAAACGGGGAGGATAACACCCACTAAGCTAGCTATTACTATGTAACAGCTAATCCGCTACTATGTAACAGCTAATCCGCTACCCCTCGTCGCCTACTAGCATAACTTCGGGGGCAGCTTGGCGCATGGTATTAGGTAGGATGGATTTGCATTAGGTCCGTGTCAATTCCACTCAATGTTTGAGAAGAGTGGAAATGCTTGGAATTACATTGGATGGAATTGTATTAGGTGTGTGCCAATTCCACTTAATGTTAGCAAGTTGTATAAGTTCTATCATGATGTGTGGGTTATATCCACACCGTTTACTCATTTTTTGAGATCATTTAAGGGCATGGAATAAAAAATCAGGTAAATCTAAAGCTCAAGTGGACCCCATCATAGAAAGTAGCAGGGATTGAATACCTACCGTTGAAAAATTCTATGACCACATGAGTTTTGTATCTGCTTCATTTTTAAGCCCATACCATAAAATGAAGTTACAAAACAGATAAACAGTTGAAATATAACACGTGTTATTCTAAATAGTTTCAAATGATGGTGGGTATATCCATTCAATATACCATCATATTGCAAAAAATTAAGATTATCTCATGGCAATTAGGACCATCTATGCCATATGTAATAATTACTTTTTTTTTTAATTTTTTTATCCCGTCCTATCTAATCCTCCGCAATACCATGCGCCAAACACTTGACTATGGCACGGCACAACGAGAGATGGGGACGCAACTTTCAAACGGAAGCCGCCTTCGTAGTTTGCAACACACGTACACCACCAACCACGGAGGGCGCGGTCAGTAGCCAGCAGCCACTCACCACCGACTTTTGTTGTGTATTGCTCACTAAGTTGTTTTTTTTTTTTTTTTTTTAAATCACTAACTTTTTTTTTTTTTTTTTTTTAACACACGCACACACATTCACGCCACACGCACACTGTGGGATTTCAGCACCATGGGTACTTGAACCCTTGACCCAGTGTTGAAACTCCTTGGAGTAAGGACCATCATGTATATTATATTCAAACTATCGGTCCATTTGGTGAGGTCATTTTAAGGCTCTATGCCGTGAATAAGACCGAACCAAGATACAGTGAATCACAACACAAAAAGTAGTGGAGATTGAACGCCTATCATTGAAAGTTTCCATGGGTTACAAAGTTTAGAATTAATATATATGATATATTTTTTCTTCATCCAGGTCTATGTGACCTTATGAACAGGTTGGATGACATATAAACATAGTATTCAGCCCTATAATCCAACGACGAGGAATTATTGTCCCTGTTGCCCACACTTCAGCTTTGCATCTGCCTCATTTTTTGACTCATGCCTAGAGATAACTCCCAAAATTAGATAAACAATGTGGATGTAAGGCATAAATCATAATAAGGCTCACAAAACCTGATGACGTCAACGCACTGTCCATACACCAACCAGTTAGCTTTCCTGCTAGATAGAGTTTTATGGGCCATACTGTAATTTATATGTTTAATCCATGTCACCCATCCTCTTTTCCGTACCATTATAGGGCATGAGCCAAAAAGCAAGGAAATACATATCTCGTGTAGACCCCACCATAGGAAATAGTGGTGATTGAATGCCCACCGTACAAAAAACTTCTTAGGGCCACGAAAGTGTTGGATGAAGTTGTTGTTTGATTTTGCCCTTCATCCAAATATGTGTGACCTAATCAATATATTAGATGGCAAATAAATATTATAGTAGACCTTAAAAAGTTTTTAATGATGAGCATTAAATCACCACTATTTTCATGTGGTGCAGTCCACTCGAAATTTGAAACCAATTTTAAGCTCATGTAGAGTTGGGCAAAACAAATCCGATCTGATGGATTCGACCTGATCAGACCCGATCAGAATCTAACTGAAGGTCTAGATCAGTGCGGATCGGGTAGCCCCATCCAGATTCGAAATTTTTTCGAATCGAGTTTGGATTAGCCTGATCCGACACGACCCGTCCCGAAAACCCGATCTGAATGGATTTGGACCAATCCGATCTCACCCGATCCGGAGTAGTTCTTATTAATACTTCTACTTTTTCCTGTGGTATGGTCCGCTTGAACTTTGGATATGCATCAATTTTGGGTTCAACCACTAAAATGATCTTAAAAAATGAATGAATGGCGTGGATAAATCACATGCATTCAAGGTGGGCCTCAACAAAGTTTAAGGTGTACAACAACAAGCGAATTTGCTGGTGTACCGCACACAGCTATGTAGCTGGCTGAATGCGCTAGCTGTAGACATGTGTCATGCCAAGACGAGCACTGACGCTCCTCGAGCTCCGAGTTGTACGAACAATTCAAAGGATATTAAAGTTACATGGGCCCCACAGTGATGTATTTATTATATCTACACCGTTCATATATTTTTAGAGACCATTATAAAGAATTGTCCAAAAAATGAATAATATCCAAAGATTATCTGCATCATACCATCACTACCAAAAAATTGAGCAAAGGCTATGGAAGTTGAAAGCATTTAGCTATGGAATAAATCTGTAGCAAATTTACTACAGATTTTTTCCATAGCTAAATCCTAGCTGATCCGTAGCTAAATCATAACTCCTCACCTATACCATATTAAACATAGATGATGCTTATGAGGCTCCATGGGATCATCTAAGCCGTCCATTAGTTTTGATATATAATTTTAGTGGATGAGCTCAAAAATTATATAAATTAAATGTTTAAGTGGACCACACCATAAGAAACAATAAAAATTAAATATGTACTGTTAATATATTGTGTGGTTTTCTTACAAATTCAATCTGACTCATTTTTTGTACCAACATTTAAAATAACAATTTAAAATTAATGGATGGAGTGGATATGTAAAATACATATCCAATGGGCCCCACAGTCCTAAAATTCAAGCCAGGGGAGCCGTCCGTCAGTACCCCATGCTAAATTGGGTTTTTGGAATGTACGTACGGTGTAGTGCACTCCTATAGTACTTATTAAACTCAATTAGGCCCACTGTGAATGTAATTGTCTAATCCACTTCGTCCATCCGTTTTTGCAGATCATTTTAGCCGTCGATACCAAAATTGAGATATATATAAAACTCAAGTGAATAAATACCATAGGAAACCGTGGGAATAATGATTTCTACCGTTGAAACATTTCTATGGCCCTCCTGATGTTTATTTATCATCCAACCTATTCATAATATCACAAAGACATGGAAGAAGTGAAAACAAAAATATCATATTGATCTAAAACTTCTATGGCCCACCACAAAATTTTCAATGGTAAATGTTGAATTCACACTGTTTTCGGTGGTGTGGTATATTTAGGCTTTAGATATGCTTCATTTTTAAGATAAAGATTTAAAATTATCTTCTAAAATGTATGGACGGAGTGGATAAAATTCAAGAAATATTGTGGGACCCACAGAGTTTACTCAGTACGCTAACTGTACTGAGTTAGTACGTATGCAACCCCTTCAAAACTCCCTCCCCAAACCGAGCGTCCGCCATTTTCTCCCGCGCTCAAAACCCATCTCTCTCTCAATCTCTCTCTCGCAGTCAGCCGCTCTCTTTCCCTTGCCCTCTCTCGATCTCCCACTCTTCCTCACCCTCCGCATTCCCCCATATCTGTTGTCAAAACCCCCTTTCACCGTAAGAAGGGGAAGAAGAAGAACGAAGGTAAGTTTCTCTCTCTCTCTCTCTCTCTCTCTCTCTCTCTCTCTCTCTCTCTGTTTCTGAAATCTGTGGTGATTTTATTTTATTTTTTTGATTTACACACGCACACACACACCCACACACGCATGCCACACGCGTACACACCCTACACACGCACGCCATGGGATTTCACCACTGTTGTATTGTATTGGTGTGATATTTGCATGATACCTCATGAAATTTTTGTTGAACCTAATGGACAGTCTATATCAATCAATGCTTAATGCAAATAGGAGACCTAAGGCTTACAGTACTCTGAGAACACTTGAGCGTCTCTCATTATTAAATTCGTTGGTTTGGGTGGAACTATCTCCTGATTTTAAATGAATAAACCTGCCATTATGGCCGAAATTTAGGGTCAAAGAAGATAGAATCATTCTGAGAGAAATATGAGACCATTAATATACCTGAGAAATACAGCTAATATAAGGGGGTTCTTAATTCCAAATGAAATATTGACACTGAACTCCTTACTCAATAACATTTTTAAGAGCTCATTTCTACTTCTCTTCCCCCTCCACAGCCATAGATTTCATTAGCCCAGTCATCAACATTGTTTCTCGCTTGTGGGGTCCCACCACTGTACACATATGATATGTTATCATCCTCTGTTTCCTCTTCATGCAAACTACTAGTGGAGGTGCTCACTCCCTGCATTAAGCGAAAGAATCGGGTTGAATCCAAAGCCATCTATTATCGGTAAAATCTCTACTATTTCCTGCCAACCATTATATTTTTATGATGAATTTATCTTCTTTTAAGGTATGTTGTGAAGCCTAATTGCAATGGAAAAAAAATATCCAAAGCTTCTGGCATCATGTATTGTAGAAATAGAGATAAAAAATCATTTTAAGAAAAAGAAGAGCAATTTATGGGCACTTTCTTCAACACCTACCCAATGGTTTCACCATATATATTGCATACATGTGCACATGTAAGTTAATCCAATCTGTTGATTGAAACTGTCAGTCTTAGTGTGAATGAGTTGTCATTGATGGCCTAGACTTTAGGTAGCTTCTTCCTACTTGCATTCCATCCTTGCTTGTGGAATGGAATGTAGACCATAGCTTTGCTTGTGGCCACCATGTGGTGTATCTCTCATCAAACCCATCAATCTGGGGGATGAATAGAAGATACAAATATCAGCCTGATAAAAAAAACTCAGGTAGGCCACACCTTATGAACTTAGTGGCTTTGGGAGAAAATTCTCATTATTCCAATTGATGTCATTTATGTAACTTTTTATAGGCTAATATTTGTATTTACAATTTAATTAAATAAGAATTCTAACCTGAAGGACGGAATGGACTTTTATTTGTGCAACATGGTGGACCTTAGAGAGTGCAGCCCCATCTCCTCTTCATGTAGCATACATGCAGTACTCATGCCCGGCTCCCCACATTAAGGGAAGGGTAATCTAAGCTGTCCATTTTGTCGAAAACTCTTAACCGTTGCTTACCAACCATCTACAAATTTATGATAAATTTACCCTCTTAGTGAATTTTGTGAAGCCTAGAGGCACAGGCAAAAATATCCAAAGCTGCCATCATCCAAGATGTTAGAGATTGTCTTACATATTGATATAATAATCATTTTAGAGAATGAAGAGCTGTTTCTAGTGCACGTTCTCCCAGGATGCGGATTGGGTGCTCCCCTATCACCACCAACATTCCTGGTGACTTGATGTAAGCACGATTTGATTGAGCCTCCTGATGCAAGGTTGCCCAATCAAAACCCATAACATAAAGTCACCGGAATGTCGACATTGGCAGGGGCAGTACCAATCCGTTCCTATAGCAGATTTGTATTGCAGTAGTGTAGCAAACAATGCCCACATGGATACTGACTGTTACTGGAAAAGCTCTGTGGCCCCACCATGATGTATGCATTTTATCAACTCTATCCTTTCATTTTTTTCAGCCCATTTAAGGGCATGAGCCTAAAAATGAGGCAAATCAAAATCTTAGATGGACCACACCACAAGAAACAGTGGTGATTGAACGCCCACCATTAAAAACTTCATCAGGGCCCACTATAATGTTTATTTGCCATCCAACCTATTAATTAGGTCAAACAGACCTAAATAGAGATAATAAAATACACATCAGCTTCATCCAAAACTATCGTAGTCCCAAGTAAAATTTTAATGGTGAGGGTTCAATCACTGCTGCGGGGTGGTCTGCTGAGATTTGGATCTCTTTTTTGGGGGCACGGCTTCGATTAATCCCCGAATTGTGGGGCCCACTATGATGTATGTGCCTTACATCCACACTGTCCATCCATTTTGGTAGTTCATTTTAGTGCATGATCCCAAAAATATGAAGTACATTCAAATCTTAGGTGAGCCACACCACAGGAAACAACAGTGATCAAGTACCCACTGTTAAAAACTTCTTGGGGCCACCATAGCCACCATAATGCTTATTTCTCATCCAATTCTATTGATAAGGTCACAGACTTGGATGAAGGGATCACATAAATATCAGCTTGATCCAAAACTTTTGTGGCCCATAAAAATTAAGTTTTTACTGATCAATCACCATTGTGTCCTGTTTTGTGGTCCACCTAGACTGTCAAAACAGATGATAGTGTGGATGTAGGGTACATACATCATGGTATGCCACCACAAGGCTCCACCGACCATAGTGGATCTAGGGTTCCACCGAAGCTGCACCCATTTTTTTGGATTATGTCTAAAATGAGGCGACAGTGTGAATAAAACACACATCAAGTCTAGAACACTTTTCAATGGCTACCACGTATTATAAGTCAGTCTTCTTGGTTGATTAAATCCATCTTAATTAAGCTATTTTTATTATTATTTATTTATTATTTATTTTTATAGCTATTGGAACTCATGGATAGGATTGTTATGAATGTCTAACACAAGTGATTCTTTAGAATCAAAAGCAATCTATGATGGGAGAAATCTAATAGATAGATGGCATTGTTGGTTAATACTTATTGTTGTCCGACATTTCCATGCTAGCCTATGAATTTTTTTTGTTGAACGTGATGGACAATCAAGAATGAATGGTAAGCAACCAAGAGAACTAACCCTTAAAAGTTGTGTGAGAGATCTTGAGCATTGATCTCTCTTTAAGTGCGGATAGTCTTCGTTGAAGGCATAAGAAATTCCAGTGTTATGGCTTCTCATTGTCCCCATAATTTTTATGTTAAATATACACCTTCCATCAAAATTATCAGATAATTTTACAGCACAATCCCCAAAATGAGGTACATCCAAAGCTCAACTAGATCAGACCACATAAAGCAATAGAGATTGAACAAACTACCGTTGAAACTTTCCTAGGGCCAACCGTCAGGCTCATTGTCCATCTGACTTGTTCATAAGATCACACTTAGCACAAATATCAGCTTGATCAAAGCCTTTTCTGACCCCAATAAATTTTCAATGGTAGCATCAATTCCTACAGTCGAAAAAAATTGGATGGACAGTGTGAACCTAATAAATACATTATCTTGAACCCATGTGAAATTACTTGCTGTGTTGTGCAAGGGAGCAGATTAGATGAGACCCAGCCTCACCCAAGAGGGTTCAGCCCTTACCGTGGATCCCAGCTGATGTGTCTACTCTTTATCCACTCTGTCCATCTGATTTTTACATATCATTTTAGAGCATTATATAAAAAATTAAGAAGATCCAATTATCAAGTGGACCATACTTTAGGAAACAGAGGTGATTGAACACCAGATTATTAAAAACTTCTTAGGGCACACTTTAATGTCTCTGACAGTATTTACTTTCAATCCAATCTGTTGATAAGTTGGAGCTGCATATTTCAGATTCAAGTGTCTGGTACGTCTCTTGTCAAGAATGCACGTGTGTAGTTATCATTATAGTTATAGTTATTCATTATGTGACAGGTTTTCAGGTGAGATGAACGAGTTTCAAAAGAAAACAGTCTGCAGTTTTGAGAAGCAATTCCCAATGCAATTTTATATTTAAATGCATATTTCAAATTCAAGCATCTGGTACGTCTCTTGACTTAAGAATGCATATGGTTGGAGTGGTTTGGTCATTTGGACAGACTGTGTTTATGTATTTGTTCAAAATTAATGGAGCAGACCCGGATGTGCGTCGAAGCTATCTGGAAAAGTGGGGATCTCTGGAAGGTGGGAACCACTGTTATGACCATGATGAAGCTGTCCGTTTCCTATAGACAGCATTGGGAGGGCCTGGCCATTTGGACAGGCCGTATTTTTGTATTAGCTCGAAATTAATGGAGCATACCCGGATGTGCGTCGGATCTATCCAGATGAGCGGGGATCCCTGGAAGGTGGGAACCGCTGTTATGACTATGATGAAGCTGTCCATTTCCTATGGACAGCATTGAGAGGGCCTGGCCATTTGGACAGGCCGTATTTTGGAAGGGTCTGGCCATTTGGACAGACCATGTTTATATTTGTATTTGCACGTACCATACCCTTAACCTAAACCCAAACCGATTCTCAAACCCAAAAACCTATAACCTAAACCAAAACTAAATCCAAAACCTAAAACCTAAACCAAAACCAAAACCTATGACCTAAACCCGAAACCATTCTCAAATCCCAAAACCTATGACCTAAACCTGAACCCATTCTCAAATCTTAAAACCTATAACCTAAACCAAAACCTATGACCTAAACTCAAACCGTAAACCCTATCCCAAAACCTATAACCTAAACCAAAACCTATAACCTAAATCCGAACCGATTCTCAAATTCTAAAACATATAACCTAAACCAAAACCTATGACCTAAACCCGAACCCATTCTCAAATCCCAAAACCTATGACCTAAACCTGAAACCATTCTCAAATCCCAAAACCTATAACCTAAACCTAAACCTAAACCTTATCCTAAACCTATAACTTATAACCTAAACCAAAACCAAAACCTATGACCTAAACTCGAACCCATTCTCAAATCCCAAAACCTATGACCTAAACCTATAACCTAAACCTAAACCTAAACCTATAACCTATAACCTAAACCCGAACCCATACTCAAATCCAAAAACCTATAACCTAAACCTAATCCTTATCCTAACCCTATAACCTATAACCTAAACCAAAACTTATGACCTAAACCTAAAACAAAACCAAACCAAAACCAAAACCTATGACCTAAACCCGAACCGTAAACCCTATCCCAAAACCTATAACCTAAACCAAAACCAAAACCTATAACCTAAACCCGAACCGATTCTCAAATCCTAAAACCTATAACCTAAATCAAATCTATGACCTAAACCCGAACCCATTCTCAAATCCCAAAACCTATAACCTAAACCTTATCCTAAACCTATAACCTATAACCTAAACCAAAACCAAAACCTATGACCTAAACTCGAACCCATTCTCAAATCCCAAAACCTATGACCTAAACTTATCACCTAAACCTAAACCTAAACCTATAACCTATAACCTAAACCTAAACTCATTCTTAAATCCAAAAACCTATAACATAAACCTAATCCTTATCCTAACCCTATAACCTATAACCTAAACCAAAACCTATGACCTAAACCAGAACCCTAAACCCTATCCCAAAACCTATAAGCTAAACCCGAACCGATTCTCAAATCCTAAAACCTATAACCTAAACCAAAACCTATGACCAAAACCCGAACCCATTCTCAAATCCAAAAACCTGTGACCTAAACCCGAACCCATTCTCAAATCCCAAAACCTAAACCTAAACCTTATCCTAAACCTATAACCTAAACCAAAACCTATAACTTAAACCAAAACCAAAACCTATGACCTAAACCCGAACCCATTCTCAAATCCTAAAACCTATAACCTAAACCAAAACCTATGACCTAAACCCGAACCCATTCTCAAATCCCAAACTTATGACCTAAACCCGAATCCATTCTCAAATCCCAAAACCTATAACCTATAACCTAAACCTAAACCTAAACCTATAACCTAAACCAAAACCTATAACCTAAACCAAAACCAAAACCTATGACCTATACCCGAACCCATTCTTAAATCCTAAAATCTATAACCTAAACCAAAACCTATGACCTAAACCCGAACCCATTCTCAAATCCCAAAACCTATAACCTAAACCTTATACTAAACCTATAACCTATAACCTAAACCAAAACCTATAACCTAAACAAAAACCAAAACCTATGACCTAAACCCGAACCCATACTCAAATACTAAAACCTATAACCTAAACCAAAACCTATGACCTAAACCCGAACCCATTCTCAAATCCCAAAACCTATAAGCAAAACCAAAACCTATGACCTATACCCAAACCCATTCTCAAATCCCAAAACCTATAACCTAAACCAAAACCTATGACCTAAACCCGAACCCATTCTCAAATCCTAAAACCTATGACCTAAACCTATAACCTAAACCTAAAACTAAACCTATAACCTATAACCTAAACCCGAACCCATTCTCAAATCCAAAAAACTATAACCTAAACCTAATCCTTATCCTAATCCTATAACCTATAAGCTAAACCAAAACCTATGACCTAAACCTAAAATAAAACCAAACCAAAACCTATGACCTAAACCTGAACCGTAAACCCTATCCCAAAACTTATAACCTAAACCAAAACCAAAACCAAAACCTATAACCTAAACCCGAACCGATTCTCAAATCCTAAAACCTATAACCTAAACCAAAACCTATGACCTAAACCCAAACCCATTCTCGAATTCCAAAACCTATGACCTAAACCAAACCCATTCTCAAATCCCAAAACCTATAACCTAAACCTAAACCTAAACCTTATCCTAAACCTATAACCTATAACCTAATCCAAAACCTATAACTTAAACCTAAACATATAACCTATAACCTAAACCCGAACCCATTCTCAAATCCAAAAACCTATAACCTAAACCTAAACCTTATCCTAAACCTATAACCTATAACCTAAACCAAAACCTATAACCTAAACCAAAACCAAAACCAAAACCAAAACCTAAGACCTAAACCTGAACCCATTCTCCCATCCCAAAACCTCTAAGCTAAACCAAAACCAAAACCTATAACCTAAACCCGAACCCATTCTTAAATCCCATAGCCTAAACCAAAACCTATAACCTAAACCCGAACTGATTCTCAAATCCTAAAACTTATAACCTAAACCAAAACCTATAACCTAAACCTAAACCTTATCCTAAACCTATAACCTATAACCTAAACCAAAACCTATAACCTAAACCAAAACCAAAACCTATGACCTAAACCCAAACCCATTCTCAAATCCCAAAACCTATGACATAAACCCGAACCCATTCTCAAATCCCAAAACTTATAACCTAAACCTAAACCTTTAACCTAAATCCGAACCCATTCTAAAATTCCAAAACCTAAACCAAAACCAAAACCAAAACCAAAACCTATAACCTAAACCCGAACCGATTCTCAAATCCTAAAACCTATAACCTAAACCAAAACCTATGACCTAAACCCAAACCCATTCTTAAATCCCAAAACCTATGACCTAAAACTGAACCCATTCTCAAATCCCAAAACCTATAACCTAAACCTAAACCTAAACCTAAACCTTATCCTAAACCAATAACCTATAACCTAAACCAAAACCTATAACCTAAACCTAAACCTATAACCTATAACCTAAACCCGAACCCATTCTCAAATCCAAAAACCTATAACCTAAATATAAACTTTATCCTAAACCTATAACCTATAACCTAAACTAAAACCTATAACCTAAACCAAAACCAAAACCTAAGACCTAAACCCGAACCCATTCTCCCATCCTAAAACTTCTAAGCTAAATCAAAACCAAAACCTATAACCCAAACCCGAACCGATTCTCAAATCCCATAGCCTAAACCAAAACCAAAACCAAAACCTATAACCTAAACCCGAACCGATTCTCAAATCCTAAAACTTATAACCTAAACCAAAACCTATAACCTAAACCTAAACCTTATCCTAAACCTATAACCTATAACCTAAACCAAAACCTATAACCTAAACCGAAACCAAAACCTATGACCTAAACCCGAACCCATTCTCAAATCCCAAAACTTATAACCTAAACCCGAACCCATTCTAAAATCCTAAAACCTATAACCTAAACCAAAACCAAAACTAAAACCTATAACCTAAATCCGAACCCATTCTCAAATCCTAAAACCTATAACCTTATCCCAAACCTATAACCTATAACCTAAAGCAAAATCTATAACCTAAACCAAACCAAAACCTATAACCTAAACCAAATACCAAAACCTATAACCTAAACTAAAACCAAAACTAAAACCTACAACCTAAACTTGAACCCATTCTCAAATCCCAAAACCTATAACCTAAACCTAAACCTTATCCTAAACCTATAACCTAAACTAAAACCTATAACCTAAACCAAAACCAAAACCAAAGCCTATAACCTAAACCCGAACCCATTCTCGAATACCAAAACCTATAACATATCCCTAAACCTTAACCTATAACATAACCTAAACCTATACTTATAACCTAAAACTATTCCCAAATCCCAAAACCTATAACCTAAACCTAACCTTTTCCAAAACCTATAACTTAAACCAAAACCAAAGCCTATAATCATATGGTGAGATCATTTCTTTTGTGTCAATTTCATTCCTCTTCGAGTTTTTTTTTTTAAATTCATTAAGGAAAAAAAAAGTTATTATACATGATACACTTCTTTCACTTTGTCTTTCTTTTTCCCAATGGGTATTCTAATTTATGTATGACATGACTGTTTGTAGGATGATGGAATATACGAAGCTGTTGAAATTTTAGGGTGGAGTCAAGCACATTTCTCTAATGAAACTAAAAATTTATATTTTCAGCATTATTGTAATTGTAATTGAATTGATTGAATGAATTAGAGTGTAATTGATTGTAATTGATTGAATGAAAGATTGTAATTTAATTGTAATTGAATGAATGAATAAGTGATTGTAATTGAATGAATAAATGGTTGTACAGGTGGTAATTGAATGAACAAATGATTATATATAATTTTGTAAGGTACAAAATAGCTACGGCTATTGACCATAGCCATTAATCTGACAGGTGTAGCCTTTTTAATTTAGGCATATTACGAACTTTCAGTTACAAATAATATCCATAGCCATTAATTTGACAGGTGTAGCCTTTTCAATTTAGGCATATTGCTACGGACTTTCAGTTACAAATAATATCCGTAGCCATTAATCTGACAGGTGTAGCCTTTTCAATTTAGGTATATTGCTACGGACTTTAGCTACGAATAATATCCATAGCGATGAATCTGACAGGTGTAGCCTTTTCAATTTAGGCATATTGAAACAGGCTTTTAGCTACAAACAATATCCAAAGCAGTTTGAAGTTTTCTTTACAGATAAAATTGCTACGGATTTTAACTGTAGCTATTGTACTCTCTAGCTACGGAATAACTCCGTAGCCATAGGTTTTGGACCTATTGTTATGGCACCTACGGCAACGGCCACGCTACGGATAAAAACCGTAGCCATAGACCTATGGCTATGGTTTTTATCCGTAGCCTTTGTTCGATTTTTTGGAGTGCATAAATAGTAGCAGAGAATGATTTTCACCATTAAACAACTTGTGTGGTCCACATGATAGTTAAATCTGTCTTATTTTTAGTCTCAAGCCTTAAGACGAGCTCGCCAAATGAATGGACAGTTTAGATATAACTCATACCCCACCATCAAACCCATAAAACTTGTTAACCTCAATACAGCAAGTCACAGACTTGTGTGAAAAACAAAAGTCATTGCACGACGTCAACATAATATGTCTAGAGAAAGCACCACTTCTTTCATGTCATGTGGGGCCCACCTTGATGTATATGTTTTATCTAAGCCGTTCATCCATTTTGATGCATTATTTTATGCGTTGAACACAAAAGTACGATATATTAAAAACTAAAGTGGACCACACCATATCAAACGATCCGAATCGTACTAAACTCGATCCGACTCGGTTTCCCTGACCGAGTCGGACTCGATTCGAGTTAAGTCAATCAAGCATCGGATCGGTCCGAGTCAGGTAATCTAGACTTGGTCTCGGATCGAATCGAGTTCGGGTCAAACTATTAGAATTTTGAATCGGACCGAGTTACGCCCAATCCGATCCGATTCGGACCGATGCCTAGCTCTAAGCTCATGCCATAAAATGATATGGAAAAATAGATGAACAGCATGAATAAAACACATTATGACATGAAAAGATAAATGAAGGACATGGATAAAACACATATATTATAATGGACCTATAGAGCATTGTCCAATAGCCACCTCACCAAACGGCAGTCACCATCCACATTCTTTGCACTGGTGTCACCAAATTCTGTCACCCCCACCATAATGTATGTGTTTTATCTATACTCATTTTAGGCATGAGCACAAAAATGAGATGGATTCAAAGGTCAAGTCGAGGGTACACCACACCACAAAAAGCAACGGGACAATTATTCCCACCATTAGAACCTTCCTACCACCCACCATGATATTTATTTGTCATCTAACTTGTTCATGAGATTATATGGACTTGGATGAGGATACAATTAAATATTATATTGATCCAACACTTCCCTTACCCCCGGGAAGTTTTCAACGGTAAGCAATCAATACTCATTGCTTGTGTGGTACTGTGGTTCACTTGAGCATTGAATTAGTCTCAGTTTTGTGCTCAAGCCCTACAACAATCTCATCAAATGCATACACGATTTACATATAAAACATACATCATGGTGGCCAGGGCCCATAGAAGTTGGTAATGTCTACACACCACCTAAGTCTTCAAACATGTTTTCCATTGGAATTGGTAGCCTGTCATTCAATCAAATCCTTCCGTGCATGATTGTATTTTAACCACACATTAGTATACAGAAAGGTGCCTTGGTCCACCACAAGTAAAACTCTTGTTTTCCACCTATTGCAAGGAGCACTCTCATATGCAACGGTACCACCCAAAGCTTTGTGTGACACATCAAGTGTGCATCCTCTCTAAGCATGCTTGTATGGGGAGCAGATTAGGTGAGACACTGGCCTCACCCAAGACAGTGTAGCCCATACCGTATGGCCAACTTTGGTGGATGTATTTTGTATCCACACTGTCTCTCCGTTTTTCTAGATCAATTGAGGGCATTATTCAAAAAATAAGGAAGATGAATCTTCCTTATTTTTTTGAATAATTCGCTAAAATGATATGAAATATACATGCATCATATAAAGTAGGCCCCATGGTATGGGCGGCACCGTCTCGGGTGAAGCCGGGTCTCACCTATAGGATACCAGTTCCACCCCAAACTGTGGGTCCCACATCAACTGTGCATCCTCTTAACCCCTGTCCATCATCATCTCCCCTTCATGATCACCGTAGAAATCAAAAATCAACTGGATCCAAATTTCAGGTTGGCCTCATCAACACAAGGAATGATATAAAATCATAACTAAGACTTCTCACTACAAAAAATATCTTAATTAGGGGCGTTTTTCTCACAGGTGGCCACAAAAAACTGCCACTGTAGATGGAAAACAGGGGCATTTTTGTGTGGTCGCCCGTGTAAAATGAAGCCACTGCCACCCGTTTTAAATGAAAAAAAAAAAAACTAAAATCGATTTTTTACCCCCAAATCGCGCCTCTTCTCTCCCAAAAACCCTTCCCTCCTCTTCTCTCCCGCTTCTTCTCTCCCAAAACCCTTCTCCCCTCTTCTCTCCTCCCTTCAATAACTGACTGAAATTCTCTCTCTCTCTCTCTCTCTCTCTCTCTCTCTCTCTCTCTCTCTCTCCCCCCCCCCCCCCCCCTGTGAAGCACTGCGGGATACGATTGCTGCCCACTGTGACCTAGATCCAGCGATACAACAGCCATCGGCATAGATCCGGCGATACAAAGCCGCACCGTCAATCATCTTCTCCAACAAAGGTACGCAGCACCCATCCATACTAAACCCATCAAGGGTTTGATGGCAGATTTGGTGGAGTTAATGTTCGTTTGTTCATGTTTTGTTGATTTCGAGGGTTTTGATTTCTGATTTGGAGGGTTTGATGTTCATTTGTTCATGTTTTCTTGATTTTCAGGGTTTTAATGCCCAATTTGCAGGTTTTGCTGTTTACTTATTCAACTTTTTTGGATTTCTTGATTTTTTTGGACCGATTTGGAGGTTTTGATGTTCTTCTTCTTCTTCTTCTTCTTTTTTCTGGGGTTAATGGTCGTGATACCCTGTGGTGGTGGGCCGCTTTTGTATTCGTGAACTGCTGTCTAGTTTTCTTGCATTTGGCTGTGTTGGGCGCACATGAATGTATGAATGCTTTCGGCTTTTTAAAAAATCTCTTGTTGGGGAGAGACTTCAGTAAGTTCGGTTCATCTGGAAATGGCTCTTTTTAGTTTATCTGGGAATATGATACTTTTCATTTCACAAGAATTCTGTTTTGCGGCATTGTCTTTTTCTTATGATGCATTTCACAGATTCTTTCAATCTCCTTTTTTTATTCCTACATTATTCATTGGCTCTGATTCTGTTTCTCAGGTTCTCTTGAGCCTCCTGGATCACTTATTTCAAGCAGCATTGTTGGAATAACTCAGGGATGGCCTGCTGCACGAATGACATTGAATATGTTAAGGGCCAATATGCATTGCTTTTACTACCTGCTGGCCTTTTCAATGGTTGGCAATTGTTTTACATAGCCACTAGCCCTGTGCTGATATAGTTGTTGCTTAAAAATCTTATCTTATGCAGTGTGTCTAGAGATGGGCATTGGATTTTTTCAAGAACTCACAACAACAAAATTTGCATCTCCAAAGGCTAGCGGTGCAGTCCTGAGACCGTAGACTGAGTTCAGTACTTTCCCAGTTACCAATTTCCCGGTGGGTGTTCCTAGGTGTGAGTTCTCAACCACTCTCTCTCTCTCTCTCTCTCTCTCTCTCTCTCTCTCTCTCTCTCTCTCTCTCTCTCTCTCTCTCTCTCTCTCTCTCCCTCTCTCTCTCCCTCAGTTTCCTTTCTCTTGAGTTTTGTTCATGAAATCAGGCTAGTCCTACTTTTTGTTTGAATAAGCAGAGCATGTATAATCATTCTTTTGGGGTAAAAAAAAACCAGTGGCTTCCTATCAAGAATAAGAGTAAGCAAGGCAGGTTGATTTGAGTAAAGATAGGGAAAGAAAGGGGAATCTGATGTAAGTTAATGGACACCCCCTGCCAGGATGAATCGGGTTATTTTCTAGTTACAGGTTGTGAAGCTTCTTTTTTGTAAGTCAGGCAAGCCAGAAATATAGTGATATATGTTTTGAATTAATGTTGTATATTTTCTTAGATTTGGAATTTTAGAACAGAATCAGTTTTCTGTCATCAAATTCAGATAGATGAGATCATGTGTCATTTATCCATTTCTTCATATTTTAGTTGTATTATTATTTTCTGATGGAAGCCCTCAAATTATAGGGGTATCAATCTATTTCAGTTGAAAAAAAAAAAAGAAAAAAAACAAAACAAAAAAAAAAACAACAAAATTTGCATTGTTGGGAGACTTAAAAAAGATGTTTTATTTGTAGCTCATCAGATGATCTTGATATGTGATTAAGCAGAGATGTTTTGATTATGAGGAATCTCTCTATCAGCTGTTAGTGATACCCTAGAGAAGTATACTTTATTTGCTTCTGGTTTTACTTGCTGGTTTGTCAAAATGAATAAAGTAGATACCATTTAATTAGTTGGGCTTTTTTTGTTTTCTGTTTGGATGAGTTTGTTAACTCCAAAGGAAATAGTTTTTATGTTTATGCAATTAAGAAATAGATAACTACTGGGACACCGGGACAAGGAAGTAATGCTGCATATGATGTGTTTGATTGATTGCCTGTATGAATTTAGTAGGTTTAGTTGACTAATTTTTGCTTATCTATTTATGTGCGCTTTTTAGTTGACTAATTTTTGCTTATCTATTTATGTGCGCTTTCTTTATATTTGACATTTTTTTAGTTATTATTATTATTATTTTATTTTATTTTATTTTATTTTTTTTTTGGGTTTGTTGTGACTTTCGGTGGATTCTCTTTCCTGTGAGCATCTTAGAGTTGGAGAGTCTAGTCATGTTAGGTTCTTATTTTTTTGAAGATTCTGGTAATGGGTTTTGGCCTTTGGGTGATTTTGTGTATGCTGCAGGTTGTTGATGTTGTAAGATGCTTATTGTCAAGACCAGGTTAGATTTTTGGGCTTCCCCATCCATTATGATGTGTAACTGATGAAAGGCCCAGATATTGTACACGTACTGCATATATACATGTCAAGTGTTTGATAACTTCCTTGGATTAAAAATCCATATTTAGAGTTATTGTTTTATGGAATATAGAACTAGCTCTTCAGTAATACAGTTCAATTTAGGCAGTCCATTAGCTCCAGCATACGTTTCATGAGCTACCATGTAAAGATCATACTGATGGGACAAGCAATATAATCTCAATGTTGTGCCACTTACCAAATCAGCTATGCTTCTCAGCCCATTGTAGGAAAACTTCCTAGGGAGGAATTTGGGCTCATTGCAAGAAAAGGGCCTACATCACACATAGTGGACATGTGATCATGGCCAGTGAGGTTGGTGTTGTAGACATTCGCCAGAAGATGTGGCTAGGAAAGGAAGACATATGATCGGTCCATAAGGGGACCTTATTGAAATGGAAGGCTAGGAAAGGAAGATATTTATAGTTTGTTTTGAAAACTTAAAATAGACCATTAATTGTTATTTTGATATTGTGCTAATTTTTGTCTTGATGAATGTTAGATTATTGGGTAATTCAAATTCTTGTCATTTAATCATAGGTTTTTAATAGTTATGTAGATAGAGATTTGATAGTTAGATTGATGCAGATTTGATTGTAGGATAGCAATTACAAGAAAGGATTAGTTAGAATCAACAAGAATTTGTGTGGAAAGGATTAGTAGAGAATAAGTAGAAATTTCTATTATCGGTATTTTCGACGGCGTTTCAAATAACTTTAGCGGCGTTTCTAACAAAATCCTCATGCGTTTCTATTATTTAGCGGCGCTTTTTTCATTTCAGCGGCGTTTGGTGTAGTTTTAGCGGCACTTGCTTTTATTATTTTTGGCGGCAGTCACAGAAGTGCTGGTAAAGTATAGTTAGCGCCGCTAAAAGAGATAAGTGGTGGCGGCGGCGGCGGCCGTTAAAAACGCCGATAAAAAGGAACGACCGCCGGTAATTCTTCTACAGGCGGTTTTTTAGACTTTTAGGGGTGGTTTTGGCCGCCGCTAAAGGTCATTTTTCTTATAGTGTCTACACTAAACCATCTAGATTTCATCTTACAAGGGTGCATATGATGAATGGATTAGACGTCATATGCAAAAGACAGTGGGCCCCACAAAAAGTGGCAAAGCTTTTTTTGGTTTGCTGGTCGCCTCTCAACCGTTCCTTGTGCTCTGGCTCAATTGAGTTTCTTGATTTTTAGCCCCATGACCTAAATATCCCATTTATTAATTTTTAGCTAGGATCTAATTCAAAGTTCACGTACGTCAATGATGCAGGTTGATGTACGGGTATCACTGGATGTGGTTGATTCCCATGCAGAAAACATGTCAATGTGGTACATGCCTTGCATGATAATGCTGACCATCAGGCGGGCCACATCGTTGGACGTCATTCCACTCCTTAGGTGAGTCATAGCTTACATTGGCCATTTGCATTAGGTGGGATTCAGGTGGATGAAATAGTAATAGTTACAATGGCTTGTTTGATTTTCCAGATACATGTAAATCAGGGTAAACAAGTAATTATTATTTTTTCACCATGTTTGAAAATACGAGAGTAATTCCACTTCGAAAATCAAAATAAAAGTGTTGACTTAAATATGTGGACCCCATTGTAATGTATAAGATATATCCACACTGTCCATTTATTTTATTAGAACATTTTGGAACATGAACTGAAAAATGAGGCGGATCCAACACCCAAATGGCCCACACTAAAGGAAACAATGGCCTTAATTTGTCCACCATTGAAAGTTATTTTCTTCATTGGGCCCACATTGAGGTTTTTTTTCATCATCTAACGCGTTCATAGGGTCACACAGGCGTGGATAAGGGGAAAATACAAATATCAGCTTGATCCAAAACTTTTAAGAGCCCCAAGAAGATTTTAATAGTAGGCATTCAATTTCAATTGTTTCTTGTGGTGTGGTCCACTTGAACTTTGGATCTGCCTCATTTTTTTGCTCATGGCATAAATTCGGCTGGCATAACAAATGAGTGGTGTGGATAAGTAACATACATCACAATGGGCCCCACATTGATGTTGTAAATTTCTCTATTAAAGTGTTAAAATAGTAAGCTGGTACATCTGCATTAGAAAAGATGTGGGAATTGCCTACGTAAATAATTATTACCCATTTACATGGTTATTACACTTGAGTCAGACAATCAAACAGGCCCTAAATGCATGTGTAAGGTATTGGCCGTATATTGTGTATACCATGTTTTATAATGTATGTTTGAAAAAAATGTTTTAATTGTCCTTTACATGAATGCATGATCCTCTACCAAATGACGTAGCTGACTTTCTCACTGATGGATAGAAAGTTAGTACTTTTTTTAAGTACTTACTTACCATAGATGAGAAACATCAGAGACTCTCATGGCCTCTTTGTTCCACCGGATTAAATGATATTCAATTGTATAAGATGGAATTAACACCATTATTATGTAATGATTGTATTTTTGACAATACTATGGTAATCTCACCATCCAATTCAATGTTTAGGATCAAATTCTTCCTTTAATGTATTAAGTGAAACCACATTTAGTGGAACATGAAATTGTAATCAATGAATTAGATTTTAAACCTAATGTCAATCCTTTATACACGTATACAACTTGAATGTTATGTTTTAAGGGTACATATGGATAGATAACGTAAATAAAACGACATGCATCAACATGGGGCTCATAGATATAGTGAATTTTAAAATCTATAAAAAATTCCTGCCGTATTTATTTTTTACATTGTATGATATGATATTCATATTGATCCAATCCTTTCTGTTATTTCCAAACCTTGGATGGAATTTGCTTGGACCAAATGCAATTCCATGCCACCTATTCTCACCTAATATCATAGACACAAAACATGCGAACATGCCATCAGAGCCTATTTACTTGTTCAGGCATTCATTCCTCACCCTTCATGTTTCTCAAGGAAATATTAAATTTTGTTCGATTGATACTGTTGCTTTTTGCAGATGCCTGTGTGTGTATTTATATATATTATTTCTTAGATATTTATTGTATTCCCTCCGGAAAGAACATTCTTCTTAGGAAAAGCTCCTGAGATAGAATTCCTAAAAAAGAGGAAAGAAGTATACCTAGAAATATAAAAACCAAGATTACCTGGTATACCCGGGCTCAGAAATATACTTGGGCTGGGGGCTGTGTGGGACCAGTAAAGCCGTACATGAAAAATCTATTCCGTGCATCTGTTTTGAAAGACTACAATAAGACAGTATTCTGCAAATCACACAAATCCAAAACTCAGGTGGGCTGCGGCAACGAAATAATGGGAGTAGAAACATCCACGTTGAAACGTTCTTGGGGCTGACAATGATCTTTATATGCTATCCAAACCGTTCATAGGGTCGGTGCTACTAGGGTCTGAAACGGATTCCCCCTCCCACCAGCCAATGGCTGATGGTCGGTGCTTTGTGGGCCCCACCATGATGTATGTTTCATCCATGCCATCCATCTATTTTTCTAGATCATTTTTGGGCAGGAGACTAAAAATGAGGTATATCCCAATCTCAAGTGGACCACATTACAGGAAACAGTGTTGAATGAATGTTTAAAAAAAAAATTGGGCCCATAAAAGTTTTGGATCAAGCTGATCTTTGTTTTGTCTCTTCATCTAGGTCTGTATGACCTAATCAACAGATTGGATGTCAAATAAACAGTACAGTGGTCTTTAGGAGGATTTTAATGGTGGATATCTAATCACTATTGTTTTCCTATGGTGTCGTACACCTGATATTTATATCCTTCTCATTTTTTGGATCAAGCCCTAAAATGATAGGTAAAATTAGATGAAACACATACATCATGGTGGGCCCACATAGCACCGACCATCAGCCACCAAGCTAGTGGCAGGGACAGTAGCCAAGCCAATCCAAACACATGTACAGAGTGGATTTGTCAGGGCCAGGAGTATCCTGTGTTTGTGGTTATATTCAATGCACTTCCTTGATCGAAAGAACCAAACGTTTTTCAAATTTAGAAAAAAAAAAAAAAAAAAAAGCATTCTGGCTTTGATCGGAGTATATCAAATAAAAAACAATGCGTGCAAGAATCTGCGCGAAGTCAGCTGAAAAGATACACTTTCAAGGAAGCACGAGACAAAGGAGCAGAAACACATGGGACATGACATATGTCAGCCAAAATTTTTGACGAAATCATGAGACTTGGAGAGGTTTGCGTAGAGAAGTGAAGGCATTTTCATTTGTAATCACGAGGATAGTGAATCACGCAACTTATTAGTAGAGCCCACCTCGTAGATCACGAGAATATGAAAGGGATGCAGAAAATAACGGAAATTGAAATCCCTGTCATTTAAACTAGAACATGAAATGGTAGAAGGTCCTCTTGAGCAGCAGAAATTAATGCGGCCTGTTTGGATTGCTGCGGATTAAAAAAAAAAATGGAAACAACTTTATTACTGTTCTTCCAGTACATATCAGTGCCTTATCACATTAGATCAAATATTTGATGGAATACCTCAAGGCTGGAAAGCCAAAATAAATTTTATTAATTATGGAATAATGTAAATTACAATGTAAAGATACATTTCTACAAAATCCTAACCCTAATGATCAATTTAAACTATTAATTCTCTATTCTAACTTCTAATTTCAACCATTGGAACTAATTCAATATTAAAAAGAATAAATTACCCCTACATTTAAGCAGATAAAAGAAGTAATGTAAACCAGATGTTGGGCCCATGCAGTCCGCAATCAAGTGCGGAAGATCTCTAACTGGATTGAATATATAGATCGTCTCACGATCTTGATCATTGAAATGATAGACCATTAAGAGATTGATGGTGAAGATGATAAACATTATCGTAATTATATTGATTCCTCTTGATTTCCCTTCCATGTATATCTTACATGCATATTCGTATGCATGGAAGATAATGTTTATCAACAATCACCTATTTTATTCAGACTTCTCTTTTTAACTATTTTTGTCATGGTCGTAAAGAAGCTCCTTGAACTTGGTTTGATACTTTTAATTTGTTTTTCCTTTATGTTGGTTTTCTTTGGAATAAAGTAAATCCTTCTTTATTCATCTATTGTTATCCTCCATGAACCACTATCTTATTGATCTGTATAAATGATATTATTGTTATTGCTCAAATCTAGTCGATCATATCCCCCCTCATATGAACCGCACTTTAATAGAGAACAAGAGGTCATGTCACGCTGCAAACTCGGAAACCGGGCTCACAAAATTTTCGATTGCCGAATCTGGCACTGACAGCCTCCGTAGTACCCCATTCTCAGCTCCCGGCACCCATATACCAGGTTCCGATCCTGGGATGCTATAAGGAGGATTTCTACTATCCATTTAATTCATAATGGGCATAACCATAAGCATAACCCACGAACAATAACCACAAAAACACGATCACAAAATTCACTATGATCAAAAACTTTGAGTATAAGGTGTATAAAAGAAAATATAAGATACTGCTAATAACAAAACTCCAAAAGCTCGACTGCACGCTCCTGCTGCTATTACGCTACGGCTGCGTCCTGACGTCACCTACATGCATCAATCGTATATAAGCTTATAGAAAGCTTATAGGGTGGTGTAAGCGTGTGCGCAATATGAGCGTGCTCGGAATGTAAATGTGGAAACATGATGATGGGTATTATGAATGCAATCAGCCGTACCAAGGCAATGCGATGCAAGATATGAATGTTATCGGCCATATTGAGACCATATGATGCGAGATGCAACTCAAGCATGTCAATCTTCATCATATATCAGTACAGTTCTCATTTTGGATAATCACCGGGGTCTAGTACACTCTACACCAGCTTGTCGTCCCTATCTGAACGCACAACTGAGAGAGCGAAAGAGACCTCACTATCTGCCTGCCAATATCGAGCCCAGCTCGTCGATAGCGGACCGATTCCTCAAGCTGGTCAAACTCAACCTAGAAGTTGCCCCCTCACTCAGGCGGGCAAGGTCACACCCCTTTCCAACCGACCACGACACAGTGGGAGACGCGGCCTACTGGTATATGGCCCTCACGCGCTCGTGTATCCACTCGGTCTCGACGTTGGAGTCATCTTCTGGTAGCATCGGGTTTAGAAATTTTCACCCAGGGACATATATGGCGCCCGTATGCTAGAACCAAACATTTTCGGTATCCAATCCAGCCACCCACGATGCATCTGTGGAGGCTATGGCCCTGATGTCGCTAGGGCATATAATAATCACAATCACACAAATGCAAGTGCATGAGTCACACTACCAGTCATACAACAGGAAATTCGCCTATCAGGGAATCTATAAACAGTTCGCCCGAAAGCATATGTTATGATCAATCACTTTTCATATCAATCCTACATATGATGCGTATGATAATGAATCATGGGTCTATACTAAACATGTATATAAGGATGGGCTCTGTGTATAACGGAAATGGATCTACACGGTCTACTTACTACAAGTATGGGCCTATCAGTGGGCCTTAGGGAGAGTGACAATGTGGACTTTTAACCAACAGTATCCTTACAATGTGGACGTCAAACTAATATTGCTTCTAAGGCATAGCCCACTATAAGAGTCAACGCATGAACCATGGTCGGATTACATTCAACGGACTTGTGCAAGTCCCAATGGGCCTTGACCCATGGACCTCGAATACATCTAAAAGCCATATTACGTGGGCCTCATATATATCAGAAGCCATAAATACATCAAGTTAGGCCTCTTTCAATGGGCCTTATATATATACCAAGGTGGGCCTCATGAGTATATGAATCGAATCAAAAGATCAACTGGACCGCACTTCCAATATAGTGGTGACAATGATTTCCACCATTAAAATTTTCAAGGCCCACCATAACTTTTATTTTTCTCATTCCGTGAAATGATCTTCCAAAATGGTTAGATGGATTAGATGCAACACATGCATCCTGGTATGGGTCCATTTGAACTCTGGATCTGACTCATTCTTGGCCTCAAGCCATAAAATGGGTTTATAAAATGGTTGAACAGTTTAGATGCAATGCATGCATCATAGTGTGGGTCCACTAGCTGTCCAGCAGTCCGGCTCATGGTTGGACGGCATACATAAAACACATATGGCAAGGGGCCCCACCAAATGGGTGATGGAGTGAATAAAACACACACACCATGGTGGGTCCCACCCAACCAGGACACACACCCCAGTCAGCCACCCCCACCAGGGATCGATGCCAAGACCTCAAGTGGGGTACCTCCACACGGCTGCCAAGTGAGCCGAGGACAATGGGTCCCATGTGGGACCCACCATAACATTTATTTTCCATCCATCTGTTCATAGGGCCACACGGTGAGGGAGGGGGCCCACTGTAATGTTTATATGACATCCAAATGGTTCATATGGTCACGTGGACCAGGGGCCCACCGTAATATTTATTAGCCATTCAACCTATTCATAAGGTCACACGTGGACATGGAGGTGGGCCTGGAGCCCACCGTTATATGTATTTTCCATCCCACCTGTTCAGATGGTCACGTGGGCCAGAGGCCCATGGTGATGTTTATTTGTCAGCCAACCTATTTATAAGGTCACTTAGACCTGGGGTGGGTGTGGGGCCCACCGAAATATCTTTCACAAATCCAGCATGCCCATTACGTGTGTCCCACCTGTTTGAGGGTTCAGACCAAGTTTTAGCCACATTAAAAATTCAGGTAGGCCCCACCAAGTGTTTTTATATGATTTAGGTATGTCTTCACATGATTTGGATGGTATGGCCCACCTGAGTTCAGTTTGTGGCTGATTTTTTGAGTCAATCAAGGGGACCTATTAAATGAACAGTATGGATGTAGAACATACATCATGGTAGAGTTTACAAGTGGGGCCCATAGGGCCCTCCTTTTAATGTCAGAAGTCTCTGGACGTTTTGGCATCCAAGGCATGCCAATGTAAATTATTTTTTTTATCCTAGGTGGGACCCATATTAACTAGATCTACCCCATCCATTATATGTGTCCCACAAAAACAGGGGTCCAAAGTCAGTTTCAGGTGGGTCCAAGCTTCTGGTGGACCCCAGCAATCATTTTTCCAAGTTTTAGAGGAAAATACTAGCATTCTTAATGCCATGGCCCGCCAAATAATTGGATTAGTCTCATTTTTCGGCTCAACGCATAAAATGATCCCGGGAATAGAATGGATAGTTTGGATTAAATATAAACATCAAGGTGGGGCCATGTTGGAGCAGCCCACCATTTCCTTTCCCTTTTCTTTCCTTTTCTTTTTTTTTTTAAAATATGGGGTCCACAATAAGATGATCCAATCCGTCTATTGTGTGTGTCCCACGTGGTGGACCGTTTAGTCCAAGTTTAAGATGCATCCAAATTTCAAGTAGGCCCCACCAAGTGCTTTTATATGTTCAGGTATGTCTCCACATGATTTTAGATGGTATGGCCTACCTGAGAGTCGGATTGGATCCCATATTTTGGCTCAACGCCTAAAGTAATCTGAGGAAGATGGTGGAGGGCTTGGATTAAACACATACATCAAGGTGGGGCCTGCATCAGTGGCCCACCATTTCTTTCTTTTCCTTTCTTTCTCTTTTTTTTTTGTCAGCACGTTAGTACACCTCCATGTCAGTACACGCACCCACGTGCACCACGCTCATCCAGCGTCCCTAGACGCTGGACGGCCGAGATAAACACTGCATCATGGTGGGTCCCACATGCACGTGGTCCACGCTCACCAAGGTGGGTCCCACATGATCGTGGCCCACCACGTATATACATATATACATACATATATATATATATATATTAATATAAAATAAATATTATTTAACCTAAAATGTGGTGGGCCACACCATTTGATGGATGGGGTAGATTTATCATGAATTGGTGGGGCCCACTTCATTTTAGGGAAAGGATAAGGAGAGAGAAAGAGAGAGAGACACAGAGAGAGAAGGAACAATAGACGGTGATGGTGGGGCCCCACCACTATGGGCCCCACATAATACAAATCATACATAAAAAATGGGTCTCACCAACAAGTGGTCCCTAAAAAGAATTTAACGGTAGATCACCCACCTCTTGCACTCCTCCTTGCTCCCTTAAACTTGTATGCTCCTTTGCTTGACTTTTGACGGTGCTTGATGGAATTTGGACGGTGGGGATGAGAGATGAGAGGGTAGGGGAAAGTGGGCCACACTTCTTGTTTGGAAGAGGGAAAGCTTGGATGTGTGAAGCTCTTTTGCTTGGAATTTTTTTTTTTGAGAATGAATGAGAGAGAGAGGGGAGTGATGGGTGAAAAAGGGTGATGGAGTGATGTGGTGTGATGGGTGATGGGTGGAGTGGTGTGTTGTAAGAAGAGATGGGTGGAGAGAGAGGTGAAGTGATGTGAGGGTTGACCTTGGGCTTGCTTGTGTAAGAGAAAGGTATGGATTGTTATACTTGGGTATGGAGTGACTTGACTTATACTTGACATGAGTGATTGATTGATTGATGGGACATCTCATAGAGATTCCCTCGTAATTCGCAACGCGCGGTATTTTCTTCGAATTGAACGCAGACTAACATCTTTTAGCCTGGGTATCGGGTCGGTGCGCGAGACGCGGTGTTAGAACCGTGGCGACGGCGCGGTTGCTAAGGTATAGATTTTAATTTTAGCCATATTCGGCATACAGGTCTCAGCTTAGGATCGCGTGCAAACATCAAAAAGTGGTCGAGGATTGCCAAATTCGACCGGAAGGATCGCGAAAGTCGATGGAACAGTACGAACTAGGATACGGGTCTTACAGCTCTCCCCACCTAATAAAAATTTTATCTTCAGAATTTACACTACGATTGCAGCTAAACACAACTCATAATAGGATAGGGAACTTAACATCATATATGATCAAAACACAACATATCATCAAATTCAAACACCTAAAAGATAGGGATGACGCTCACGAATCTCAAGCTCTAACTCTCAAGACGCATCATGACGGCGTAGGGGTCAAGTCACATGAATCGTCGACGACTGCTCTTGATGACCGGGGATCCTGCTAGAAGGCATAAAATTTGCCCCGAGCTTGCTGGGGAGGTGTAGGTCCCCTCTCAGGTCTCTACTGCTGCGGGGGAGGTCCCAGAGGCTGGTGATGGGGTCGCTACTGCTGCTATGGGGACTGTCGCGAGGGGCTGATGCGGTGCTCTCGGATGTTGCTGCCGAGTTCGGGGACACTCCGACCTACGGTGTCCTATCCCACCGCATCCATAATAGGTGTCAGAAAGCTGTCTCTGCGGTGTTGCCGCTGGGGGTGCTGACGGTGCTACTGGTGCTCTGGCGGATGGGTGGCTCCTGAATTTCTGTAGTCGTCAATGCTGTTGTGAGCTACCGGAGGGGGGCCTGCCTCTTCTAACCCCTCCTCTGATCTCGGTCGACCTGCGTGCCGGCCCACTCAGTCTCATAAATCTGAGCTCTCCGCACTACTGCCTGAAAAGTCAGAAGCTCATGCCCAATGACCTGGCCTCAAAGACCGTAACGTAAGTCGTTCTCAAAGCGGCGGGCCTTCCGCCCCTCATCGTCAACCATATATGGCGAAAACCTTGATAGCGCCACAAAACGGGCTGCTTACTGTGCCATGGTCATATCCCCCTGCACCAGAATCTCGAACTCCAGTGCCCTCTGACGATGAATGTGGTCAGGGAAGTATTGCTCCTCAAATCGATCAATAAAGTCTTCTCATGTCCAGACGTAATCAGGTCCTACGACACGGGTAACGGAAGTCCATCAATGCTCGGCCTCGCCCTGGAAGAGAAATACTGCTAACCGGACTCGCTGCTCGATCGTACATAACATGGTATCAAAAATCTTCTCTACATCAGAGCACCATCTCTCTGCTGCAGTCGGATCTGGCTCGCCCTGGAAACGTAGGGGATCAAGCCGTCTGAACTCACGAAGAAGGGCACTCGCTCGCTCCTGCTCTGCCTGAGCTGGAGAAATAATTGAGCGCCTACCCTGTCCCTGGAGTGCGGCTATCACAGCCTGTAACATCTGCTGTAACTGAGAGGCACTCACAGGTACAGTCGGCTCCGCATCAGCCTCAAGTGGAAAAATGTCATCCTCAGGGAAGGGAGTAGGGATCTTTGGCTGTGCAACGGGAGGCGCACGTAGTAAAGCTGGAGCCTCAAGTGGTGGAGCGGGGTGCGCTCGGGTTGCTCTCATGGGAGGCATGTCCTATAGGAAGAATAAGGACGCCAATCAACTTTGGGAATCGTACCTTAGGGAACTCAATCAGAAAATTTCACACAGGGAACCTAATCATCTTAAAATCATAGCAAACATGTGATGTTGTTCTCGGTTATCCCTAAGTTATGCTCTAATATCAACTTCTGTCACGCCCCGAACTCAGAAACCGGGCTCACAAAATTCTCGATCGCCGAATCTAGCGCTGACTGCCTCCGTAGTACCCCATTCTCGGCTCCCGGCACCCATATACCAGGTTCCGATCCTGGGATGCTACAAGGAGGATTTCTACTATCTATTTAATTCGTAATGAGCATAACCATAAGCATAACCCACGAACAATAACCACAAGAACACCATCACAAAATTCACTATGATCAAAAACTTTGAGTATTAGGTGTATAAAAGGAAATACAAGATAGTGCTAATAACAAAACTCCAAAAGCTCGACTGCACGCTCATGCTGATACTACGCTACGGCTGCATCCTGACGTCACCTACACGCATCAATCGTACATAAGCTTATAAAAAGCTTAGAGGGTGGTGTAAGTGTGTGCGCAATATGAGTGTGCTCGGAATGTAAATGTGGAAACATGATGATGGGTATTATGAATGCAATCAGTCGTACCAAGGCAATGTGATGCAAGATATGAATGTTATCGGCCATATCGAGACCATGTGATGCGAGATGCAACTCAAGCATATCAATCCTCATCATATATCAGTACAGTTCTCATTTTGGATAATCACCGGGGTCTAGTACACTCTACACCAGCTTGTCGTCCCTATCCGAACGCACAACTGGGAGAGCAGAAGAGACCTCACTATCCGCCTGCCAATATCGAGCCCAGCTTGTCGATAGCGGACCGATTCCTCAAGCTGGTCAAACTCAACCTATAAGCTGCCCCCTCACTCAGGCGGCAAGGTCACACCCCTTTCCAACCGACCACGACACAGTGGGAGACGCGGCCTACTGGTATACGGCCCTCACGTGCTCGTATATCCACTCGGTCTCGACGTTGGAGTCATCCTCTAGTACCATCGAGTTTAGGAATTTTCACCCACGGACATCTATGGCGCCTGTATGCTAGAACTAAACATTTTCGATATCCAATCCAGCCACCCAAAATGCATCTGTGGAGGCTATGGCCCTGATGTCGCTAGGGGATACAATAATCACAATCACACAAATGCAAGTGCATGAGTCACACTACCAGTCATGCAACAGTCCTACGTGTACCATACACTCATGTAAGAAAACTCTACCTATCAGGGAATCCATAAACAGTTCGCCCGAAGGCATATGCTATGATCAGTCACTTCTCATATCAGTCATACATATGCGTATGATAATGAATCATGGGTCTATACTAAACATGTATATAGGGATGGGATCTGTGTATAACGGAAATGGGTCTACACGGCCTACTTACTACAAGTATGGGCCTATCAGTGGGCCTTAGGGAGAATGACAATGTGGACTTTTAACCAACAGTATCCTTACAATGTGGACGTCAAACCAACATTGCTTCCAAGGCATAGCCCACTATCAGAGTCAACGCATGAACCATGGTCGGATTACATTCAACGGACTTGTGCAAGTCCCAATGGGCCTTGACCCATGGACCTCGAATACATCTAAAAGCCATATTACGTGGGCCTCATATATATCAGAAGCTATAAATACATCAACCTCTTTCAATGGGCCTTACATATATACTAAGGTGGGCCTCATGAGTATATGAATCGAATCAAAAAATCAACTGGACCGCACTTCCAATATATTGGTGACAATAATTTTCACCATTAAAATTTTCAAGGCCCACCATAACTTTTATTTTTCTCATTCCGTGAAATGATCTTCCAAAATGTTTAAATGGATTAGATGCAACACATGCATCCTGGTATGGGTCCATTTGAACTCTCGATCTGACTCATTCTTGGCCTCAAGCCATAAAATGGGCTTATAAAATGGTTGAACAGTTTAGATGCAATGCATGCATCATAGTGTGGGTCCACTAGCTGTCCCGCAGTCCGACTCATGGTTGGACGGCATACATAAAACACATATGGCAAGGGGCCCCACCAAATGGGTGATGGAGTGAATAAAACACACACACCATGGTGGGTCCCACCCAATCAGGACACACACCCCAGTCAGCCACCCCCACCAGGGATCGATGCCAAGACCTCAAGTGTTGAAACGGGGTACCTCCACATGGCTGCCAAATGAGCCGTGGACAGTGGGTCCCACGTGGGACCCACCATAACATTTATTTTTCATCCATCTATTCATAGGGCCACACGGTGAGGGAGGGAAAGCTTGGACGTGTGAAGCTCTTTTGCTTGAGATTTTTTTTTTTTCAGAATGAATGAGAGAGAGAGGGGAGTGATGGGTGAAAAAGGGTAATGGAGTGATGTGGTGTGATGGGTGATGGGTGAAGTGGTGTGTTGTAAGAAGGGATGGGTGGAGAGAGAGGTGAAGTGATGTGAGGGTTGACCTTGGGCTTGCTTGTGTAAAAGAAAGGTATGGGTTGTTGTACTTGGGTATGGAGTGACTTGACTTATACTTGATATGAGTGACTGATTGATTGATGGGACATCTCGTAGATATTTTCTCGTAATTCGCAACGCTCGGTGTTTTCTTCGAATTGAACGCAGACTGACATCTTTTAGCCTGGGTATCGGGTCGGTGCGCGAGTCACGGCGTTAGAACCGCGGCGATGGCATGTTCGCTAAGGTATAGGTTTCAATTTTAGCCGTCTTTGGCATACAAGTCTCAGCTTAGGATCACGCGCAAACATCAGAAAGTGGTCGAGGATTGCCGAATTCGACCGGAAGGATCGCAGGAGTCGACGGAATAGTACGAACTAGGATATGGGTCTTACAGGTCATTGAGGCCGCCAATTGTTTTCGAGGACCCTCCAATGCCTAAGTCAAGTAGATCGACTCAAAGTAGGTGTAGTTAGAGTCGAGATAATTATATGTACCTTCCCTTTGATTGGAGTGATGTATTTATAAGTGTCGTTAGACAACTTGCGTATCTGAGTAGATCTGTAAGATACGCTAGAGGGGCCCGTATTAGAATTGGAGTATCGCTCCAATTATGCCCCGTTGGCATGATTTTTAGTTAGGATCTCGTTTTGTGGTCTTGCTCATATATGGTGCGAGTTTCTGTCCTGAAGTTTTTACTCGGAGTTCAAACTCAACATCCAAGGTCGAGGTTAGCATTCAATATTGAGGTCAGGATTCGTGGTCGAGGTCATCATCCAATGTCGAGGTCGACATTTGCTGTCGAGGTTTATTGATGAACTCCTTTTTCGAACCAAGTTAACTATTTCAGCTTGGTAATTGAGTATCATTGCTCAATTCATCTTTTCTGGGCCTTTAGTAGTTCAGAGAATCTGTTCTTATGGTCTTTTTGCCACGTGTTTCATATGTCAAGTGAGCTCAATTTTACCTATAATAGTTGCCCCCTACTTCCAAATTTTATGTTTCTAAGCTCGGGAAGGAAGCAAATTTAAACTGATGTATGAGCGAAAGATTTTGAACTTCTAACTGTGGGAGGTCAACTTGTTCCATATGTGTTCTTCAAATTTATCACTTAATGATTAAGGCAGGAATTGGAAAGAAACAGCACATGCTACAGTGATCGAGGAAAATATTAATACAGTGGTTCCATACAATGAGTCATGCAAAGAGTGGTGATCATCGTTTCTCCTTTCAGACGGCTCCCAAGCAGACACGTGTCCTTGCTTCATTAACGCGAGTCCTGAGTGAACCCCGTATTGCCACATGGAGGAGAACGTGCATTGAGGCATCCTTTCATGTCTTAGAAAGTAGTACTAGCATTAAATGCTCTACTTTCAATATTCTTATAATAGGGGTTTCCTGCTCATTCTCCGGGTCACTGGTTTTGTGAAGTCCGAGCCATGCCGACCTCCTTTATCTCTTTATTTCTCTTGGTTTTTTTTTGTTCACTGTGTGGATTGTCCAGTCACTTAGCCCTTTCCTGGTACGTGTTCTTCTACGGGTGTTACGGAAAGAATTTAAAAGCCTTGATAAATCAATGAAATCAAAAGGGCACCACATTTGATGACTTATTAAGGGAAATAGGAAATGAGAGCATGCTAGTGAAGACCATGCAGGGAGACTTTTAATTTTAGATGGATTGCTTTGTTCCGTGATTGGAAAAGGCCATCTGGTCAAGAAAAAAAAAATGACAGCCTAGTTGAGGCGAGTAAACTAGGGCCGACTTTTTTACTGTAGATTGCGGGGATCAAAATCGAGTAAGGAGACTTTAGAGAATTTCCTTTCCAACAATCGAGACTTTATGGTCCACCACTTAATTTGTATGGAATTTGTATAGCCATATTCTGTGGACGAATGGAATCAATTTTAAGTACATGAGCTAGTAAGTACGATTTACAAAATTTAGATATAGTGGAACAATACTAAAGTTCAAAGTATGATGGGCATCATAATTGGATTTATTAGTAAAGCATGATTTGAGACTTCGTTTACCTTTAACATTAATACTTTCAAAAAAAAAAAGTATGATGGGCACTATAATTGGTGTCTCACCATGAACTCTAATTCCACCTTATAGATAAAATCCTATCCAAAGAAAATAACACAAAAAAGAGATAAGAGCCTTTAGATGCCCAAAACCTTAACGGAGTCATCGAGACAAATAAAAGAAAGAGTCTGGGAAAGATTTGTTCTCTCATCTCCACACTCCTACGTCTACGCGTTCGCTCTCCTTCCTTATTTAGGATAAATGCATGAGGAATCCTTCTAGTTTGAAAGTTCATCACTAGCATTCGAATAATTTTTTACATCAATGATCAAATGTATATTTTTGTGCTTTCTTTAATTATAGAAATTCGAAAATATCTAAGTGGAGATCTATAGGGCCTGATTTGTTGACCTAGACCATCAAAATATTTTATTCTTTCATTGCATTTTTAATCTTTAATAGTGACAGGGGTCATAATATCAGTGGCGGGGCCAATAATAGGAACCAACCTGAATGGTAAAGTTAAGTAGATGTTAATGCTGATTAGGAAGATGGTATCAGCAATGTAGTAGGGTAACAGGGTTAGTGATGGCAATATCATAATGGCATCAAGGTCAGCAACACTTTGATACCACTTGATATGGCTTGTTCGGGTCATTGCAGTGACTTGGACACGCGGTCATAGAATAAACCAAAACACTGACAAAATTTGTATGATAATCGATCTTTAAATACCCTAATGGTGCCTCAAGTAATGAAAAATTCAAAAGAACACAAACATGACTATTGTTCAAAACCCCAAGTGTAGGGATGCACTGTAGTAATAACTCGGCGAGACCAAGGTCAAATCTACAAGGAATGAGGAACATGGTTTAAAACTAATTTAAATCTAATTATGTCATCTGTGTTTTTAATCTAATGATAAAGAGAAAAGTTTTAATTAATAAACATAAAAGACTAAGAATCCAAGAATCCACTTGTAGCAATCTCAATATTAATTTACTTGATTTAATGATAATTCAATTAGAATCAAAGTCTTAACGTATCCAATCGGATGATGGAGCAGTTGAAACAAAAGTTTAACTTTCATTAGTTTAGTTCCCTCATGAAATACCAATGCAATTATCGCAAGGAATTCAAGCATCTATCATGCCCATAGACAATGGTAGATCATAAATTTTTAAGATCACACAATTGTTAAACAGGTAAGAAGATATTAAAAGCTTCCCGAGCATCTACTATAATTGCAGACACAATAAATCTTTGAAAACTAAAAATATTTCTTCATTCAAACTAATAATTAATACAATTTTATATAAACTTGAATTAAAGTAAATTAAATATTAAGAATAATTTCAAGCTTTATCCCTTAGCATTAGCTAAGAGATTAGCTAGTCATAGCTAACTCAAAAACAAAAGAAAAACTAAAAGATCTACTAGTGGTCTTGCAACAAAAGAGGCCGGATCATTTCCTTTGAAAACTAGGTCAAGCTCTTGACCGACAACGTGGATCGAACAATGAAGATATTTAAGAGGTAGCACCCACTCCTTGATCAAAACGCGAATGTAGTCACAGCTACCGAGCAATCACAACCTCTACAGGGACCTCACGATCCACACATGATGAAGGGTCACATAATGTGACACGGGTAGGCCCCCACTCATATTATGAGAATGACCATACTCGTTGAGTCTGACTTGCACCATATTCTATAGAAAAGGAGGTGTGGGAAGGCCTCCGAAGTTGTGGTGGAAGGCGAAGTCCCGCAGGAGGCAGTGCTCAGAAATATCCAAGGTCAGCTCAGTGATGTTTAACAAGTGTGTCGAGCCAAAGCCTCTGCCTTCGTCGAGGCCATGCTGGAGGAGGTCGAGCCTCCATTCACTAACAACATCATGCAATCTGAGCTCCCATCCAGGTTTCAAATGCCCTAGATCACTCCCTATTTCAAGTCTAGAGACTCGGCCGAACACCTCGAATCCTTCAAGGCCTGGATGAAACTCCACAAAGCCTCGGGGCCCATAATGTGTAAAGCATTCTCCCTTATCTTATCGGGAGCGGCATAGAAATGGTATAAACAGTTAAAACCAACATCTAATAGCTCCTTCGCCCAGCTTAACAAGGCTTTTGTCACACAGTTCACAAGGAAAAAATATAAGAGAAAGCCTTCAACTCATCTCCTCACGAGCACACAGAGGGAGAATGTGTTTTTAAGAGATTATATCATTCGTTTTAATGTGGGAGTAATACAGGTTAATGACTATTCTAACAAGATAGTCATTACTACTATGATAGTTAGCCTCAAACAGAGAAAGTTTCCCTTCTCAATCAGCAAAAACCACCTCCCCCCCCCCCCCCCCCCCCCCCCCCCAAACCACTCTAACTGACCTCCTCAACCGAGCTTTAAAATATTCAAACATTGACCAGTTCTTCAGCTCGCAGAAGGCTACATGAAGCATAAATATTACGGATAAAGCAAGGAAATGAAAAGAGGAAGAGGAGCCACCTTGTAACGCCCTGAAAATTGGGGGTCGAGCAGAAGCTCAGCTTTCGAGTTCCAACGCATCACTTATACAACATGTATGATGATGATGATTGAATGTTGTCTGTTAGTACCGTAAACATGAAAGAGATTAAGCCAAACAACAAATCATATTCCAGAGACAATTTAAATTATGCACACGGAAGACTGTGATATGTATATAAACGGTATAAAAGTGATAGTAAGCCCTCAGAATATGATTGTTACCAGGTTAAATAATTACCAGTTTAGTTCCAAAATGCGCAAATAAGAAAATGTAATGTTTTCTATACAAAACATGTAACTCCAACAGCGCAACTCCAGGTCTGCATATACCTGCCAGAGAGTTGCATATAGGAGAGCTCCTCCTCGTCATCGCAATAGTCCGGCTCTGCCTTATTAGCATCGTCATAACCTGCAGCTAAGACAGAATCTGGTTGGTGTGTACAACATTGTCCCGTAACGTGAGAGTGAGTGATCAACTCAGTGAAACTATACAGCAAAGGTTAATAAGTTATCAATTCAATTAAGCAGTAATGATAAAGCAGTACAATCAAACATATCCTAGATACTCTTATTAATCCAAGAATAATATGAAATAGTGATGCATGCCCTTACCACAATCTCCCTCATGCGATATCATCTAACAATATCGGCATGAATCACCACCACTGTACTCTCACACCAACGCCAATGGCACATGCAGTGTGATGTCATGAGTATGATTACCAAGTTCTTATTAGTCCCTTTCATACAAAAGGATCGGGAAGCTAAGACGCCCCCCTTATATCAATTCCCAAACATTAATCCATTCTAGGGTCATCAGTCCTAGAAAATCTCATACGATGTTATGGTTCTAGGTCGCTGCAAGGGCTATCAAGCCTGTTGTATGGAATCGTTACACCACTCCTCCATCACCAAATCAATACAAGCTTAGTTATATCCTCAATACTGCAACAAGACTAGTCACCCTTTTGCAGTGTCAGGATATAGTCGAGGTCACTACAGAGGGCTCGTCACCAATCAATGTAAACCGACAGCAAGAATATAGTGTCCCATACCACCATAATCTGCTCACGAGAGTAAGGTGCTCACTGGTCACTATGGGGAGGCTCGTCACCCCAGCGTAGGCCGACAGCTCAGCCACGGTATCCCATATCACCATGTCCGGCTCATGAGTCTTAGGGGATCACGATACCAAGGTTAACGGGAGTTTCACTGGTAAGTTCAATGCCTTAGATTCAAACATTAGCGACCAAACATGGTAAACAAACATCGGTCAATCGAGTCAGTTGATGAGCTCAACTAGGCCAAACGCACGTTCAGTCGAACGACATGGAATGCCTAAGCGCTCTGTGTGGCCTAACCACTACCGAACATCCCAAGTACGACTCGGGTTCATCGAACACATCCTATATGGTGAAAATAATCTCAACCACTAGTTTAAAGACTGTTACCGATTACCTGGACTATACAATAGCTCCAATCATTCAATTATGACATGTTATCCGATGATATAGTTAAAGCAGTAAATGGATTATATTTCAAATTATACAATCAAAGGTCTGATATTATTCGCTTTAGGGCTGCCAGGGCTATTGCACGGAATCGTTACACCACTTCCCCATCACCCTTTACAGCTTTGTTTCTGCATGTTATAGAGTACAACTTAAACGTGAATCCACACATATGCAATATAAAATACATAGAGAAAATCATACACATAGATAAGGTAGTTGAGAAGCATATCTCAACACGCATACAGGTACACTTTACTAACTACTAACTCGTTCAAACATTTTTACAAACACTTAGCCTACACATTCCATCATATGTGATATATACGAGTTTATCGTACGTATTAAGGCCAATCCTTTCGTCAAAGGATTATCGCCTATACAACAATCATATATCCATGACAGTTAGTCATGGCGAGCACAGAAGCAAATTCTATACTCATTCAATCGTTTTCACAAACACTTAGACTACACAATATAACATACGCAATGTATGTTGATAAAACATGTACTAGGCTAATCCGTTCACCCAGAAGTTGATACACATGCATCTAGGATACATAGACAGCAATTAATCATGGCAAGCACAAACTCGATTTTCATACATATACGGTATTTTCTACAAATATGAGGAATACAGTATATTCAACATAGTTAACGTATAACTGAAAAACGAAACAGACAACACTTTATACATGCTAAATAGCATCTACGTCAATAATATATCATTAACCGACATTGAAAGCCTTGAAAACCATAACCTAAACATATATAGTCCGCACCTTAAACCGAAAAATGCGTAACGAATACGATTCAAACGATAAGTCTTCGTCAACGGCGGATAGGCAACCTAAGGCATGAAATACGTTAGCTACAACATCACTTCAACTATCCTAGGCTGCAAAACAGGTTAGGGTTAGGATTTTTTATCTAAGAACGGAGTTGGAATCACCGGAATAGCGATGAAGGGTGGATGAGGCACGTAGAGAGACTGGAAAGAATCCCTAGAAGAAACTCCAACTCTCTCTCACTTTCTCTCTCTTTTCTCTCTTCTCTCTCCTATGGCTTTCCCCAAATTCGTATGGGAGGAGAGAGTGAGGGCTTAAGGCCCTTATATAGGCTCTAAAGTGATGGGAATGGCCCCAAGGCCAAGGTATACTTAGGTTATAACCAAATCGGGTCTGTTCCGATCCAACGGAGCATTTTTAGAGCTCCTATTGCTGAATGCGGTCAGACTTAAGCTCACAGATACTGGATCTTGATCAATTTAAGTTTTCAGTCCAATCAGATTTTCAGATCGACCGTGGCGGACCAGTGTCAGTTCAATGGTCACCGAAACTCGATCAGGGCCATAAGTATATTAACATGTGTGGGCCATCTTTCCTAATCTGAGGGTGAATTTGGGTCAAATTATGACGGTCAGAACGCTTGTCAAAGGCGCGCAAGCGACACGACTCAGATTTCTTAAATTTATATTTAATTTCTAAATAAATTCACTTTTCTCACACACTTCACTCTAGACTCAAGGAAATAGTCTCAGGACATCGTCTGGACTTGATTTTTCAGATGATAGTCAAGTCCAACTAGGCGGTCATACTGGTCTAATTTCATCGCTATCAGACTTTCGACATGCTGTCAAGATCCGTTACAGAGTTTTTGAATGCTCCCGTGAGCAACTGGGTTTAGAGATTGATCCTAGGTTTTAAAGTAATGTAGCATCAACTATTCTACACGTTTGGCTCTTGCGGATCATATTTAAAGTAATTGGTGATAATTCTACAGGTAATTTAGTTTAGTGCTAGTTAATCCTCGTTAAATTTCTAAAGGAATTAGCCTTTAATGATTTCTGCTTGAGGTGGGATTTGAAGGGTGGAGTAAGGGTGTACGAAAATGGAAGAAGGAAGGGTTTGGAGAGAAATTTTGAGGGAGATTTGAGAGATTTTTTAAGAAAAGGAAAGCTTGGGAGGGTGATTTGTGAAGGAAGTACGTTGTAGAAGGGGTTTTATTCAACCAACCATACATCAGTGGGCTACACTAGCCCTAGGGCGTCGGCCCGAGTCAGCCCGCCCGGACTGGCCTGTTGGGCGGCGAGGGCCTCGCCAGTCTCTGGACAATCCGGCTAGGGCTCGCCCTTTGGGCGAGGTCCTCCTGTCCCCCGAAGTCTAAAAAGGTATGGGTCCCATGCTGGGTCCCCCTAAAAATGTCCCGATTTCGCCCCCTTCTCCGTTTCAACTCATTTCGGGTCGTTTCGAAGAAAATCAGATACATATACATATTTACCAATTTTTAATGGTTGGGATGGAATGAAATACGATCTAAACCCTTTGATTGACGGTCTATAAGTGATTTGGGGTCGTTGTGTATCAGGAGTGTGCATGGACTCGATCTCGACCATCATTTACATTAAGTTTTAGTTTAAGTATAGTTCTTCACTATTTACACTTAATGATTTGTGTCTAATATGAAAGTACTTGGAGAATTTTGAAGAATGAGGTGGCGAAAGGTGAGATTTTGAAGGAAATGGGTTGAAAAGTGATTTCTTTGGCTTTGGAATAGAGTTTTGAGAGTTTTATGGTTGACCCATTGCCTAAAGACGTTTAATTCCAGGTTGGCAAAAATTCGGGGTGTTACATACCTGCCGTCAGCAATAAAAAGAAAAAAAGCTAATGACTAGAGCAGAGGCCAGCGTATAAGCCGATGACCAGAAATTTGATTCCGCTCATATAGTCCTTTGAAAACCACCCATGAGCAGGTGCTCATGGGGATACGTAATAAAAGAATGTTGAATTATTTTCAAAAAGATAAAGGCCGACGTCGAGAAGAGTGATAAATAGAAATATTGTCAATTTCACTGAGACCATGACTATAACACTGCGGAATGTCTCGACCTCAAGGAATAGATCGAGTCCCTCATCCGGAAAGCGCACCTACGAGAGTTTATCGACAAGAGAAGGGGCGAACGACTCGATAAGCGAGACGAGCAACGCACTGACCATAACCACAATGAGTTAACTGGTGAAATACGAACCATATTTAGTTAATCAGCTGGTGGTGGAAATTCGAACAGAGCGCAAGTCACACACTCGAAATGGAAACAATAATAATACAAAACACTACGTATACCTTACTAGCAAGGCCACAAAAGAGCAGAGGCTGAGTTCTTATACCTTGACCTTCACAGAAGAGGACACCCGAGGAATCCATCGTCCACATGATAATGCTTTGGTAGTCACTATGACAGCAGTTAACCACAAGGTGCATCACATACAGATTGATACTGTGAGCTCGGCTAATATCCTGTTCATCGCCGCCTTGTAAAAAATGGGTGTTAAAAGGTCAAAGCTACGGCCTGTCCACACCCCTTGCTCGGATTCACTGGAGGAAATATTACTCCTAAAGGAAGCATACTACTCCCAGTCACTTCGGAGAAGGCGTCAACCAAACATTATCATGATCGACTTCCTTGTGGTCGACTGCCCATCAATGTACAATGTAATCTTGAGTAGACCATCTCTTAACTCCTTGGGAGTCGTGGTATCTACATGTAATATCTCAAATTTTTGTAACCTGAGTACATACTCATGCCTGAGAATTTCAGATATTAACAATGTAAAACTTAGATGCTTCAAAATCGCACCTTATTTTTTTAAAGATAAATCATATCCAGTTACATTCACAAAGGTAACCACTCACAAGAATAAAATTTATTGTATTTATTACTGCATTAGAGTAAAAAGAGTACAAATAATTCTTTAATGCCCTCTGAATGGAAGCTTATTATATTATCAAAGTTGTAGCGGAAAATAAATAGAAAATTCGTGGTGTTATCCTTATTTATTCGAAAGAATCTTTTATAAAATTGTTGTCCTCTGTATCATGAACCTATGATTCAGCATAACTTCTATATGGTTAAAGAGAGTCAATGCCCTACTCATAGTGATGGTTGTCATTTAAGGTTAACAATAATTCAATAGATTTATAAGAATAATGTAAGGGTTCTGATATGTCTCATACTCTACTGCTATGAGTGGTATTAGTATGCGCAACTAATATGTATTTGAATGCATGCCTAGCAAACTATGTAAACGGATGCATATGAACTATCATAATTTATTAATATAATTTTTTGTCCATATTTTTCATAATAGTATTGAGATTGAGTCACAACAACTCTATTCACTGGACCAACATTCTTTCAATAAAATCTCAACACATACATAAAGTTCCTCGATATAAACTAGGCATGCATCTTAGTTTTTAGACAGCTTATTACTCTTTACATTCACGTCCCTTAATTAACACAATGACTTTGACTTCAGTATCGTTTATACAACCATCTTACTCACATACCTCCATCGATGTATTGACCAAACTTCATTTTTTGCCATGAAATTCACGGGGTACAATGTAGATAGTCGTTTCAGTCACATCCCTCTATTGAGAGACTAACCATGACTTCGGTCCCTGCCATGACACTTACGAGATACAGCAGTGTAAATTTACATTGAATAAAAAATTAATCTAATTGGATCATCAGTTGGTGGATTTATATTAAAGAGTTTAAAATGAAATATATATATATATATATATATATAATAAAATTTAAAAAATAATTTTTTTTTACAAAAAGCCAAAGTAGTCCAAATCTAATCCTAAAACAAGTGTTCAGAAATCAAAAGTTAGGACTGTCTAAACCATCTGGTTTTGGAATTATAATTTTCCCATGGTGGGCTGCAGAATTTAGTTTATTTAATTTGAATTAATATCCGTTGCGTGTATATTTTTTGATATGTCAGAACTGATGACAGGTGTATCATCTCTCCCCTAACAGCCACTTGTGCAGGACATTAATATAATGGAGATTGCGTAAACCTAAAATTTAAACGTTTGAATAGTCTTATATGATAAAATACAAAAAAACACTAGAACCTCTTATAAGTTGATTGAACGGTTAGTTATGATGAACAAGTGAGAATACTTGGATATATGATGATCTTATCATAAAAATCAACGGTCGGATAACTTAATATATGGACGAAGATTATTCCCAACAGTCAAATTCAGGTTAGAGAATAGATATAAGGTTAGGATTGACTAAATTGGTGACATATATATATATATATATATATATATATATATATATATATATATATATACTAAATTAAATTTCATGATAACACTCGAGAATTTTCAATACTCGAGTATTGGAAAGTTCGGGGTGTTACACGTGATACCACCTCGCGATGCAGTTCCCTATCGAGCATGGCGTCGGCTAGGTCAGAGGTAACCAGTACAAAGCCCAACAATACTACTTGATGGCGCTTTGAGTAAAATTGTAACAACAAATGATGACTATCACCTCCCTAGACCTAAGGGATGAGTCTATCGACAGAGGGTCACCAGTAGAAGACCTTGTCCCTATGCCCCTCTACGAGGCCGACCCAACCTACACGATTTAGGTCGGGTCATAGCTGGAACCAAATTAGGGGGATAAAATCATCAACCTGCTGAAGCAACAAGCAAACATCTTTGCTTAGTCACACTAAGACATGTCCGATATTGACCCGGAGATGATGGTCCACTGCCATTGATGAGAAGTTGATAAAATTCTCGAGGCCAGGTTTATCGAAGAAGTCTACTATCCCGACTGGCTAGTGAACATTGTGTCAATAAAGAAATCTAACGGCAAATGGCGAGTATACATCGATTACTCTAACCTGAATAAAGCATGCCCAAAGGATAACTTCTCTCTCCCGAGGATCAACCAGTTGGTCGACAGCACGGCTGGACATGAGCTCCTTAGCTTTATAGACGCATACTCGGGCTACAATCAGATCGTCATGCATAAGCATAACAAGCAGAAGACAATCTTATTACCGACAAGGGACACTACTGCTATAAGGTTATGCCCTTCATATTGAAAAATGCCTGGAAAGCATGTTAGCCTTACTCAAATTCAAAATATCCCGCCCACGCATCAATTAAAACCTACTTACTTCCTGAGCTCACGAAATTTGAACTCGGAAGTAGGGGGCAACTATTATACGTAAGAGCAAACTAACCTAATGTTCAAAACATAGTGGAGTGATCACAAGAGAAAACTCTCTGAGAAGAGCCAGGGAACCGACCTGGCCTTCGAGGCCACCCTGAGTCCTAACCATAAATCCTGACTATGACTATCAGCCTCGGCCCCCGACCCGATCTCAAGGTAGAAAGCTGACCAAACCTCAGGAACCAACTCGACCTCAGGTATCGACCTCGACTTTGGGTATTGGCCCTGACTTCTAATACTGACCTCAACCTTGGGTACTAAATTTGGCCTCGGATACCGACCTCGACCTCAGAATAAAAACATTCAGAGAGAATCCCGCACCGTATATGGGTGGGACTGTCTACTAAGATCTCAGTCGAAGATCACACCAATTGAGGCGTAATCGAAGAAAATTCTAAAAGTAGATTCACACTACAATACGGGTCCCTCAAGAGTATCTAACAAATCCACCCTGATATACAAACAACCTAGAAAGCTTACCGTCCCTACCATAAGGAAAGGATATGCACAATTACCCCATCTTTCATATTGCGCATATCCCCAACTACAACCGGCGCTCCCAGTGTCTTAATATTCATTGTTCCTATACAAGTATCTAAGAGACTTACAAGAAGCGAAGTGGAATTGACCAGATTCCACCATTAACAACAACAATGTAAACAAAATGTGTAATGGTTAAAAATTGCTTGTATCTCGATCCATTAGACTGCCAATTCCTATATTTGGTTTATCAAAGATAAAATCATAATGATAGTATTTTTATATTGATGTCAAATAATTATCAAAATAAATTAATGTCACTATTTAGATTTAACATTTTCACAATAATTTCATGAAAATTTACAATGATTATAAATTTATTTATGTGTATCCTAAATGCATATAGATTTGAATGACAATTCCTGTATTTGGTTTAACAGTGATAAAATTATATTAATAACACATTTCCTTTACCAGATAAACCGAGAAAACAAACAAGCCCTAAAACACAACTAGACTAAGTAATTTTAAATGGACACCGTGCCATGCAGCCCATAAACAAGTGCTTAAGATATCCCCATGGACCAAATACATTGATAGTCTAAGATTCTAATAAGGACCACTTGAAGATTGACGGTGAAGATGGTTAAGACCCAGATGCAGCCTGCATCATAAATGTTTATGTTTATGTTTATGATGACGAGTACAAAAATGTACTCTTCTCGTTTACATGACTAGCAATTTTCTAACTAAACATATATTACTCTAAAAAAGATCTCTTTCATAATCACAATTGCTTAAAGGTGCTCATAGAAACAATGAAAACAGCTCAATAAAGGAATATAGTTTGTAACTAAGCAAGTCAATTGAGACTCACTCGACTCAACCTGGGAAGATCATGAGTCTGGTCAGTCAATTGAATTAAACTAGGCAGACCCTGGTTTATCCGAGTCAATTTAAAGTCCGGCTGACTCAAAGCGTTTTCAATGATTCAAGCTCAAAGAAAGTGCATTTAGGAAGACGATAAAATAATCATTTTTATTATTATTTAAGACCATATGGTTGACTCGGAACTAACGAGGTCCACTCAACTCAGTTAAGGAAAAGATGAAGTAATAATGGTCATCATTCTCAAAATAAAAATCACTTGTTGAGTATGATATTTTATTTTATTTTTTTCTTCGTTCTTTTTTTAATTTAGACCATCTATAGATGATACCCATCGTTCAGACATTAAGTGATGCCATTGATAAAGTTGAAAAAGAATACTTTCTCAGCATGCATAACGCACCTTGGGTCCATTTTTCTGCACCATCATGGGCCCTCGATTCAAAATTATGGGAGGCCGATTTCCTGTGGAAGCCTTTCACAGGAAGTTCTGCGCTGGAAACCTAGGTGAGGCCCACCATGATGTTTGTTAGAAATCCATCACGTCCATCCATTTCTTTATATCATTTTAACATATGGCTAAAAAGTTAGCTGGATCCAATACTCGAGTGGGCCAACAATGTGAAGATTGAACGTCTACGGTTGAAATATTCATGGGCCACAAAAGTTTTGAATCAGGATAATATTTGTGTTTTCAGTTCATCTCATTAGGAATGATGTTATGAACGGTGTGGATGGCTTGTCAACATCATTGTTGACCCAAGAATGTTTCAACCGATAGAATTTCCCAACCTACCTTTTCCCGTAGTGAGGCCCACTTGAATCTTTGATGCTTCTCATTTTTTATCTCAGTTCCTGAACTAATCTCAAAAAATGGATGGACGGAATAGATTTCCCAAAAGCATGGCCTCACCTAAGTTTTCAGCGAAGGTTCCCGTAGGAAATCCGCGTCCTCAGGCATGGAGCCGGATTTTTTGCGAAAGCCAGTAAGTTCCTTGGGAACCTAGATGGGATCCTAGATGGGACACCATTAAGTTTGTGAGAAATCCATCCTGTTCATCCGTTTTGTGAGCTGATTTTATTACATGAGTCAAGAAATGAGTAGTATGCAATATTTAAATGGCAGAAAACGTGAAGATTGAATGTCTACAGTTGAAATATTCGTGGGGCCGCATGAGCTTTGAATTAGGTTAATATTTTTGTTTTCGATTCATCTCAATAGGGATGACGTTAAGAACGGTACGGATGGCATGTAAACATCACTGTCAACCTCAGGGAGGTTTCAATGGTAGAAATTTCCCTACCCACTTTTTCCTTTGGTGAGGCCCACTTGAGTCTTGGATCCTGATCGATTTTGGTTTAAGTCTTAAATAATATCAAAAAATAAATGAATGGGGTGGATTTCTCACAAACATCACAGTGGGCCCCACCTAAGTTTCCAGCGAAGGAACTTCCTCCTAAGGGCTTTCTCAGGAAATCCGCCTCCCACATGGACACCTCTGTTCCGGAAGCGGATTGGCCGGTGTACCACACACTGGTGTGTGGACGTCAACAAGTTTCGTCGGTCCCATCGCGAACTATGCGTGGTTTCAATGTCTGATACCTTTCGTCTACTCATTATTGTTCATATTCAAACTAGAACTAGCGCAAACTATTCCTTCATGTGGTGTAATAATCTTCTCATCACCAAGAAATTTTTATTATTACTTTATAAAATTCAAAAATAACATGAGACTAATTAATTACAATTTCAAACTACAACAGTATATAATAAATGAGTTACAATAATAGTCACACATTGAAATGAAAATAGCTCAATATGGATGTTAGGATTTTTCCATCTGGGAGATTTTAGGGGTATGGTCCATCCACAGTGGAATGGAACCTTCCAATTGTCTGGATTCCTGCATTGAAATGATAATAGTCCCAATATAATGGCAACTACAATCGCCCCATCAAGGTGATTTTAGGGTTATAGTCCATCCACCTCAATTATAAGAATTGAAAACACGTCCATCAGGAAGTTGAAAGACAATCATATCACCCCCCATGCAAGGATAGGGTACAACATAGGGAAAACAACACCTGTGACACAAGTGGGAGGAAAACTGATATCAATGTTGAGAAAGCAACTCTTTGAACTATTTTGTTTTGGAAAAGAAGTCTTCAATAATACTTTTACATTGGCATTTGAAAACTGTTTGGATCACAATCCAATAAACGGTACCTCTTTTCCCTCTACATTTGCAATTTAAAACATTAGATTCGAGCCAAAGCTTTCCTTCCATTTGACTTTATGAAAAATAATAAAAGAATAAAAAAACATATTTCTTTCCTTGTTTAGGAAGGCAAGTACAAAGGTAAATGACTTGGTAGAGCAATCTTAATTTCTCGAGCTAGTACAAACGTCCTACCAACATAAACTTTATGGTGCACCCATAAATATTTTAATGGTAGGTGCTTCCATTAATTACTACTTTTTTGTACGGTGTGGCCTACTTGAGTTTCTCATTTTTTGGCTTGTCTACTTATAACATGAGCTGGCGAAATTGACAGACGGACTGGATGTCCCGTGTGAATGTGTATTCCTTTGAATTCGTGTATATCACGATAGAGGATGTGTAGCCACACATGTTGCACGTCAATCCATATTTGGAAGCCTCTTATTTCTGACGCCGATTGGGAGTGGATGATGTGCGGCCTGGACCTCATTCAAAGCGATGCAGCCCTTACTGTGGAGCCCACCTTGCTGTATGTATTCTATATCAACGCCGTCCATTTTTATTTTACTTTTCAGATCTTTTAAGGGCATTAGCCCAAAAATGAAGGAGGTCCAATTTTCAGTTGAACAATACCTTAGGAAACAGTGGTGAATGAATTCACGGAAACATTATGGTAGCCCTTGGAAGCTTTTAATGGCAGAGATTTCAATCAGTACGGTTTCCTATAGTATGGTCCAGAACAAAGTCCATCTATCATCCACTCCGCTCATCAATTTCGTCAACTCCTGTTAGGACTTGAGCTCAAAAATGAGGCAGATGCAGAGCTCAAGTTTGCCACATCACACAAAACAATGATGATGGGAAAGGCCATTGACCACTGTTGAAACCTTTTAGACATCCTACAGCAAGAAGTGAATGCTGTAAGAATTCTATAAGGTGGGCATTATTGATCAAATGTCTAGATTGCCCTAATATTTGGATAGTCTAAGCGGGAAACCAGTAGACCACCCTCAATTGTCATTCATCTAAAATCGTTGAAGGAGTTGTGCACTAGAATTATGTCACACACACAATGTTTTAATTGAACTAGATATTCAAATTGGTGTGGAGCTTATAAGGAGTGAAGTTTCAATGGATTTCAAACTCGACCCTCTAAACTACATAAATAAAGTTGAGTCCCAAGTATAGATACAATTAACTATATAAATAAAGTTGATTCCCAAGTATAAATACAGTTGAAGCTTCCAATTCAATCACGGTACTTCTCTAAAGTGTGTAAGTTACGGGCTAGGTACACCCTTTTATTTAGTTTATTAGATCTCCATTCCTCATGCATAGGTACACCCTTTTATTTAGTTTATTAGATCTCCATTCCTCATGCATAGGTACACCCTTTTATGAAGCATATCATGATCCACTTCAATTCCGCATTACGATTTAATAATGTTACTCCTTGTTTACATAATATCTAAATAAATCAGGGTTATGGTTTAGAACAAAAGGTTCCACCACAGCTGTAGCTCAAATGAGTTGTGCAGGCTCCACTTGTAACGTGTTCATGACATCGCTTGTTTAGTCATCTTTCAAAAATCAAGGCAATCCATTACTCAAGTGGGTCACACGAGTAAGCCCTCTCTTTTCCAAGAATCATGGATTGACATCATGATTTTTGGGCCATAGAAAAAAATAAAATAAATGGGAGGTAGTGGATGTCATCAACACTTTATGGTGGGCCACAGAAATTAAAATATAATAATTATAATAATAATAATAATAATAACCAAGACAAAACAAATACCTAGCTTTATGTTGGTGGATCCGATGTTCCATCTGTGGAGTGCGACCATGCAAGCCAGGGTTGTAGAGAGGCAGTCTATGGTAGGGACATTGCAATGTCCTGGCTCTCCCCAGAACCCTTCTTTCCTCTGATTGCTGAGTATCCAGTCCACACATTTACTGAATATTGGACAGTTAGGATGTTGAGGGTGCAAGATCAAGGCCAACCATGTCGTATCATATGCAGAAGGGGACACAAGGGAGTAGAGATAGACAGACGAGAACATCTCATCCTTGATCTCTTGAACAAGGGCTTTGATGGACTCCATAAAGAAAACTCCAGGCCACAAAAAGCTGATCTTATATATCTGAACCACTCTTCCTAAAACTTGCTTCTTTTAAGTGTTGTTTGGAGGAAGAAGCCAATGCTCTTATTTATGTTGGGGATTTTGAACCTGCGGAATCACACAGAACTAGATCTAGAATAGTAAATCAATGGTACCAAGCACATAAGAGAACACAGAGAACACCTAGATTTAACATGGAAAAAAAAAAAAAAAAAAACCACGGCACAAAGCGACAGATCTCCACTATGAAAAACAGAAATTACAAAGAGAAAGGACTTACCCGATTCAAACAACCTCGAATATCACCCTTGCTACACCCATTAGAAACCCTAGCATACCCTTAGAATCCCTTTATAAAGCCTTAGCATATCATCTCTCATTCCTAGAAAAGCTCTAGGAACACCTATTTATAGTTTAGGCAACTTCCCTTCCGCATCCCAGTTGCGAAAGGACTCAAGATCCGCAAAATCTGCGTTTCCGCAATCGCATCTGCGGAACTCCTCGATGATATCGAAGGACTCTCGATAACAGCGTCGATATGATCTGAAGGTCTCTCGATCATATCGACAGAACCAAGAAAACTGTCCAGCGACCAATGGTGAAAATTCTGTGAATTATCGATGTCATCGAGACACTCTCGATAACAACCTCGATCCCATCTGAAACCCTGTCGATATGATCGACAGTCCACCAGACAGATTTAAGACATCTGTCCATAACAATTTATAATATCTAAAAGGGTCAACGTCAGCTCACAGCCATTTCAATTGACCCCACTAGAATTTCCTGGTGGAAGCCCTTCTATGCGAAAGCTCTCTGGGGTCCACCACTGAGCCCAAAAATGACGACACTACTCAAGTGGACCATACAACATGAAACAGTGCTGAATCTTACAGGTGGGTCGTTCGATCACCAGCCTCCACCCTCAAACCATAGAAAAAGCCGGTTATAACATGAAACAGTGGTGACTGAAATCCCACCATTGAAACTTTGGTGTGAAGATTTGGATCAAGCTTATATTTATTTCTTCTTTTTATTATTTTGCATTTATCGGTATGGGAATAACCTTATGAACGGTTTAGATGACACATCATACACCCATGAAAGGTTTTATGGTGGATTTTCCCATTGTTAATGTTTTGTGTAGCGTGGATCACTTAATTTTTGGGTTTGTCCCAATTTTTGGCTCATATACTAACATCAGCTGGCGAAATTGATGGACGGAGTGGATGCCACAAGGACATATATGTGGGACCCACACAGCTTTTGCTTACAACGCTCTTGAGGGGCAGGAGTTACAAACAGGACTTTTCCATTTTCTTATTTTCATTCACGAGGACATCACTACAAGTCAACATCCATTTCCTCCATTTTTCATTCACGAGAATCCGAATTCTTCAACCGTTGAAAGCAATGAGCCTTTTCCCACCGTAGGAGCCATGGGGATCCTGAAAAATACAAGAAGAACGCCATTTCAACATGCATCTAAAGGAATATATGACACACGGGGAAATATTAAACACCTGTGCGAGATCCAAGCATTCCATAAGGTTGGAAATAAGTCCTAAATCTTCTGTCTAAAATATCAGACAACTTCATTCTTCAGGTGGGCCGCAGCCTGCAATGTAAATTGACGGTTAATATTTTCTCTTCTATTCATTTTATTTTAAGTTGTGGCCCACCTAATAGATCAAATGGCCTGAAATTTATGCAGGAATATCTAAATAGTGTATTGCATCTGATGGATAGCTTAGATCTCGTGTACATGTCACATCAGATACATGCACTCGCATGTGATTGTGTCAGCTTCTACACGCGCGTGAAATTAGCAAACCGAACCGTAAGCATGCTACACGAGGATTTTTATTATTATTATTTTTTCTGGTAGCTTGTTAGTACACCTCACTATCAGTTAACACTTCACTGTTAGCTACCCCACTGAAATTGATACCAACACCTCGGTGTCACGCAAGGAATTCCTTAAGTTTTTATTTTGTTAGCATGTTAGTACAGCCACAGTCAGTGAACACTTCACTGTTAGCCATACTTCACTGTTAGCCACCCTCGTTAAAGGAATTGATACTGAGACCTCAATGTTGAAACGAGGTGTCTTTCATTCAGCCTACCACCTGGGCGATGGATCTGGGTATGCCACGCAAGGTTTTGTGATGCGGATTGTGAGGCAAAATCAACACGATGTAGCCACGCGGTGTGTGAACTTTGTGGGGTCCACCATGACATAACCACCCCATCCATCCACATGAGCTGTAAAGAAATGGATGGATGATGTTAATATATTAACGCATACATCATGGTGGACCCCACAAAGTCCTTATACTAGGTAGATGCATGGTATGGTGAAACATCGTAATAGCTTAGAGCGTGCTACCTTTACCGTAGCGTCCACGCACATCCACTATATCCATTCATTTTTCCAGCCCATTTTAGGAGGATTTCCTGACGTTAAGCATATCCAAATTTCAAGTGTACCACACCACATGAAGTAACGACAATTAAAGGATGACTATTGAAAACCTTGCAAGGCCACAATATCTATTTTTCATCCAATACATTGATAAGATCAATAGAAGCGGATGAAGGGAAAATAAAAAGATTAGCTTTATACAAAACTTATGTTGCCTACATGAAGCTTTTAATGATAATTCACTACTTCTTTTTTTTCTCTAGTGGCGTGGTCCACCATAGATTTAAAACTTAAAAGGCTAACAGCCTTATATGAGCTGAAAAAACAGAAAAATGGTGTGGATATGAAACAAATTCATCAAGATGGGCTCCACATGTAACACCCACTAAGCTCTTATTTAAGAGATAATCTGCTCCCTGTTTATCATATGTTGCATATCCACTCTATCCATCCGTTTTTAGAGATCATTTTAGAAAATTATTCCAAAAATTAAGAATATCCAAATCTAAGGTGTACCACACTACAAGAAACAGTCCTGATTAAATGCTCACCATCAAATACTTCCCAAAGCTCATTGTAAGAAATTTCATAATGTTTACTTTTCATTCTAGCTGGTTTATAAGGTCAATCAAAACTGTGGTTTTGGTTTGAAGGGGAGTGTTGGAATTATAATCCAAAGCCCAGCAATTGCTGTGATTGTTCATCTTGGAAAGCAAAGCAACACTTCCCATGGAGATGCTCTTGGAAGACGAAAATGCTTGTGTATTTTCTAGGATTATTTAAGTGTTACAAGCTCCTGGTAGGGGCAGTTTGTCTTTTCAACTTACATTTAAAAGCCTATGAATAAGCACCTTGTACCGGTTGTAGCAAGCAAGTGAAAAGCAAGTGTGCGGCAGCAGCAACAGTAAAAAAATTCAGTTTGTTTTTTTTTTTTTTTTTTTAAAAAGGGTCAATTAAAACTCTTGAAGGAAAAATAAAAATATCAATTTGATCCAAAACTTTTTAAAAAAATAAAATTAATAAAATTAATGGTCATTTACTACATTTTCCAATGATGCAGTCCACCAAAAATTTGAATCTACTTAAGTTTTTAGATAATATTCTTAATTAAATGAGCTGAAACAATGGATGGTGAGGATGGATATAAAATAAATTCATCGAGTTAAGCCCCAGACGGGGAGGATAACACCCACTAAGCTATTACCATGGTAATAGTTAATCTGCTTCCCCTCATCGCCCACTAGCATAACTTCTAGGGGTCATTTGGCGTATGGGATTAGGTGGGATGGAATTGCATTTAGTCCAGTGTCAATTCCACTCAATATGAAAAGCTTGGAATTAGATTAGATGAAATTGCACTGGTCCTATGCTAATTTCATTCAATGTTAGCAAGTTGTGTAGGTCTCACCATGATGTGTGGGCTATATCCACATCGTCCACTCTCTATGACATGATGCGGATGTGTGCCTCTACAACCACACTGCCTCACGTGCCCACGCCCTTGCACCGTGACTGTGACCGAGCCTGAGCGCTGGAACACGCAGGTTCCATACTCCTTGGACCTAGTGGGTAAATATTATAATACTCCCCTCTCCGCATTTAAACCAAAAATTCTTTTCCTCCTTTTCTAATATGAGACTATTCCCAAAACCCATGAAAAAGAGATTTTGCAAACCCTTTTTGTATATATTATATAATATTTTTATTATTAAAATATATTTAAAATCAATATATTACAACATTTAGTTCGCATTTACCCCTTCTATTAATCCATTACAGCACTTGCAATACATGACCACCTAACCGACTGAAGCTTCTACTTCAGCATCGATCTTTCTTTTCCTATCTTGATTCAATCGAGAATCCATCTACCTACAAACAAGCTTCAACCAAACCATGTTAGAAAGAGGCTATGGATCCAGAAACTAGTGTCTTATTAGAGAACGATCCATGAGACTTGGTGCCTTGTACCTGATACTCTTATTATTAGATGTGGGTATTCTCTGCAAAACTTCAGTCTAATGGTAGCATTGAGAGACATGAAGCACGATTAGTTGCTCAAGGCTATAAACAAGAGTATGGCATGACTAGGAAGAAAATTTTTCCAATGTTGCCAAACTGATTTCCGTGCACAATTTAATTACCCTCTCTGCTTTTTGGCAATGGATTTTCTGTCAGACGAACGTGAAATATGCTTAGCTTCATGGGCATCTGCGGGGATTATGCTGGAATTTTATTTTTGCCTTTAGCAACTTTTATGGAATTCTTACCAGCACATTTGAGAAAGCTAGGGCTTTGCTTGATGGAATCATCATGCTTGGAGCTTAATCTAACTCGCGATTAATTTGAACGCAACTCTTTAAGTCATGGTGAATGACCCCATTTCCGAGCAAGGCCCGACAGGATCTATATGGTGATGTTGGGTAGAAATTAAGGAAGAGCTTCAATATTAAACTTCACATTGATCCATATCATGCGAGAATTAACTCTGTGCGGACAGCCTTTGCTGTATAGACAGAACAGGTGCCCGAAACAAATTGTATTCTCCGACCTTGCACTTGCCAAGGAAAATCAAAGGTTGCCTGTGTGTGGAGAAGATGGAGGAGCCATTAGATGGAAATCACATATATTTGGGGCTGTATATTTTGTTTATATGTTCATATTGGCTGCTGTAACTGCGATATTTTTGTCTAGTCAGTACAATAGGTTGAGGTCTTATATAGCCCTTTTCCTTTGGTTGTGTTGGCCTTTGTGCAGGAGGTGAGTCTATTGGGGTTTATCTGACATTTTGCAAATTCGTAAATTGGAAGTAATGTTCTCCTACCTATCATTTATATAAATTTTAAAATTTAAAAAAAAAAAAAAAAAAAAAAAAAAGAAAAGAAAAAGAAACAACATGTATGAAACTCCTACACCCCATGTATTTATGTCAATGCAATCACACCATCCACTAATATAATTCTTGAATTTCCCTTCTTTGAACCAAAGCAGGGCCGAACAATATTGTGAACTAAAATTGGACAGTTAAAAGGTCATAAATAGCTTTGTTGATGTTATCAAGCAACTGCGTGGGAGAATCGAAGTCATTACTGGAGTTGAAGAACATTTGGAATACTTTTAAAACAGAGAGATGGAGTTGTTTGCATGATTTCGGCATGTCGCTGACGCCATCCACCAGAACATGTTCCAGTAACTCTTTCTTCTTCTTATCAAGTATCCTTCTAATAAACTTGATCGAGTCCTTGATGTTTGCTTCTGGATTCTCCTTCAAGTATAGCAAGACTAGATTCATCTTCCCTTCCTCATTTTCCTTCTGAAAATGATTTTCAGCATCAGACGTGCAAAGGACCAGAGATTTATTATTTTATTTTTTTTATGTTAATTGAAGGAATTTGCTTACCTCATAGCTTTGTATATCATTCAATAGCCGAGTGGAAACCATTAGTAGTTTTGTGACAAGTTCAGTGTGTGAGTGCCACTTCAAGTAGGAAGATAACCCCGGACTAGCCAAATAAGATGCTGAAAGAGTCATTGTATGTGCAGCAATAGATATCATGCCTGTTTCAATATACTCATCTACGGATGGCGCAACTCGCATTCTGCTCCATTCAGCTTCCTTTATCCATGACACAAATGTTTCATACCACTAAACATGGAAAAGCACATTCATTATTATCTGAAAAAGGTTAGTTTCTGAATTGTTTAAATTGTAAACCTACCAATTCTCGGAGATCTTTCACTATATCCTGCCCGTGTTGATCCAAGCATTTCGCTGCAATATCATTGATAAGATCATTTAGCGCTTCAAAGATGATTTTGCTGTGGTAACTTAGGTCCCCAACCTCCCATCTATTACCATTAAGCAAGGAAATAGTTATAGTTTTAGGACATAAATCATGTAAAGAGAAATGCAAGACAATTCAAACGAATGCAGCGCATGATCTGTGTCAATCGTCAGGTGGGCCACAACATGAACATACCCCAGACTGACAATTAGGCTGTACACATGATTCCATTGATCTTTTTTTTTTTTCATCTTCTTCTTTTCTGAGAATCCATTTTCCTCATACATATATTTCCTACCAGGTTGGTGGACCGTGGACCAGCATGATTTTTGGACCTAGGGCATTCCCATGATGGATCCAATGTTATGAATGGCCCAAACCTCATACATGCATGCCAAATATTTCTAACGGGATGGAGCAAATAGATACCTTCGAACTGCTTTTGTGAGATTATTCAACTCATCTAATGAGCCCTTCGTATCGAAGAAATCATCAACAACAGTAACAAGTGTGCCAGTCTTAGCGAGCGTCATCCGTACATTGGAAAGCCCCGGATTGTATACAATACAAGCTGCAGCAAAGTAGCAGTAGCTAGTTTTCTCACGTCCGAAGCCAATGTCACGAAGACCCGACTCCTTGGACCACCTGTTTTTGAGAGACCACACAAATCCTTAGTAGGGGGAACCGGTGGAAACACACTTGCACACCTTAACACGTATCACATAGGTAACCAATTGGTCACATGTCTGGTACATGCTAGCCGTGCATAAGGTGGGTTCCACAGCAATATCTTTATTGTAGTGCCTCATGCATGGCTTAGATGCGTGTGCTCCATGTAAAGGTGCATGTGATGGTGTGGGTGAGGCTAGCAAATTAAACCTATATCCTGGTTTCAATGTACAACATACCATTTTGATTTTCATCAAGATGAAGATTAGTTTTTAGTTTTTCTAGTTAAAAATAAATAAATTAATAAAGCAATGTTCAATAGGCCCCATAATAGGCACCTTCAAATGAATGGCTTATAATATGGAAGATAGAGCATAAAGCTCTCATGATGAAAACCAGAGGCATGGTATAAACAATACTTTCATCATGTCAAAGCACAAGAAACCAGGATGAAAACGAAAAAACAAAAAAACAAAAAAAAAAAAACAAAAACAAAACAAAACAGAATGAAAGCCCCAAACATTAATCTAATCTTGCTTAGTACCTTTTCATCTCTTCCAATTCAGTCTTGAAAATTGATTGACGAAAAGTGTAGTTTGCCTTTGCCAGTCGTAGCAATACCGCATTATTTAGGCACGACAACCTGCATGTGTGGTTTGTCATTGGAAACTAAGGATAGAAGAAGAAAAAGAAAAACCATGGATTGATGAATCTCAAATTCTCATCTATACCGATAATAGGTGGCCTTTCCCATCCACAGATAGTGGGTTTCAGTTCCTTCGATGCTCATCCTATGCTCAAGGTGATCCAATCGGGCGAGCCATGGCAGCTTCAACTCATGCTCAATCTAAGGAACGACACATCCATATTAAGAGGATTCAATTTATCTAGAACTATATCTTTTATAACTTTTATTGGTAAATTAATTTTTCTTTGATAAATCTAGAATTGTATTATAAAAAGATTGAAACAGAAAAAACCCGTGGTTAAGTATACACGGCTTCCTAATTCTAACAAGTGGGACCCATGGTTAGGTAATCCAGACTATTGGCCTGTTGACTCTCACAATGAGTGCATCACGCCCTAAAATTATCTCAGATTGGAAGATTCCCACGGCCGATACTCTCCAGCTGAATGTGGATCATTGCTGCATTTCTCTCCTTAACCGCCTATCTGTATGCCCCAATCAAAAGGCTAAGGTTGTCCTCTCGAGGAGATTTTAAAGTCCTAGCCCATTTTTGAGAGACATAACATACCGATGGCCAGGATTACAGAACCATGAGCCGCACTTGGTAGAAGTGCGGGCCTGATTTCTTGCATGAGCTGCACTTAGTAGAAGTGCGGGCCTGATTTCTCTGCAAGAAATCAACCAGAATAGTCTACGACGCCTGTTTTAAGTAACACATTAAATCCCAAGGCTCTTTGGGGCCCACCTTGCTGTATATGTGAAATCCACTCAGTTCATCAGGTGAAAACCCTTATGTTTACCATATATACAAACAGATCTAACCCAATAAAAAATATCAGATGAGCCACACCAATGAGAACTATGTAAAAATTCGCCAAAAACCTCTTAGTTCACATGGCGTGGCCCGCATGAGTATTTGATCAAGTTGATTTTTTGTATCTTCCAGTCACCCTAGTGAGGCCCTCTCCTTTTCTTTTCTTTTTTTTTTTTTTTTTCCTCCTTATGTAATGATCTTATTTTAATGATTCTAAGTGGTAACTGACCTCTCTTTGAATATTGAACATAACAACGGTATCCTTTGTATTTTTTATTGACATTCCATTCTCTAAAAGTCTTCTTGAGAACATTCGGACTTCCTCAAGCTCATTTTCACCTACAAACATAACATCGGTTGCTCGGTGGATGTTTAACATCACACTCAGGAAACATTCACAGTTCTCTTCCATATGCGATACGATACTCTTATGTTGAAGAAACCAACAAAATCTTCCTGTAGACATAGACATTGTATACTTAGTCAAGATAAATCGCCACAAAATAAGATCAGTAGCTCTGCTAATTAGCTCTCACATGCACTCTACACAAAGCTGACATGGCAGCCTAACATGTGTGTGGGAGCATATATATATATATATATATATATAAGGTACTATGCGCTCGACCTCACGATAAGCTCCCATGAGGTCGAGGTGTGTGGGCCCCACCGTGATGCGTGTCAACCATCAACACCGTACATTTGATGGCTCCCCTTTAAATTATGGGATATACCAAAAATCAACCGTATACGGAACTCAGGTGGGCCATACCATCTAAAATCATGTGAAAGACCGTTAAAACATATAAAAGCAATTGGTGGGGGCCACCTGAGTTTTGAATGCTGCTGAAACTTGGTCTGAACCCTCATACGAGTGTGACACACATAATGGATGGGCTGGATTTGCAAACCACATCTTTTATAAGCCCCAAAAATGATTATGAATGTTTTAATGGTGGACGCCCCTCTCCACTTCAGTTTGTGTTGTGGCCCACAATATATATATATATATATATATATATATTTGAGGAGCATATATAGTTATAAAACTCGCTGAATCGACTCAAAACTCAGCTGAGTCAACTTGACTCAGTGATATTGTGAGGAAGCTCCTTCTGAGGTTTGATTTTATTAAAAATAACAACCCAGTGAGATGCATGCACTATTGTTGCTTTGTTTAACGTCATATATTACATATATATGCAAGTTCAAGTTGAGTATACTGTTTTGTGTTTTTGAACTGAGTGGGAGATTCTAATCATTCTTAGGTAGGCTCCACCGTTCTGCTGACGTGGCCCAATCATCAAGCCAGTCCACTAGTCAGGTGGATAAAGGGGGGGGGGGGGGGGGGGGGGGGGGGGGCCGGGTTGTCCATTGTTGTCCATCAATTATAACCCTTTCGTCCATCCATTTTTGATAGGTGGTGTATTGACGTCAGCGAGTTATGTGGATTCATAATGGGTTATATGTTATATCCAATCCGTCCATCCATTTTTGAGCTTGTCATAAGTCTTGAGACGAAAAATAAGATAGATGTAAGCATCAAGTGGACCACAATGGAAAAATAAGTGGGGGATTGAACGTCTGCCATTTAAGCCCTTTTGGGGTTCACAGAAGTTTTTGGATCAATGTGAAATTTGTTTGTCTTTGTGACCTTATGAACAGATTGGATGGAAAATAAATCTTATACTGGGCCCTACGAAAATTTTAACGACGAAAATCCTTATCTACTATCCAAAAAGATCTCGAAAAATGGAAGAACGGTGTGGATATAATAAATACGTCATTGTGAGGCCATGCAACGTTGATCTCCTTTGAACCGTTCGTACAACTCGGAGTTCCGGGAGCGTGTCTTCACGCGACACGTACATAGCTCGTGTGTGGTGTAGAGGTGCTTGTGGGTTAGCAAAGATTAAAAAATAATAATAATAATAATAATAATAATAAAAGAGGTCGAAAGAAACGCTTACGAGGAGATACACGATAGCCATACATCCGCAGTAGTCTAAATGCCAAAGAGTCTTTGTACATCTGCAGTGGAACGACCCGAGCGGTTATGGCCTCATGTTCTTGCTTTATCCAATCCCTGCACATTTCATTAATTACTAATATTTCAATGAGAGAGAGAGAGAGAGAGAGAGAGAGAGAGAGATTTGAGTAAGGGAAGACTAGAGAGGCGGTTCGCTGTTTTGCATCCCAGGCATCCGAGAGATTCATCACGTGAGTCCTACTGTGATCATTCAACTATCCAAAAATCAAGTGGGTCTATTTATCCATGGGCCGCCTGTTGGCTATGACTATGGAATGTTGGATCTGAGGAATCCAACCAATTCATCAGTTGGGTTCCATTGCTCAAAAATCAGTTTGGTCCACTTATATGATGGGCCACATGCTGGCTATGACTGTGTACTGTTCATTATTTTTCCTCCATTTTCCTAATAGGCATATGCCCCACTTGATAGGCTCAGACTCATTGTGTGGGCAGGGCATGTTTTGTGACCCAGATCTCTCACATGCATGCCACGTTTGCAACTCTGATATGAATTGCCTATGGCTATAACCTTTCCTCATGTAAACCGGCATAAGCACTGAATATGCGACCATACATCCGGACCTGTTGCTATTTTTACAAGGTTATTCTAACCGTTGGATCTAGGATCATGTTGCAATGATCCAAACCACTTATATGATGTGCCCCACAATGGATGAGTAATACAATTAAAATCTTCAGGATTGTAACATCCTATCAAATAAATTATCAAAGTGTTGAATATTGCAATATGAGAGTTTTTCTTTCTTTCTTTTCCCTCATGTATCCAGATCCAACCCTACACTCCTAAGGAATATATATATATATATATATATATATATATATATATATATATATATATATATATATATATATATAAGCGTCTGGTTTGTCTGGCGAATCTATTAATTCCTTAGATTCTTAACAAAGATGTATGATTTTTATCTGCTGGATTATTCCATTGGGAGTATTACCTATAAGTGAGACTCAAAACCTCTTCAATCTCCTCCAAAAAATGCTCTCTCAAACCTAATCTTTCCAATTGATTAACCATCAAAAGCTTAATGAGTTCTTCGTCAACTGGATACGTCGGAGGAACTGCATTGTCAAACCATTGAAGTTAGTTTCGTCTTATGCAGATGACCCACAAAGCAATGGTCAAGGTGACAGTTCTTATTCAACAGATAATTAGAAAATAAATAAATAAATAAAGGTTAAATGACCAAAGTGATTAAGTATTTCACCTGGAAGGCTCCAACGTTGGTTCCCCCATCGACCTATCTTATTAGAATATATAGGGATGTATTCAAGAAAGCCTCAAAACCAAAATGTACATGATGCATTGATCCCTATTAAAAACCCTATAAGCTACCTAATAAAAATGGGAAAAATCCAATTAGGTAGATAGTTTTTCTCACCTCCATACCCACATCTTTGAACCATGGATTCCAGATAGTCCATACAACCTTTATTTCCTGTGACCATGAAAGCATGCGCCGTAGCAGACGGCGATTGAAACAAGGACCCATCTTTGCTTTGTTGCTTAAGTATTTGCTCTGGACTTACATCATGTGTTGTCGGCAATACTTCCATATATGATAAGATCGGATAATTAACACATTCGAAACAATCTTTCCTGCAATTACATGCACATTATCATTCAAGCATGTATATGAAGTAATTTCTCAATGCTAAGACAAAAAAATAAAATAAAATAAAATCTTTCCTGTGAAAAAAGAGGATGAAAGTGGGGGAGTTTATCTCTTTTATGCCTTGTTTTACACTTAAATTGTATTTCTAAATCTCTCATATGTGAACTGCTAGAGGTCGAAAAAATGACCATCAAAGATGGGTTACTGAGACAAGTTTTGTTTTCCTGTATGGGTTGTGGCCCACATGCTGAGATGTTCCCATGATCGGAACCATCCATGTTCCAGATGCTATATATATTATATGGGCCGCCATGAGAAGCTTTTGGTGATGAATGGATGATTCTGATATTATCACAATTTGCACGTGAATTTATAACATTGTCAAGAAATTTTCAGTGGCTCACATTCAACTCCAAAAGAGTCTGAAGGTTGGGATCATAATTCAAGCCAAATTATTGGACCACAACTCCATGAATGTGGATGCTTTAAACAATCAACCATCCCGCATGTGGGTCCTAACAGGATAACACATGCGAGAGATCCGGAGTCACGACGTGGGCCATGTAATAAGTTGATAGGTAAAGGACTATTACTTTTTATAACCAAACAAACAATATGATAGTTTCACGGAGGAAAGAAGCAATACATTTCAAGAATCGTTTGCCTTTCTCTGAAAATATTTTTCACCACCTCTGCCAACCCATCAGGAAAAACATTTATGCCTGTTGTCCTTGCAAGCTCGATCATACCCGGAAAAACAATAGCAAACCAACGAGGATAACAACCATTGAACTCTTTAAGCAGCTTCTCCGTATTTCCATGAATGAATGACAAACCTAAATTTCCAAAATAACATGAGGCTTGTGAATTACAATTTCAAACTACAACGGTATATAATAAATGAGTTATAATAATAGTCACACATTGAAATAAAAATAGCTCAATATGGGTGTCTAGGATTTTTCCTTCTGGGAGATTTTAGGGGTATGGTCCATCCACAGTGGAATGGAACCTTCCAATTGTCTGGATTCCTGCATTGAAATGATAATAGTCTCAATAATGGCAGCTACAATTGCCCCATCAAGGAGATTTTAGGATTATGGTCCATTCACCTCAATTATAAGAATTGAAAACACGTCCATCAGGAAGTTGAAAGACAATCATATCACGCACCCACGCAGGTATAGGGTACAAAGTAGGGAAAATTAACACGTGACACAAGTGGGAGGTACACTGATATCAATATTGCGAAAGCGACTCTTTGAATTGGTTTGTTTTGGAGAAGAAGTCTTCAAAAATACTTTTGTTTTTCTGACGCGGATTGGGAGTGGATGCCGTGCGGCCCGGACCTCATTCAAAACTATGCAGCCCTCTCCGTGGAGCCCACCTTGCTGTATGTATTCTATATCAATGCTGTCCATTTTTATTTTATTTTTCAGATCTTTTAAGGGCATTAGCTCAAAAATGAAGTAGGTCCAATTTTCAGTTGAACAATACCTTAGGAAACAGTGGTGAATGAATTCACAGAAACATTATGGTAGCCCTTGGAAGCTTTTAATGGTAGAGCGTTCAATCACTACTGTTTCGTATAGCATGGTCCAGTCAAAATTTTAGATTTTTTTTTCATTTTTGGACTCATGACCTAAAATGATAGGTCAAAATGGATGAACAGTACAAATATAAAATACATATCTCAGGGTGGGTCCCAAAGTAAAAACTGCACCTAATTAGCTACCTTGGGTAATACAGAAATCAAAATATAATAATAATAATAATAATAATAACCAAGACAAAACAAATACCTAGCTTTATGTTGGTGGACCCAATGTTCCATCTGTGGAGTGCGACCATGCAAGCCAGGGTCGCAGAGAGGCAGTCTATGGTAGGGACATTGCAATGTCCTGGCTCTCCCCAGAAACCTTCTTTCCTCTGATTGCTGAGTATCCAGTCCACACATTTACTGAACATTGGACGGTTAGGATGTTGAGGGTGCGGGATCAAGACCAACCATGCCGTATCATATGCAGAAGGGGACACAGGGGAGTAGAGATGGACGGACGAGAACATCTCATCCTTGATCTCTTGAACAAGGGCTTTGATGGACTCCATAAAGAAAACTCCGGGCCACAGAAATCTGATCTTATATGTCTGAACCACTCTTCCCAGAACTTGCTTCTTTGAAGTGTTGTTTGGAGGAAGCCAATGCTCTTATTTATAATGTCTAAAAGTGTCAACATCAGCTCACAGCCAATTCAATTGACCCCACCAGAATTTCCTGGTGGAAGCCCTTCAATGCGAAAGCTCTCTAGGTCCACCACCATGAGCCCAAAAGTAACTACAGTACTCAAGTGGACCATACAACGTGAAACAGTGGTGATTGAACTCCCACCGTTGAAACTTTCGTGCGAAGATTTGGATCAAGCTGATATTTACTTCTTCTTTTTATTATTTACATTAATCAATATGGGAATAATCTTACGAACGGTTTGGATGTCACATAACTTCATGCACCCCCTGAAAGGTTTTAATGGTGGATTTTCCCATTATTACTGTTTTATGTGGCGTGGCTCACTTAATTTTTGGGTTTCTCCCAAATTTTGGCTCATATCCTAACATCAGCTGGTGAAATTGATGGACGGAGTGGATGCCACAAGGACATACATGTGGGACACACACAGCTTTTGCTTACAAAGTTCCTGAGGGGCAGGAGTTACAATCAGGACTTTTCCATTTTCTTATTTTCATTCACGAGGACATCACTACAAGTCTACATCCATTTCCTCCGTTTTTCATTCATGAGAATCCGAATTCTTCAACCGTTGAAAGCAATGACCCTTTTCCCACCGCAGGAGCCATGGTAATCGTGAAAAATATAAGAAGAACGCCATTTCAACATGCATCTATAGGGCTATTTGACACACGTGCAAATAATAAATACCTGTGTAAGATCCGAGCATCCCATGAGGTTGGAAATAAGTCTTAAATCTTCTGCCTAAAATATCAGAAAACTTCACTCTTCAGGTGGGCCGCAACCTGCAAAGTAAATTGACGGTTAATATTTTCTCTTCTATTCATTTTTTTTTTTTTAAGTTGTGGCCCACCTAATGTGTGAAATGACCTGACTTTTATGCGAGAATATCTAAATAGTGTATTGCATCTGATGGACAGGTCAGATCTCATGTACATGTCACATCAGATAAAGGCACCCGCATGTGATTGTGTCATCTTCTACACGCGTGTGAAATTAGCAAACTGAACTGGAAGCATGCGACACGAGGATTTGTGATGCTGATTGTGTGACCAAAGCAACGCCACGTAGCCACGCAGTGTATGAACTTTGTAGGGTCCACCGTGATACGTTTGTTTTAACCACCCCTAAATAATTGGATGGATGACGTTAATAAATAACGCATACATCATGGTAGACCCCACAAAGGCCTTACACTAGGTGGATGCGGTGTCGGTGAAACATGGTAATAGCTACCACATGAGGATGACTATTGAAAACCTTGTAAGGCCACAATATTTATTTTTCATCCAATACATTGATAAGATCAATAGAACTGGATGAAGGGAAAATAAAAAGATTAATTTTATCTTAAACTTGTGTTGCCTACAGAAAGCTTTTACTGGTAATTCACTACTTTTTTTTCCCAGTGGTGTGGTCCTCCGTGGATTTAAAACTTAAAGGCTAACAGCCTTAAATGAGCTGAAAAAACAGATTAGTGGTATGGATATGAAACAAATTCATCAGGATAGCCCCGCATCGTAAGAATAACACCCACTAAGCTCTTATTTAAAAGATAATTCACTCCCATTCATCATATGTTGCATATCCACTCTGTCCATCCATTTTTAGAGCTCATTTTAGAAAACGATTCCAAAAATTAAGAATATTCAAATCTCAAGTGGACCACACCATAAGAAACAGTCTTGATTGAATGCTCACCATTAAATACTTCCCAAGGCTCATTGTAAGAAATTTCATAATGTTTACTTTTCATTCTAACCGGTTGATAAGGCCAATCAAAACTGTTGACGGAAAATAAAAATATGAGCTTAATCCAAAACTTTTTTAAAAAAATAGAAAAGAAAAAATAAAAACAAAAACAAAAAAAAAAAAGCTTTTAATGGCCATTGACTACTTTTTCCAATGATGTAGTCTACGATAAATTTGAATTGCTTAAAGGCCCGTTTGGCCGGTTGGATTGGAAGGCATTAGATGGTAGTGGGAGGGATTGGATGATAAATCCCGAGAATGGCCGGGCGTGCCAAACAGTGTAGGCGATGTAATCCAAATCCGATGGATCTTCAGACAATCCACTGACAACCCCATCATTACCTTTAAATCTCATCCAATCCATCCTAATCCGTTCAAATTAGTCTGCAACGTGTTTGGTTCGTGGGATTGGAAGGGATCAGAAGCTTTAATCGTCAGATTGGGCGGGCGTGCCAAACGGACTGAATGTATCAATCCAGGGATATAGCAATCCCATGGATCTCAAGACAATCCGTTGACAACACCATCATTACCTAGAAACCCACGCCATCCACCCTAATACCATTCACTCCCTTTCAATCCACCCAGCCAAACGGGCCCTAAGTTTTCAAATAATGTCCTTAAATGAGCTGAGACAATAAACAGACAAGGTGGATATAAAATAAATTCATCAAGTTAAACCCCAGACGGTGAGGATATAGCACCCACTAAGCTATTACCATGTAACAGCTCATCTGCTTCCCATCGTCACCTACTAGCATAACATCTAGGGCCTGTTTGGACAAGCACGCTGGATGGTATTAGATGGTATAAGGCTGGATTACACGGATTTCAAGGCAATGATGTTGATGTCAATGGATTGTCTTTAAGATCCATGGGATTGCTATATCCCGGGATTGCTATACTCGGTCTGTTTGGGCACGCCCGGTCAAATTCAGGATTAAATCTTCTAATCCCTTTTAATCCCATCCAGACAATTTTGAAGGGATTAGGATGGATTAGATGGAATTTAAGGTAATGATTGTGATGTCAGTGGATTGTCTTAAGATCCGTGGGATTTCTATATCCCGGGATCACGATCTCATGTCTGTTTGGGCATGCCTTGCCAATCCCAAGATTTATCTTTCAATCCCACCTAATCCTTTCTAATCCCATCCAGCGTGCCCGTCCAAACAGGCTCCTTGGGGGCGCTTAGTGCATGGTATTAGGTGGGATGGAATTGCATTAGGTCCGTGCCAATTCCATTAGGTCCGTGTCAGTTTCGTTCAATATCAGTTCCATTAGGTCCGTATCAATTCCACTCAATGCCAGTTTCATTAGGTCCGTGTCAATTCCACTCAATGTTTGAGAAGACGGGAAAAGCTTGGAATTACATTAGATGGAATTGCATTGGGTGTGTGCCAATTCCACTCAATGTTAGTAAGTTATGTAGGTCTTATCATGATGTGTGGGCTATATCCACATTGTCCACCTATTTTTCAAGGTCATTTTAGAGCATGGGGCAAAAAATCCGGTAGATTTAAAGTTCAAGTAGACTCCATCATAGAAAGTAGTGGGGATTGAATACCTACATTGAAAATTCTTTGTGGCCACATAAGTTTTGGATCTGCTTCATTTTTAGGCCTATGCCATGAAACGAGGTTACAAAACAGATAAATGATTTGGATATAACACATATGTGTTATTTTAAATAGTTTCAAATGATGGTAGGTATATCCATTCAATGTACCACCGTAGTGCAAATATAGCATGGAATTAAGATTATCTCATGGCAACAGGCACATCCCTGTCATATGTAATAATTCCGGTTTTTTTTTTTTTAATCCCATCCCACCTAATCCTTCCGAATACATGCGCCAAACACTTGACTGAAAGCAGGGCAGTACGAGAGATGGGGACGCAACTTTCGAACGGAAGCCGCCTTCGTGGTTTGCAACACACGTACACTATCAACCACGGAGGGCGCTGTTAGTAGCCAGGCGCCACTCACCACCGACGTTTGTTGTGCGCTGATCACCAACTCTTTTTTTTTTAAATCACTAACTTCTGCGCGCTCCACCATCATCTATATTATATCCAAACCGTCCGTCTATTTGGAGAGGTCATTTTAAGGCTCTATCCCATAAATAAGACCGAACCAAAGCTAAAGTGAATCACACCACAAAAAGCAGTGGGGATTGAACATCTGCCATTGAAAGTTTATGTGGGTTACAAAGTTTAGAATTAATATATATGATATTTATTTTTTTCATCCAGGTCTATGTGACCTTATGAACAGGTTGGATGACATATAAACAACATATTTAGCCTTATATAGGATCCAACGATGAGGAATTATTGTCCCTGCTGCCCACACTTCAGCTTTCCATCCGCCTCATTTTTTGACTCATGCCCTGAGATAACTCCCAAAAATAAATAAACAATGTGAATATAAGACATAAATCGTATTAAAGCTCACAAAACATGGTGACGTCAACACACTATCCATACACCACCCAGTTAGCTTTCCTGCTAGATATAGCTTTATGGGCCATATGGTAATTTATACGTTTAATCCATGTCATCCATCCACTTTTCCGTGCCATTATAGGGCATGAACAAAAAAAAACAAGAAAATACATATCTCATGTAGACCACACCATAGGAAATAGTGGTGATTGAATGCCCACCATAAAAAAAAAAAAACTTCTTAGGGCCATGAAAGTGTTTGACGAAGTTGTTGTTTGATTTTTCCCTACATCCCAATTTTTGTGACCTAATCAATATATTGAATTGAAAATAAATATTATAGTAGACCTTAAAAAGATTTTCATGATGAACATTAAATCACCATTATTTTCATGTGGTGCAGTTCACTCGAAATTTGAAACCAATTTTAGGCTCATGTAGAACTAGGCAAAACAGACCCTATCCGGTGGATCCAACCCGATTAGAACCAAACCAATTGTCTAAATCGGTGCAGATTGGGTAGCCCCATCTAGATCTGAAATTTTTTCGGGTCGAGTTCAAATTGGCCCTAATCCGACTCGACCCGACCCGAAAACCCGATCTAAATGGATCCGGACCAATCCGGAGTAGTTCTTATTGATCTTTCTACTTTTTCCTATGGTATGGTCCGCTTGAGCTTTGGTTATGAATCAATTTTGGGTTCAACCACTAAAATGATCTGCAAAAACGAATGGACGACGTGTATAAATCACATGCATTCAAGGTGGGCCCCAACAAAGTTTAGGGTGTACAATAACAAGTAGATTTACTGGTGTACCGCACATAGCTATGTAACTGGTTGTATGCGCTAGCTGTAGACACGTGTCATGCCAAGACGAGCACTGACACTCCTCGAGCTCCGAGTTGTACGAACGGTTCAAAGGATATCAAAGTTACATGGGCCCCTCAGTGATGTATTTATTATATCTACACCGTTCATATATTTTTAAAGACCATTATAAAGCATTGTCCAAAAAATGAATAATATCCAAAGATCATCTGGACCACACGACAAATAGTAGCAGAGAATGATTTTCACCATTAAACAACTTGTGTGGTCCACATGATAGTTAGATCTGTCTTATTTTTAGTCTCAAGCCTTAAGATGAGCTCGCCAAATGAATGGACAATTTGGCTATAACACATACCCCACCATCAGACCCATAAAACTTGTTAACCTCAATACAGTAAGTGACAGACTTGTATGAAAAAAAAAAAAAGTCACTGCACATCAACATAATATGTCCAGAGAGAGCACCACTTCTTTCATGTCATGTGGGGCCCACCTTGATGTATATGTTTTATCTAAGTTGTTCAGTTATTTTGACGTATCATTTTAGGCGTTAAATACAAAAGTAGGATATATTGAAGACTGAAGTGGACCACACCATATCAAACGATCCGAATCATACCCAACCCGATCCAACTCGGTTTCCCTGATCGAGTCGGAGTCAGTTCGGGTCAAGTCAATCGAGCATCGGATTGGTCCAAATTAGGTGACCCAGACTCAATGTCGGATCGAATTGAGTTTGGGTCAGATTATTGGAATTTCAGATTAGACCGAGTTAGACCCAATCTGATCTGATTCAGACCGATGCCTAACTCTAGGCTCATGCCATAAAAAGATACGGGAAAATAGATTAATAGCATGAATAAAACACATTATAACATGAAAAGATAAATGAAGGGCATGCATAAAACACATATTATAATGGACCTATAGAGCATCGTCCAGTAGCCACCTTGCTCCGATCAGCCATAAACGGCGTTCATCATCAACATTCTTTGCATTGGTGTCACCAAATTCTGTCACCCCACCATAATGTATGTGTTTATCTATACTCATTTTAGGCATTAGCACAAAAATGAGATGGATTCAAAGGTCAAGTTGAGGACAACACCACAAAAAAGCAACGGGACAGTTATTCCCACCATTAGAACCTTCCTACCACCCACCATGATATTTATTTGTCATCTAACCTGTTCATGATCAGATTATATGGACTTGGACGAGGATACAAGGAAAATATTAAATTGATCCAACACTTCTCTTACCCCCAAGAAGTTTTCAACGGTAACTAAGCAATCAATACTCATTGCTTTTGTGTGGTACTGTGGTTCACTTGAGCATTGAATTAGTCTCAGTTTTGTGCTCAAAGCCCTAGAACAATCTCATCAAATGTATACACGATTTACATATAAAACATACATCACGGTGGCCGGGGCCCACAGAAGTTGGTAATGTCGGCGCACCACCAAAGTCTTCAAACATGTTTTCCATTGGAATAGGTAGCCTGTCATACAATCAAATCCTTCCACGTATGATTGTATTTTAACCACACATTAGTATACAGAAAGGTGCCTTGGTCCACCACAGGTAAAACTCATATGCTACGGTACCACCCAAAGCTGTGCGTGACACATCAACTGTGCATCCTCTCTAAGCATGCTTGTATGGGGAGCAGATTAGGTGTGACCCTGTCCTCACCCAAGACAGTGTAGCCTATACCGTAGGGCCAACTTTGATGTGTGTATTCTATATCCACACTGTCTATCCGTTTTTCCATATCATTTGACATCTTCCTTATTTTTTGAATAATGCCCTAAGATGATGTGGAAAATACACGCATCATATAAAGTTGGCCCCATGGTATGGGCGGCACCGTCTTGGGTGAGGCCAGGTCTGAAACCAGTTCCACCCCAAACTGTGGGTCCCACATCAACTGTGCATCCTCTTAACCCCTGTCCATCATCATCTCCCCTTCATAATCACTGTAGAAATCAAAAGTCGATCCAAATTTCAGGTTGGCCTCATCAACATAAGGAATGATATAAGATCATAACTAAGACTTCTACAGTGAACCATCTGGATTTCATCTTACGAGGGTGCATATGATGAATGGATTAGATGGCATGTGCAAAAGACAGTGGGCCCCACAAAAAGTGGCAAAGTTTTTATTGGTTTGCTGGTGGCCTCTCAACTGTTCCTTGTGCCCTGGCTCAATTGAGTTTCTTGATTTTTAGCCCCATGACCTAAATATCCCATTTATTAATTTTTAGCTAGGATCTAATTCAAAGTTCACGTACGTCAATGATGCAAGTTGACGTACGGGTATCACTGGATGTGGTTGATTCCCATGCAGAAAACATGCCAATGTGCTACATGCCTTGCATGATAATGCTGACCATCAGGCGGGCCACATCGTTGGACGTCATTTCACTCCTTAGGTGAGTCATAGCTTACATAATAAGTGCCTGTTTGGCCAATTGCATTAGGTGGGATTAAGGTGGATGAAATTGTAAAAGTTACAATGGCTTGTTTGATTTTCCATGATACATGTAAATCAGGGTAAATAAGTAATTATCATTTTTTTCACCATGTTTGAAAATATGAGAGTAATTCCACCTTGAAAATTGAAATAAAAGTGTTGACTTAAATGTGGGCCCCACTGTAATGTATATGATATATCCACGCTGTTCATCTATTTTATTAGAACATTTTGAAATCCATCTATTTTATTAGAACATTTTGGAACATGAACCGAAAAATGAGACAGATCCAACACTCAAATGGCCCACACTAAAGGAAACAGTCGCCTTAATTTGTCCACGATTGAAAGTTATTTTCTTCACTGGGCCCACATTGAGGCTTTTTTTCATCATCTAAACCATTCATAGGGTCACACAGGCATGGATAAGGGAAAAACATAAATATCAGCTTGATCCAAAACTTTTAAGGGCCCCAAGAAGATTTTAATGGCAGACATTCGATTCCTATTGTTTCTTATGATGTGGTCCACTTGACCTTTGGATCTGCCTCATTTTTTTGCTCATGCCATAAATTCGGCTGGCATAACAAATGAGCAGTGTGGATAAGTAACATACATCATAATGGGCCCTACATTGATGTTGTAAATTTCTATATTAAAGTGTTAAAAAAGGTAAGCCGTCACATCTGCATTAGGAAAGATGCGATAATTACCTAGGTAAATAATTATTACCTATTTACATGGTAATTACACTTGAGTCATACAATCAAACGAGCCCTAATTGCATGTGTAAGGCATTGGCCGTGCATTCAGTGTATACCATGTTTTCAAATCCTATATTTGAAAAAAATGTTTTAATTGTCCTTTAAATGCATGCATGATCCTCTTCCAAATGACGCAGCTGACTTTCTCACTGCTGGATAGAAAGTACTTTTTAAGTACTTTTTTACCATAGATAAGAAACATCAGAGACTCATTGTCTCTGCCTACCGGATTAAATGATATACAATTGCATAAGATAAATTTAACACCATTATTATGTAATGATTATATTTTTGACAATACCATGATATTCTCACCATCCAATTTAATGTTTAGGATCAAATTCTTCCTTTAATGTATTAAGTGAAACCACATTTAGTGAAACATGGAATTGTAATCAATGGATCAGATTTTAAATTTAATGTCAATCCTTTATGCACATATACAACTTGAATGTCATGTTTTAAGGGTACACATGGAAGGATAACATAAATAAAACGTATGCATCAACATGGGGCTCATAGATATAGTAATTTTCAAAATCTATAAAAAATCCCATGGTGTTTATTTTTACATTGTATGATATGATATTCATATTGATCCAATCCTTTCTGTTATTTAACCTTGGATGGAATTTGCTTAGTCCAAATGCAATTCCATGCCACCTAATCTCACCTAATATCATCAACACAAAACATGCCATCAGAGCCTATTTACTTGTTCAGGCATTCATTCCTCACCCTTCATGTTTCTCAAGGAAATATTAAATTTTGTTTAATTGATAATAAATATGTAAGAAATAATATATATATATATATATATATATATATATATATATATATATATATATATATATATATATATATATATATATATATATATATATATATTATTTCTTACATATTTATTATATTCCTTCTGGGAAGAACATTCTTCTCAGGAAAAGCTCCTGGGATAGAATTCCTCGAAAAAAGACGAAAGAAGTATATCTAGAAATATAAAAACCAAGATTAACGGTGATACCTGGTCTCAGAAATATACTTGTGCTGGGGCTGTGGGGGACGAGTAGAGCTGTACATGGAAAATCTACTCCGTGCATATGTTTTGAAAGACTACAATAAGACGGTATTCTGTCAATCATACAAATCCAAAACTCACGTGGGCTGCGGAAACGAAATAATGGAAGTTGAAATTAACATCCATTATTGAAACGTTCTTGGAGCTGACAATGATGCTTATATGCTATCCAAACGGTTCATAGGGTCGGTGCTACAAGGGTCGGAAACGGATTCCCCCTCCCACCAGCCAATGGCTGATGGTCGGTGCTCTGTGGGCCCCACCATGATGTATGTTTCATCCATGCCATCCATTTATTTTTCTAGATCATTTTAGGGTATGAGACCAAAATTGAGGTACATCCCAATCTCAAGTGGACCACATTACAGGAAACAGTGTTGAATGAATGTCAACCATTAAAAAAAAAAATGGGCCCATAAAAGTTTTGGATTAAGCTGATCTTTGTTTTTTCTCTTCATCTAGGTCTATATGACCTAATCGGCAGATTGGATGTCAAATAAACAGTATATTAATTCTTAAGAGGATTTTAATGGTGGATATCCAATCACTATTGTGTTCCTATGGTGTCGTTCACGTGAGATTTATATCCCTTTCATTTTTTGAATCAAGCCCTAAAATGATACATAAAATTAGATGAAACACATACATTATGGTGGGCCGCAGAGCACCGATCATCAGCCACCAAGCTAGTAGCAGGGGGAGTAGCCAAGCCAATCCATTTCCATAAGGGTCGTACAAAACACATGTGCTGAGTGGATTTGTTGGGCCAGGAATATCCTGTGGTTATAGTTATATTCAATGCACCTCCTCGATAGAAAGAACCAAACGTTTTTATATTTTAGAAGAAAAAAAAAAGCAATCTCACTTTGGTCGGAGTATTTCAAGTAAATAAAATACGTGCAAGACTTTGCGCGAAGTCAGCTGAAAAGACAACGCTTTCATGGAAGCACAAGACAATGGAGCAGAAACATATGGGACATGACATATGTCAGCCGAAATTTTTGACGAAATCATAAGACTTGGAGAGGTTTGGCTAGAGAAGTGGAAGCATTTTCATTTGTAACCACGAGGACAGTGAATCACGCAACTTACGAGTAGAGCATGAAATGATAGAAGGTCCTCTTGAGCAGCAGAAATTAATGCGGCCTGTTTGGATTGCTGCGGATAAAAAAAAAATGGAAACAACTTTATTACTGATCTTACAGTACATATCAGTACCTTATCACATTAGCTCAAACATTTTGATGGAATACCTCGAGGCTGGAAAGCCAAAATAAATTTTATTAATTATGGAATAATGTAAATTACAATGTAAAGATATATTTTGACAAAATCCTAACCCTAATGATCAATTTAAACTATTAATTCTCTATTCTAACTTCTAATTTCAACCATTGGAACTAATTCAATATAAAAAAGAATAAATTAGCCCTAAATTTAAGCAGATAAAAGAAGTAATGTAAACCAGATGTTGGGCCCATGCGGTCCGCAATCAAGTGCGGAAGATCTCTAACTGGATTGAATATATAGATCGTCTCACGATCTTGATCATTGAAATGAGAGACTATTACGAGATTGATGGTGAAGATGATAAACATTATCATAATTATATTGATTCCTCTCGATTTCTCTTCCATGTATATCTTACATGCATATTCGTATGCATGGAAGATAATGTTTATCAACAATCACTATTTTATTCATTCTTCTCTTTTTAACCATTTTTGTCATGGTCATAAAGAAGCTCCTTGAACTTGGTTTGATACTTTTAATTTGTTTTTCCTTTATGTTGGTTTTCTTTGGAATAAAGTAAATCCTCCTTTATTCATCTATTGTTATCCTCCGTGAACCATTATCTTATTGATCGGTATAAATGATATTATTGTTATCGCTCAAATCTAGTTGATCATGTCCCACCTTATATGAACCGCAATTTAATAGAGAACAAGTGATCATTGGGGGTGCCAATTGTTTTTGAGGACCCTTCAATGCCTAAGTCAAGTAGATCGACTCAAAGTAAGTGTAGTTAGAGTCGGGATAATTATGTACCTTCCCTTTGATCAGAGTGATGTATTTATAAGTGTTGTTAGACGACTTGCGTATCTGAGTAGATCTGTAAGATACGTGGAGGAGCCCGTATTAAAGTTGGAATCTTTTGTCAGGTATCTTTCCGATTATGCCTCGTTAGCATGATTTTTAGCTAAGATCTCGTTGTGTGGTCTTGCTCATATATGGCGCGAGTGTCTCTCCTGATGTTTTTATTCAGAGCTCAAACTCAACATCCGAGGTCGAGGTTAGCATTCGATATTGAGGTCAGGATTCGTGGTCGAGGTCATCATCCGATGTCGAGGTCGACATTTGTTGTCGAGGTTTATTAATGAACTTCTTTTTTGAACCAAGTTAACTATTTCAGCTTGGTAATTGAGTATCCTTGCTCATTCATCTTTTTTAGGCCTTTAGTAATTCAGAGAATCTGTTATTATGGTCTTTTTGCCACGTATTTCATATGCCAAGTGAGCTCAATTTTACCTATAACAGTTGCCCCCTACTTTCAAATTTTATGTTCCTAAGCTCGGGAATGAAGCAGATTTAAACTGATGAGCGAAAGATTTTGAACTTCTAACTGTGGGAGGTCAACTCGTTCCATATGTGTTCTTCAAATTTATCACTTAATGATTAAGGCAGGAATTGGAAAGAGACAGCACATGCTACAGTGATCGAGGAAAATATTAATACAGTGGTTCCATACAATGAGTCATGTAAAGACTGGTGATCATCGTTTCACCTTTCAGACGGCTCCCAAGCGGACACATGTCCTTGCTTTATTAACGTGGGTCCTGAGTGAACCCCGTATTGCCACATGGAGGAGAACGTGCATTGAGACATCCTTTCATGTCCTAGCAAGTAGTGTTAGCATTAAATGCTCTACTTTCAATATTCTTATAATAGGGGTTTCCCCCTCATTCTCCGGCTCACTGGTTTTGCGAAGTCCGAGCCATGCTGACCTCCTTTCTCTCTTTACTTCTCTTGGTTTTTCTTTGTTCACTGTGTGGATCATCCAGTCACTTAGCCCTTTCCCGGTACGTGTTCTTCTACGGGTGTTATGGAAAGAATTTAAAAGCCTTGATAAATCAATGAAATCAAAAGGCACCAAATTCGATGACTTATTAAGGAAAATACGGAGTGAGAGCATGCTAGTGAAGACCATGCAGGGAGACTTTTGATTTTAGATGGACTGCTTTGTTCCATGATTGGAAAAGGCCGTCTGGTCAAGAAAAAAAAAAATGACAGCCTAGTTGCGGCGAGTAAACTAGGGCTGACTTTTTTACTGTAGATTGCGGGGATCAAAATCGAGTAAGGATACTTTAAAAAAATTCCTTTCCAACAATCGAGATTTTATGGTCCATCACTTAATTTGTATGGAATTTGTATAGCCATATTCGGTGGACGAATGGAATCGATTTAAGTACATGAGCTAGTAAGTATGATTTACAAAATTTAGATATAGTGGAACAATACTAAAGTTCAAAGTATGATGGGCACCATAATTGGATTTATTAGTAAAGCATGATTTGAGACCTCGTTTACCTTTAACATTAATACTTTTTAAAAAAAAGTATGATGGGCACTATAGTTGGTGTCTCACCAAGAACTCTAATTCCTCCTTATAGATAAAATCCTATCCAAAGAAAATGACACAAAGAAGAGATAAGAGCCTTTGGATGCCCAAAACCTTAACGGAGTCATCGAGACAAATAAAAGAAAGAGTCTGGGAAAGATTTGTTCTCTCATCGCCACAATCCTGCATCCGCGTGTTCACTCTCTTTCCTTATCTAGGATAAATGTATGAGGAATCCTTCTAGTTTGAAGGTTCATCACTAGCATTCCAACAATTTTTTACATTAATGATCAAATGTATATTTTTGTGCTTTCTTTAATTATAGAAATTCGAACATATCTAAGTGGAGATCTATAGGGCCTGATTTGTTGACCTAGACCATCAAAATCTTTTATTCTTTCATTGCATTTTTAATCTTTAATAGTAACAGGGGTCATAATATCAGTGGCGGGGCCAATAATAGGAACCAACCTGAATGGCAAAGTTAAGTAAATATTAACGTTGATTAGGAAGATGGTATCAGCAATGTAGTAGGGCAATAGGGTTAGTGATGGCAACATCATAATGGCATTGAGGTCAGCAACACTTTGATACCACTTGATATGGCTTGTTCGAGTCATTGTAGTGACTTGGACGAGTGGTGACTTGGACGAGCGATCATAGAATAAACCAAAACACTGACAAAATTTGTACAATAATCAATCTTTAAATACCCTAATGGTGCCTCAAGTAATGAAAAATCTAAAAGAACACAAACATGATTATTGTTCAAAACCCGAAGTGTAGGGAAGCACTGTAGTAATAGCTCGGTGAGACCAAGGTCAAATCTAAAAGGAATAAGGAACACGGTTTAGAACTAATTTAAATCTAACTATGTTGTCTGTGTTTTTAATCTAATGATGAAAAAAAAGTTTTAGTTAATAAACATAAAAGACTAAGAATCTAAGAATTCACTTGTAGCAATCTTAATATTAATTTACTTGATTCAATGATAACTCGATTAGAATCAAAGTCTTAACGTATCCAATCGGAGGATGGATCAATTGAAACAAAATTTTAACTTTCATTAGTTTAGTTCCCTCATGAAATACCAATGTAATTATCGCAGGAAATTCAAACATCTATCATACCCATAGACGATGGTAGATCACGAATTTTTAAGATCACACAATTGTTAAATCGGTAAGAAGATATTAAAAGCTTCCCGAGCATCTACTATAATTGCAGACACAATAAATCATTGAAAACTGAAAATATTTCTTCATTCAAACTAATAATTAATGAAATTTTACATAAACTTGAATCAAAGTAAATTAAACATTAAGAATAATTACAAGCTTTATCCCTTAACATTAGCTAAGAGATTAGCTAGTCATAGCTAACTCAAAAACAAAAGAAAAACTAAAAGATCTACTAGTGGTCTCCCAACAAAGGAGGCCTGCTCATTTCCTTTGAAAACTAGGTTAAAGTCTTGATCGACAACGTGGATCGAACAATGAAGATATTGGAGAGGTAGCACCCACTCTTTGATCAGAGCGCGGATGTAGTCACAGCTACCGAGCAATCCCAACCTCTACAGGGACCTCACGATGTACACGTGATGAAGGGTCACACAATGCGACATGGGTAGGCCCCCACTCATATTATAAGAATGACCATACTTGTTGAGTCTGACCTGTACCATATCCTAGAGAAAAGGAGGTGTGGGAAGGCCTCCGAAGTTGTGGTGGAAAACGAAGTCACGCAGGAGGCAGTGCTCAGAAAGATCTAGGGTCAGCTCAGTGAGGTTTAACAAGTGTGTCGACCTAAAGCCTCTGCCTTCATCGATGCAATGCAGGAGGAGGTCGAGCCTCCATTCACTAACGACATCATGCGATCTCCATTCCCATTCAGGTTTCAAATGCCCTATATCACTCCCTTATTCTAGGTCCAGAGACTCAGCCGAACACCTCGTATCCTTCAAGGCCTGAATGAAACTCCATAAAGCCTCGGGGCCCATAATGTGTAAAGCATTGTCCCTTACCTTATAGGGAGTGGCATAGAAATGGTATAGACAGTTAAATCCAAAATCTAGTAGCTTCTTTGCTCAGCTTAACAAGGCTTTTGTCACACAGTTCATAAGGAAAAAATATAAGAGAATGCCTTCAACTCATCTCCTCATGATCACACAGAGGGAGAATGTACTTTTAAGAGATTAATTCATTCGTTTTAATGCGGAAGCAATACAGGTTGACGACTATTCTGACAAGATAGTCATTGTTACTATGATAGTTAGCCTTAAACAGGGAAAGTTCCTCTTCTCAATCAGCAAGAACCCTCCCTCCCTCCCTCCCTCCCCCCCCCCCCCCCCCCCCCCCAACCACTCTAACTGACCTCCTCGATCGGGCTTTAAAATATTCAAATGTTGAGGAGTTCTTCAGCTCAAAGAAGGCTACACGAAGTATAAATATCACGGATAAAGCAAGAAAATGAAAAAAGGAAGAGGAGCCACCTGCCGTCAGCAATAAAAATAAAAAAAGCTGATGACCAGAGCAGATGCCAGTGTATAAGCCGATGACCAAAAATTTGATTTCGCTCATATAGTCCTTTGAAAACCACTTATGAACAGGTGCTCATGGAGATACACAACAAAAGAATGTTGAAGTATTTCCAGAAAGATGAAGGCCGACATCGAGAAGAGTGACAAATGAAAATATTATCAATTCCACTGAGACCATGACTATAACACTACGGAATGTCTCGACCTCAAGGAATAGATCGAGTCCCTCATCCGAAAAGGGCACCTACGAGAGTTTATCGACAAGAGAAGGGGCGAACGACTCGATAAGCGAGATGAGCAACGCACTGACCATAACCACAATGAGTTAACTAGTGAAATACGAACCATATTTAGCTAATCAGCTGGTGGTGGAGATTCGAACAGAGCGTGCAAGTCACACACTCAAAATGGAAACAATAATAATACAAAGCACCACGTATACCTCACCAGTAAGGCCACGAAAGAGCAGAGGCTGAGTTCTTATAGCTTGACCTTCACAGAAGAGGACACTCAAAAAATTCATCATCTACATGATAACGCTTTGGTAGTCACTATGACTGCGATCAACCACAAGGTGCATCGCATACAGATCGATACTCAAGTCACACACTCGAAATATAAATAATAATAATATAGAGCACTACGTATACCTCACCTGCAAGGCCATGAAAAAGTAAAGGCTGAGTTCGGATAGTTTAACCTTCACAAAAGAGGACACTCGAGGAATCCATCGTCCACATGATAATGCTTTGGTAATCACTATGACTACGGTTAACCACAAGGTGTATCACATACAAACTAATACTATGAGCTCGGCCGATATCCTGTTCATCGCCACCTTGTACAAAATGGGCGTTAGAAGGTTAAAGTTACGGCCTGTCCATACCCCCTTGCTCAGATTCATGGGAGGAAAGATTACTCCTGAAGGAATCATACTACTCCTAGTCACTGCCAAAGAAGGCGTCAACCAAACATTATCATGATCGATTTCCTTGTGGTCGACTGCCCATCAATGTACAATGTAATCTTGGATAGACCATCTCTTAACTCCTTGGTAGCCGTGGTATCTACATATAACATCTCGAATTTTTGTAACCTGACTACATACTCGTGCTGAGAATTTCATATGTTAACAATGTAAAACTTAGATGCTTTAAAATCGCACCTTATTTTTTTAAGATAAATCACATGCAGTTACATTCACGAAGGTTACCATTCATAAGAATAAAATTGATTGTATTTATTACTGCATTAGTGTAAAAAGAGTACAAATAATTCTTTAATGCCCGATCAATGGGATCTTATTACATTATTAAAGTTGCAACGAAAAATAAATAGAAAATTCATGGTGTTATCCTTCTTCTTTATCCAAGGGAATCTTTTATAAAATTATTGTCATTTGTATCATGAACCTATGATTCAGCATAACTTCTATATGGTAGAGAAGGTCAATGCCCTACTCACAGTGATGGTTGTCATTTAAGGTTAATAATAATTCAATAGATTTATAAAAATAATGTAAGGGTTCTGATATGTCTCTTACTACACTACTATAAGTGGTATTAGTATGCACAACTAATATGTATTTGAATGCATGCCTAGCAAATTATGTGAATGGATTCATATAAACCATCACAATTTATTAACATAATTTTTTGTCCATATTTTTCATAATAGTATTAAGATTGAGTCACAACAACTCTATTCACTAGACCAACATTCTTTCAATAAAATCTCAACCCATACACAAGGTTCCTTGATCTAAACTAGGCATGCATCTTAGTTTTTAAACAACTTATTACTTGTTACAGTCTCGTCCCTTAATTGATATAATGACTTTGCCTTCAGTGCCATTTATACAGCCATCTTACTCACATACCTCCATCGATGTATTGACCAAACTTCATTTTTTGCTGCGAAATTCATGGGGTACAATATAAACATTCATTTCAATCACATCCCTCTATTGAGAGACTAACCATGACTTCGGTCTCTGCCATGACGCTTACGAGATATACCAGTGTAAATTTGTATTGAATAAAAAATTAATCTGATTGGATCATCAGTTGGTAGATTTTTATTAGAGAGTTTAAAATGAAAAAAATATATATAAAATAAAATTTAAAAAATAATTATTTTTTTTAAAAGCCAAAGTAGTCCAAATCTATTCCTAAAACAAGTGTTTAGAAATCAAAGGTTAGGACTGTCCAAACCATTTGGTTTTGGAATTATAATTTTCCCATGGTGGGTTGTAGAATTTAGTCCATTTAATTTGAATTAATGTCTGCTGCGTGTACATTTTTTAATGTGTCAGAACTAATGATAGGCGTATCATCTCCCCCCTAACAGCCACTTGTGCAGGACATTAATGTAATGGAGATTGCATCGACCTAAAATTTGGATGTTTGAATAGTCTTATATGATGCTTAAGTGCTTAGAGAAAATAAAGGTTAACTAGTATTATGATAAAATATATATATATATATATATAAAAAAAACACTAGGACCTCTTATAAATTCTTTTGTCTTTATTTGGAAAGTGCGAGTCCATGACAATGATAGCACTAAAGTATTATTGGGTCCATTCAAATATTAACTGCTTGACTTTGACTTCAATTATAGTCATTCATGCGTGCAAGAGTAGTGATACAGGAGGAAAGTAACATCAAGTTATCTCAATAAAAGATAAGAGTAGCAAATAGGCTAACTCAACAAAAATATGGGAGAAGATCAAAAGATCAACTCAATATAAAATGGAAGCATGCGTCACTTTCAAAATTGGCAAAGGGAAATGCTTGTATCCATCATCCCGCATAAATTCAAAAAAATTACGTATAATTAAAATCATACCTTAATCATAATTCCTAAAAGGATAACTAATTCATAACGATCCATCAATCAATTGCATGAAAAATCACAGTAATATCAAAGTATGTAAAATAAGATAAATCTTATCAACTCAAATTAGTATAACATTAAAGAAATCTTTCACCTTAGCCTTAGATCTAAACCCTAGGTAGATCTTGATATAGAAAATCTTTTACATGAACCACGACATCACTTGAGTAAACGAGACACACTATCCGTCTAGAGAAGGAAAAGGATGATGGTATCTAGGCTCTCTCTCTCTCTCTCTCTCTCTCTCTCTCTCTCTCTCTCTCTCTCTCTCTCCATTAGGTGTAGGAAAATTTGGCGTGTGAGTGGAGAAGGGACACACACTCCTTTTATAAAGGAGTGGGCTGTGTGAGAGGGGGTGTATTTTACATCCCACTTGGATTGAGTTTCTCCAATTTAACTTTTTCTAGTGATTTTTCTTTAAATCTAATTTATCCAGTGTGTCGGGGTCATTGAATAGAGCCAGGGTATATGATTTTGTTGGTGATTCGAAATTTAGATTGGCCTATGATCTTGAAATTTCTCCTAATAGGTGCAAAAATGAACTTAATCGTAATTAACAGTTTACACTTAATAATCAGGGTCCAATTTTGAGAGAAATGTGTAGTCAGGATAAGTAAATGGTAGACAAAAGTTGGTAGTTAATCTATGGTGAAAAAAGCCTAAATATGAAATTTTACCTTTTACACCAAAATGAAGGAATTGGAGTTAAGGCGGTCATCAGTCAACAATATATGATCATAGATGATCGGGGTCTAAATTTTGTATAGTATCATAATCATATAAAGCCAAAGTGTGGTCCAAATTTAACTTGCAATTGATGGTATAATGTGGATTAATCGAAAGCTCTATATTTAGAAAGAATTAGTAAGCCTAAAATAGATACTTTAATGGCTAAATAAAAGCCTACCAAGGTGGGTTCTTATATTCTATACTTGGTCTATATGATGTAAAATTCAAGTCATTTATGTAAAGAAAAATATCATACTACGACTACCCATGACCTTTCACTCGATGGACATCAAAATCAATGGTTAAAAGGTTGATTTGTCAATTGGGCCACTTTTACAATAATCTAAAGGCTAAAATTTGACGTATATAGTTAATTTATGATAAATAGACATAGTATAAAATTTTACATGAAATGGATTATGAGAACTATGTGATGTAAAATTCAGGTTTATAGGTTAATGGCGTTAAGTATTTACGATTTTGTCATATTTTATTTCTCCAACTTCCACTGTACGTAATGTCGAATTACACCATCCAAATACATTAAAATTTAATAGACATTCTTTATTTTTTATTCTCTTTCTATCGCCCCATTTTGGGCATTAATTACTTACAGATGATCAAGATGTCTTTTTAATGGGATATACTGCCCCAAGACCTAAATCAACGCTTTCATATATCTAATAAAGAAGTCAGGCAGTAGTTGTAGTATATACCTTACGACCTTCAAATTAAGCAGTTCATTCGGATATTTAGGCAGCCCATTTGATGGATCCAAATATAATTGAGAGTTAGATGACATGTTAAAAATAGGAAAACTTGATGATTAGTACTCTGATTATGTGTGTAGGTGGTTGTATGGTCAGTTTTGTAAATGGATGAGCACAAGTAGATTAAGTGACTTGTTCACATGTGTAAGTTTCTCCAATTGTAGTCTTAATGTTAGGTTAAGCATATATTATAGGTGGTGATCAAGATGAACGGATCAACATCTTGGTTCAATATGTGTACGAGCGAATATAGAGATCAGATAGTTAGTTTACCATGATGGGTGATCCAAACTCAAAGTAGACAGTCATATATCTTTATCTAGTGGTGAATAGTTGATTGAACGGTTAGTTATGATGAACAAGTGAGAATACTTGGATATATGATGATCTTATCGTAAAAATCAACGGTCGGATGACTTAATCTATGTACGAAGATTATTTCCAACAGTCAAATTCAGGTCAGAGAATAGATATAAGGTTAGGATTGGCTAAATTCGTGACATATATATATATATATATATATATATATATATATATATATATATATATATATATATATATATATACTAAATTAAATTTCATAATAACACTCGAGAATTTTCAATACTCGGGTATTAGAAAGTTTAGGCTGTTACACGTCATACCACCTCGCGATGTAGTTTTGTAACACCCCGTACTTTCCAGTACTCGAGTGTTACCATGTAGATAAATTTAATATAAATATAAATAAATATATATAAATAGTACAACCTAAATATATACACTATGAGATGAATATACTTTGTAAAGATTGAAAATCTCATGCTAAACTAATACATATGTATTTAATGTATATAAGACATTATGAAAATAATATTATATTAAATAAATATAATGAATAATAATTTCACAACATAAAATTAAATTTTGAATAATGATGTAGCAGTGGATATTTTTATATCCGTATGTATAAAAAAGTCATTAGATAATTTAATGGAATTGTATATTATTTAACAATACTGTCAAATACAAATATAATTTTAATTAAATATGATATTGTATAAACTTTAATTCATTTCTACGTATAATATGAATCATGTACATTAATGAATGTGTGATCAACAGCATGTAATTAGTAATATGTTAAGATTAAAAGTGTGTGTGTGTGTGTGTGTGTGTGTATATATGAGATTTTAAATATATTGTAATTATAAAAATTATACTAGTATCGGTTAGTGATATATGACGAAAGCATTACAAATGGCCCCATTAGGAACTCTTACCCGTTGATGTTTGATTTCGGGAAGATCAGGCCATCAGATCAATGGAAGCTTACTAGTAGAACTAGAAATCAATTTGTGCGGCCCACATGAGTTTTATATTAGCCCTGTCCCCTGGGCCCATGGCCAAAATAAGAGAAATAAAGGGATGGACGGATTGGATTTATCACAAACATCACCATGGGCCCCACAAAGGCATGCATGTACACCAATGCAACAACACCTGAAGTGCACCAGGCGCCCCAAGCCGATCAGTGCACGCTAACCCGTGCTTGACAAAAATGAGAGATTTCTCTCTCCCGCCTATGGGCATTTTTGAAAAGAAAAAATGGGTTGATGTTGTGGTCGATCAATGGCCCACCATACGGTCCCATCTTCAGGATCTAAACCATCCATCTGACTTGGGCGGAAGGCTTGACCATAACCCTGACTATTTCATGTGATTTTGTGCACATGTGTGGGCACAAATCCGGGTGTATCTTGACTATAGAAAATCATTCTTTTCCAAAAATAGATACTGCCACGCTGGCAATCCGCGTGAGCTTTGTCTCCTCCAATCACAACTTTCCCCATGGGAGAGGATTCCCTCCCACAGAGAAGCAAAATCGCGACCGGTATTTGCAATACCGGTCATGTGCAAAATCATTTTCTACCAGATCCAATCTGGAGCGTCTGATGTCAATCCAACGGACCAGGAGAAGGCTAGGTTTCGTTATAAACATGGGAGGATCGAGCAACAGAAGCTCATTCTCCATTCTTGCAGCAGCTCGAGAGGAAAATGGACCGTCACCTTCAAACCATGAACCCACCATGAAAACCTCCCTAGAGCTTCGCTCCAACCATTCTCCAAGCTTCTCTGAGATCATACACACCCCTTACAACAATCAGTTCGAAGAAATAAACCCCTGTTTGCAATCTGCCATTAACGTCGGCATCTTCTTCACCGCCATTCTACTGCACCAACCATCATAGTTTGAGTCCATTCTGACTCCAGTTATGTTCGAATTCGCGGCTGGAGGTCCCTGGAGAAGGAAAAAAGGGAAGAAAGTGAAAGCTAGAGAGGAAATGGAAGAAGAAAGGAGAGAGAAGAGGAGGAGGCGGTGCAGATGTTGCACCATGCCAACATAGCCCGACTCGTCCAAGTTCGGGACGAGTCTGAGCCAGGTCTAGTCTCTGTAAAAGGTAGCGGTAAGAGAAGGAAAGAAAGGAGAATGAAAAGAGAGAGAAGAAGGTGATGCCGATGTGCAGTTGTTGCACCGCACCTGCACGACCCCGCTCGCCGTTGCAGCTTGAGTCAGGCCACGGTCAGGTAACTCTCTATCCTTCAGCCTTCATAAGCTCTCAATCCAATCCGAAAACAGTGTATGCCAGGGCTGTTTAACGTCAGCCAACCATGAAGAATGCTGTACCCGTTGAAAACCAAGGAGGGCTGCATATGGGCTTCACCAAATGCAGGTGGGCCTTGCACAAATGCAAGTGGGCCTCACCCTACAACAGTGTGGAGCCACGTAGGTGGACCCCACTGATGGTTGCATCCCATCCATGTCGTCCATCCGTCTCCCCAGCAGCAAGATGGCTGCTGTATTGATGTTACAAAGTTACGTGGGTCTGACTGAGGCATGTGTTATTCAACACTGCCCATCAATTTTGCTTAAAGTGGGACCTCACCTAGATGTATGTTATGTCCCCACCGTCCATCCCATTTCCCACCTCATTTTAGGCGTTAACCCAAAAAATGAAGCCAACCTAACCCTCTGGTAGGCCACACCAGTAGAAAGACTAATTTAATAATAGTAAATCATTAGGGCCCACCGCGATATTTCGGTGCGTCAAGACATATCCATATTGGACCCATTGGACCTGTCCTGAGCCTGGAACCCAACCGACGGAGTAGATCCTTTTAAGGCGGGCCCCACCTATCATATATATATATATATATATATATATATATATATATATATATATATATATATATATATGCATGGAGCATGCACGTAAACGTCTAGAGGGCGCTCCCTCCTGTGAAAATTTTGGCGAGGACCATGGTCCCCACTACAGGCCCTACCATGATGTGTGTTGAACATCAGTACCGTCTATTTGATGGGTCCCCTTTGTGTATGGGGTGCCCCCAAAAATTAGCCATACATAATGCTCAGGTGGCCCACACAATCTGCAATCTTGTGAAGACATGCTAAACCGTATAAAAGCACTTGCTGGGGTCCATCTGAGATCTGGATACACCTGAAACTTGGTTTGACCCATTAACCTAGTGGGACACACATAATGGATGGGTTGGATTTATGACCCCAACTTGGTGGGCCCAACAAATGATGTTGAATGCTTTAATGGTGGATAAATCTCTAACTGTTGTACATGGTACGGCCCACATAAGTTGTACATGGTACGGCCCACATAAGTCACATATTGACCTGATTTTTTTATCTTAAGTCCACCATGATGTATGTATGTTACACACACTGCCCATTTATTTTTAGGTTATGGGCCTCATTCCTTTGAGAAGCCCATTTGTGTACATATAAAGCCCATTATATTGTGTCAGGCCCATTGTGGTGAGTATAGGCCTATGTGTGACGCCTAATTCAGGTCTTAGCTATGGACAAACTCCAGGCCTTTACAACTACCACCCTTATTACTATTATCATAATCATTTTTAATATAGACATGATTAGCCATTAATAGATTATTTACATTGATATTAAATATTATAAACATAATTATAATTATTAAATAGTAATATTTTAATTATCATCCTTAAATATTACCACTAATAATGGACTGAACTAGTTGTCACTATCATAACGATTATGATTACCAGATTAGCTAATACTAATTATATCATTAATATTAATAAGTATTTGGTAGCTATTATATTAACATTTATCACAATGATTGTGATTACTATATTGACTAATATTAATTGAATGTTAATAAACACCTCGTAACTATTAAATTAACCCTTTAATTAATTGTATAACTAACTAGGGTCCAAACCCCAAGGTCTAAGTTTAGACCTAGACTCTTGGGAGAAACCCTAAAACTAAGGTTATCCAAACCCTAGGTTAAGACCTTGACCAAGAATAATGTGTAAAGCTTGAATTTAATAGTATAACTTTACAATTCATGATAGAGTTTGATTCTAAGAAAACATGCATTCTCTAGCAACACGGGTAGGCAGTTCAAAATATAAGGTGATGATCCTTCCCCTTAAGCTTTCCATTTTTCCATTAACTTAAGTTATAGTTTTTATTTAAAATTATAATTGATATCTCTCTCTTATAATCACATGTGTTAGCTGGTGGAAATTGAATTGCTAAATTGCCTGCTTAATATTCATCATGTATATTTGTTCATGCTTGTGGATTATTTGTATATTGTTTATAGACTTTAAACTGGTACACCAGTGGGAAACCCCCACCTATATGTGTACACACATACTTAGGATGTAACTCAACTGGTTGTGATCATAATGGACCTTCGACTTAGTGGTTATGGAATGATGGTTTAAATTAATCATTGATGTGGGCCTACCAGCTAGGGTTGTTGTGTCCAATGGTTTTTAAAGATGGTCTTTATCGTATAGTTTTGATATTCACCCTATGTGGCATATTTTGATACCCGTCTTACATAGTTTTGATTTGATATTTTTCGTATATGGGTTCGATATTTTATACCGTGTAATCATGCGATGATAAGCTCCATATACTGAATATGATTGACCACCAGTCGATTGGGATCCATTAAACATCCTAAGGTGGTAGCCTCATGAGCCGGGGATGGTGGTATGAGACACTAGCCCGAGCTGTCGGCCTGCGTTGGGCCATGTGCTCCCCGTAGTGACCTTGAGCTTACCTAAATTGACTGATTGTAATTGGACTAATAATGGGTTGGCTAATCATCCATCCATGGCATATTGGCGATGACGGGTGGCTAATTCTGGATGCTGTAGCACGTGCCCTAGAGTTGTTGGGGTATCATTTCGCTAGCTCCCAGACCACCGACTATCGACCCCTGTCTGACTGGATGATTTTCTTAGGTCGATGATTGCATGGGCGACGAGCCCAAGTCCAGCTGGATGTGCATCCCCAGGCCGATGTGTATTCATGCATCCATGCATTTAAAAAGACTGCATCATGGATTATTTTGGATTGCTTGTTGTTTTATAACTATGCTTACCTAATGCGATGGTGTGTAATCTTGAGGGAAACTCACACTGAGCTGCCCACTCATCCATCAAAAATATAGCCGTACAGGTAGCACAAGTGGTTTAAGTGGTATGTGGGTTCAGACTGATGAGGAGTCATCTTGGTGGTCAAGGATACATGGTTGTATTGCTAAGAGGAGCTACACGATCTTACGGCTCAGATTTTATATACATTTTGTTGTCTCACTTGTAGAAATTGTGAAATTCATGTATTCATTTTTTCGGAGACATTAGTTTGTATAAGTCATTATGGGCAACCACTTGTATACTCTAAATTAAATGAAAATTTTTCTTCATGTTGATTTGTCCATTCTACTCATCTGCTTACTCTGATAAATGATGAAAGAAAAAAAAAAATGTATACTCAAATTTGACCATCCTTTAAGGTTAACACTCGGGTTTTTAAGAAACGAGTCATATACTCGGGTCCTGAAAAGTCGAGGCGTTACAAGTTTCCTACCAAGCATGGCGTCGGCTAGGTCAGAGGTAACCAGTACAAAGCCCAACAATGCTACTTAATGGCGCTTTGAGTAAAATTGTAACAACAGATGATGACCATCACCTCCCTAGACCTAAGGGATGAGTCTATCGATAGAGGGTCACCAGTAGAAGACCTCGTCCCTATACCCCTCTACGAGGCCGACCTAACCCACACGATTTAGGTCGGGTCATAGCTGAAACCAAATTAGGGGGTAAAATCATCAACCTGCTGAAGCGACAAGCTGACATCTTTGCTTAGTCGCACCAAGACATGTCCGATATCGACCCGGAGATGATGGTCCACAGCCATTGATGAAAAAGTTGATAAAATCCTCAAAACCGGGTTTATTGAAGAAGTCTACTATCCCAACTGGCTAGTGAACATTGTGTCAGTAAAGAAATCTAACGGCAAATGGAGAGTATGCATCGATTAGTCTAACCTAAATAAAGCATGCCCAAAGGATAACTTCTCTCTCTCGAGGATCAACTAGTTGGTCGACAGCACAGCTAGACATGAGCTCCTCAGCTTTCTGGACGCATACTCGGGCTACAATCAGATCGTCATGCATAAGCATAACAAGTAGAAGACAACCATTGTTATCGACAAGGGACACTACTATTACAAGGTTATGCCCTTCATATTGAAAAATGCCAGGAAAGCATGTTAGCCTCACTCAAATTCAAAATATCCTGCCCACACATCAATTCAAACCTACTTACTTCTCGAGCTCACGAAATTCGAACTCGAAAGTAGGGGCCAACTATTATAGGTAAGAGCAAACTAACCTAATTTTCAAAACATAGTGGAGCGATCACTAGAGGAAACTCTCTGAGAAGAGTCGGGGAACCAACCTGGCCTTCGAGGCCGCCCTGAGTCCTAACCACAAATCCTAACTGTGACTGTCGGCCTCGGCCCCCAACCCGATCTCAAGGTAGAAAGCTGACCAAACCTTAGGAACCAACCCGACCTCAGGTATCGACCTCGACTTTAGTTATTGACCTTGACTTTGGATACTGACCTCGATCTTGTGTACTAAACTTGGCCTCGGATACCGACTTCGACCTCAAAATAAAAACATTCAGAGAGAATCCCACACCGTATATAGATGAGACTATCTAGCGAGATCTCAGTCGAGGATCACACCAATTGAGGCGTGATCGAAGAAAATTCTAAAAGTAGATTCACACTACAATACGGGTCCCTCCAAAGTATCTAACAAATCCACCCGAATGTGCAAACAACGTAGAAAGCTTACAGTCCCTACCATGAGGAAAAGATACGCATAATTACCCCATCTTTCATACTGTGCATATCCCCGACCACGACTGGCGCTCCCAGTGTCTTAATATTCATTGTTCCTGTACAAGTATCTAAGAGACTCGCAAGAAGCAAAGTGGAATTGACCAGATTCCACCATCAACAAGTATCTAAGAGACTCGCAAGAAGCAAAGTCGAATTGACCAGATTCCACCATCAACAACAACAATGTAAAGAAAATGTGTAATGGTTAAAAATTGCTTGTCTCCGATGCATTAGACTGCCAATTCCTATATTTGGTTTATCAAAGATAAAATCATAATGATAGTATTTTTATATTGATGTCAAATAATTATCAAAATAAATTAATGTCACTATTTAGATTTAACATTTTCACAATAATTTCATGGAAAAGTACAGTGATTATAAATTTATTTACATGTGTCCTGAATACATATAGATTTAAATGACAATTCCTGTATTTGGTTTAGAAGTGATAAAATTATATTAATAACATACATTTCCTTTAACAGATAAATCGAGAAAACAAACAAGCCCTAAAACACAACTAGACTAAGTAATTTTAAATGGACACCGCGCCATGCAGCCCACAAACAAGTGCTTAAGATATCCGCATGGACCAAATACATTGATAGTCTAAGATTCTAGCAGGGACCACTTGAAGATTGACGGTGAAGATGGTTAAGACCTAGATGCAGCCTGCATCATAAATGTTTATGTTTACGATGACGATGACGATGACGAGTACAAAAATGTACTCTTCTCGTTTACATGACTAGCAATTTTCTAACTAAACATATATTACTCTAAAAAAGATCTTTTTCATAATCACAATTGCTTACAGGTGCTCATAGAAACAATGAAAACAGCTCAATAAAGGAATATAGTTTGTAACTAAGCAAGTCAATTGAGACTCACTCGATTCAACCTGGGACCACCGTGATGTTTGTTAGAAATCCACCCCGTCCATCCGTTTTTTGATATCATTTTAGGATATGGCTAAAAATTTAACTGGATCCAATACTCAAGTGGGCCAACAACGTAAAGATTGAACGTCTACGGTTGAAATATTTGTGGGCCACATAAGTTTTGAATCAGGATAATATTTGTTTTTTTAGTTCATTTCATTAGGAATGATGTTATGAACGGTGTGGATGGCTTGTCAACATCATTGTTGACCCAAGTATGTTTCAACCGAAAGAATTTCCCTACCCACCTTTTCCCTTAGTGAGGCCCACTTGAATCTTTGATGCTTCTCATTTTTTATCTTACTTTCAGAAATGATCTCAAAGAATGGATGGACGGAATAGATTTCTCAAAAACATGGCCTCACCTAAGTTTTCAGCGAAGGCTCCCACAGGAAATCCCCCTCCACAGGCATGGAGCCGGATTTTGTGCGAAAGCCTGGAACCTAGATGGGATCCTAGATGGGACACCATTAAGTTTGTGAGAAATCCACCCCGTTCATCCGTTTTGTGAGCTGATTTTATTACATGAGTCAAGAAATGAGTTGTATGCAATATTTAAATGGCTGAAAACGTGAAGATTGAATGTCTACAGTTGAAATATTCGTGGGGCCACATAAGCTTTGAATTAGGTTAATATTTTTGTTTTCGATTCATCTCAATAGGGATGACGTTAAGAACGGTACGGATGGCATGTAAACATCACTGTCAACCTCAGGAGGTTTCAACGGTAGAAATTTCCCTACCCACTTTTTCCTTTGGTGAGGCCTACTTGAGTCTTGGATCCTGATCGATTTTGGTTTAAGTCTTAAAATAATATCAAAAAATAGATGAATGGGTGAATTTCTCACAAACATCACAGTGGGCCCCACCTAAGTTTCCAGCGAAGGAACTTCCTCTTAAGGGCTTTCTCAGGAAATCCGCCTCCCACATGGATACCTCTGTTCCGAAAGCGGATTGGCCGGTGTACCACACACTGGTGTGTGGACGTCAACAAGTTTCGTGGGTCCCATCGTGAACTATGCGTGGTTTCAATGTCTGATACCTTTCGTCCACTCATTATTGTTCATATTCAAACTAGAACTATCACAAACTATTCCTTCATATGGTGTAATAATCTTCTTATCACCAAGAAATTTTTATTATTACTTCATGTATAAATTTAATTCCTACTCATGTGCAAGTGCATGTGTGTGCACGTGTGAGAAATGGTCACGCACAAGTTCAACTTCCAACTAGTTGGCCTGTGGGGCCCACCATGGTATTCATGTGGCATGTCGCCTGGACTCAGCAAGGTTGCCCCATCATGAAAAGGGAACGGATTGGCTACTCCCCCTGACACCAGCCATTGGCTGATGGTCGGTGCTCTGTGGGGTCCATGATGTATGCGTATCATCCATGCTGTCCATCTACTTTTATATATCATTTTATGACATGATAAGAAAAATTAATTATATCTCAATCTCAAGTGGACCACATTACAAGAAACAGTGTTGAATGAATTTTGACCATTAAAAATGTTTTAGGGGCCATAAAAGTTTTGGATCAAGCTGATATTTATTTTTTCCCTTCATCTGGGTCTTTATGACCAAATCAACAGATTGGATGTCAAATAAACAGTACACTGGGCCTTAGGAGGATTTTAATTGTGAATATCCATTCATTATTTTTATCCTGTGGTGTGGCCCACCTAAGATTTATATCCCTATAATATTTTGTAATAAACCCTAAAATGATCTGTAAAAATGGATGAACGGAATGGATGAAACAAATACATCATGGTGGGGCCCAAAGAGCACCGACCACCAGCCACGGGGCTGGTGTCAGGGGGAGTAGCCAATCCGTTCCCTCATGAAAATGGGATGCACTGTAAATCAGGTCATCTTACCATCAAGTGGGGCACACCATAGAAAATTATCATGAACAGCCATACAAAAACCTCTGCATTTATGTGGGGCTTCCCTGACGACTTGTTTGAGTATACCATTTTCATAGTTGGATTGACTTGGCTCTTGGGGCATCTCATTTTCATGGTGGGACAATCACGTGCAAGTCATTGTACTAATATCATGGTGGGACCAAACACCAACTACCTAGAGGCATACGACTAGATGGCGAGTACGCACATACATCACATGCTCACACACAACTTGTTGGACGTCCAACTAGGTGGCGTGTGGGGCTCATCATAGTGTTTGTATGACATTTTCCCTATTCAGCAAGGTTGTCCCACCGTGAAAATGGGATGTCCTCAAAATCAGATCAATGCCACTATCTAGTGGGCCTCACTATCGTAAGAAGTGACCCACCACTCCAAAAAATCCAAACCCCACATTGATGTGGGCACATCCAATGGCTGGATTTACCTGATTTTTGGGGCATTCCATTTTCACGATGAAACCTTATTTGATGGTGAGGTGTTATACATACAGTCAAACACCATGGTTGGCCTCACACGCTAACTAGTTGGTGTACAATTAATTGGGCTTGAACTCTCTCTCCCTATATATATATATAGAGAGAGAGAGAGAGCATCCCAATCTTCTAACCTTGTAACTTGCTGATATTTAAATTCATGTTCCATTATCGTCTTGCAAAACTGATGGACGGAGTCGTTTTGTCTCTGCCATCTCTTCCGGATCAGAAAACTTCTCAATTGTGTCAGACAATGGATGTAATACTCAGCACGGGGATTGGCTATCGGTGCTCTGTGGGCCCCACCATGATGCATGTGTTTCATCCATTCCATTCATCCATTTTTACAGATCAATTTATATATTTACGTAAAAAAGGAGAGGGATATAAATTTCAGGTGGACCACACTATAGGAAAACAATAGTGATTGGATATCTGCCATTAAAATCCTCCTAAGGCCCACTGTACTGTTTATTTGATATCCAATCTTTTGATTAGTTCATACAGGCCCAGATGAAGGTAAAAAACAAAGATCAGATTGATCCAAAACTTTTATGGCCCCCAAAAGGTTTTTAATGGTCGACACTCATTCAACACGGTTTCATGTAATGTGGTCCACTTGAGATTGGGATATATCTTATTTTTGGTCATGTCATGAAATGATGTGAAAAAATAGATGGATGGCATGGATGAAACACATACATCATGGTGGGGCCCATAGGGCACCAACGATGAGCCATTGGTTGGTGGCAAGGGGAGTAGCCAATCCGTTTCCTAATACTCACAGATAAATCTCCCCGTCACAGAAAATTCTTAACCTTTCATTTTCATGGCATACAAATAAACGATTAGGATCTTCAAACTGACATTCCAATGGCTATGCCAAGGTACACGATGTACATGTACCAACGGTACATTTCATTACTTACCTCCTGGAATCATATTAGCCATTCGTATCTACGATTGTTATGTCTTATATCTAACCGTACATCCTGAGTTTGAAGATGGCCCACCTCTAGACTACATGGGAGTGTCTTTATTGATTGACGCTGTTGATGGACGGCCAATGCCCGCCCAACATGTGTTGGGCCAAGCGATGCACTGAGAGCTGGTTGGGCGATTGGAACTTTTCTTGCGATCGAGGGCATTGTGGATGGACCACAACCCATAAATCACGTGATAGGAAGGGATTCAAACCGTTGATATAGATAATTAAATGTGAACTGTTGAAGAGAAAATTTTAAACCGTTGACATTCAAACCATTGATAGGGATGGTAGAATGTGAACAGTTGAGAGAATTTTTAGCCGTTCACATTCAACTTGGCAAAATATTCATTTAATGTATAAGACTTTACAACTCAGCTGCAGGAAAAAAGGACCTGGACGTACTTATTATAACAACAAAAGAACGAAACCAAGAAGCCCGGCCTGGCTAACTGAAAAGCTCCCCTAGAGAATTTTCAGCCGTTCACATTCAACTTGGCAAATCACCATCAAGAACATTGTTTCAGAATGATAATTGGTTGATAGTCTGCCAACCATTCATAACCACCGGTTAGTGGAAATGTGATTGTTGAATTGGGATAATTCACCATTTCTTACTATGACTGTCCATCAGATGTCCACCAACTGTCCATTTAGGTCATCAGTTCAGTTTAATTTTGGATTTTTGACCCAGAAAAATTGGGTTATTTAATTTGAGTTAGTAGTATGCAATCTGTATGATATTTTAGGGCACACATATGAATCAACACTGATGCAGGCTGCATCTGGCCAAGGCAATCTCCACCATCAATTTAAAAAATAAAAAATTGAGATCAAACTATTCAACGGTCGGATTACAAGATTGATGGCGGAGATTGCCTTGGCCAGATGCAGCCTGCATCAGTGATGATTCATATGTGTATGATAATGACAGTGTAAAAAGTGTGTTATCATTGTAGGCCCTACAAGAAGCCTTCTGTTTGAGAAACTGTATCTGAACCTTCTTTTAGAAAGATTTTCTGCTATATTTTTTACAGAGATAAAAATAGAACTGTTATTTCTATCACTTTTCTTGTAACCTACTCTTGACATATCAAACATTGAACCACGTGAAACTATCCCTTGGAAAGCTTATTAAATTAGTTTTGTAATAATGAGCCTAAGCTTATGAAATTTTGATATCAGGTGAGCAAGTTCTGACAGACTTTTGGAGAATATTGGAAATAATATTTTTGTCATTTTTAATATTATGTTAAAATAAATATTTAAGATTAGAAGTTATGATATTAAATGAATAATTTTAATTAATATGGTTTAATTAAATGAAGTTAAAATAGCTTATGTATTGGAGAATACAACATGTGATTATTTTTATGAAAATTACTTTCATCACCCTCATGTGGGTGAGACAGGACTTTTTAATCATTTGATGATGGAGGAATATGACTAATTGTGAAATCATCAAATCGCCACAAGGACGTTCTAAACTCTTGCGTGAGAGTTGGCAGTACAAACCGTTTCACTCGTGCAATTTATATCATACAGAAAACACTTCGGGTAACTAACTCTCCTTAGACTCACTGTGATGTTAATATAAGAAAAGAAAGAAAAAGGCTTACGAAACCATGGGTCATTACAATTCAAGACTATGAGTTGTTGTTCGATGGGAGAAGTAACACCGAGGTTAACTCTCACCTATCTTTGAGTGACTGGGCCCTCATTGGGTGAGGTGCATTAGAGCAGCCGAGTTTTCCTTTAAAAGGTTGGAACAATTATAGCCAATGCCCGAGGGGTAGCACTCTTGCCTTCACTTGTACGAGTAGTTTAGGAAGGCCAACGGCCACCCAAGGTTGAGGGGAGCACTTTATATGGGAGAATGAGATGACCATTTTATATGGGTGCTTCGGCTCGTCTTCATTTGTCGCTCCAGCTCTCTCAATTGCTGCCTTACCTTCCCTTGGCTATCTTTCTTGCTGTCTTCTAATTACCTTGTATATATCTCATATGATAGGCTGGGTACATACTCTTTTTGTCAGGCCCAGCCGAAAGGCTGCATTTCCCTATTCATTTATATGTTGCTGGAGGCATCATCCCACCTTTCTTTTATATATATATATATAAAGAAGATCCTAGACCTATAGGCACAAGGGTCTTACAGGGCAAGTTGTGCTTTAATAGACGGCCTTGTTTTGATGCAAAGGTCATGAGAATGGTGAGCAATACTAGAGCACCAAATAGGCTTCTTTGCAATTAACATTGTATTTTAATAATGATTTAACATTAAAGTAATATCATTATCATTAATATTTTACTATTTATAATCCAAATACAGGAATTAGTAGTTAAATACAAATGTCATTAAGAAATATATAAAGTAATCTATAATCATTACGTCTTTCTTTTACAACACTATGGAGTTTTTCTCATGCTTTAGAGTGCAATATGGCTGTCCACTTTGGGGTTCAAATGACATGATAAGAAGATTCATTTTCATTCTTATTCCGTATGTATGGATATATAAGGTGGAGATAGAATCTTTCTTTCACATCCCTGGATGGGCGTTGAGAAGTGCACTGACTTGTGCCATAAAGATCGTGTACATGCCACAAGTGTGGCAGCATGGCACAGTACATCTGAGATCCAATCCGTCCACTAGAAAGGATGTAGTGATGCCTTATCCTAACAATCAATTACTTGGCTGAAGCTTTCTAAACCCATCCGATGTTCTTAATTAATATCGTGGCCCACATGCTGAATGGACCATGTTTATTTTTTGGGAAAACATGTAGAAGGTGGTACCAGTCTCATATGGATGGATGGATGGATCTCGCAGGAGCCTTGCTGGTGCATGTGTGGTGTGTAAATGATCTTTATTGTAGACACGTGTGCGGTTAGCAAAGCTCTACCTTAACACCTTAGCAACACGGTATCTCTTTTATAACTATGCCTAACGTATAGAGAATTACATCTGTGAACTAGTTTGGACAAGAATCAAGTGGAGATTGAGAGAAGCCATAGGAGCCATCGATTCACCGTTCCACCGGGGGAGATTCACCAGCAAGGAAGGATGCAAAGAAAGCTAGAGAGCTGGTTGGTTTGAAAATAGGAACAGCATGGCCAGCTCCTCTAAATGTTGCGAGAGTGAGCCCTTCTTACTCCTGTAGCCAACCACTTACCTGAGCCCATCATACAACAACATAATCACGTAAATACCTAGGTATGTGTAGTATGTACACACGTGAGTACTTAGTTGTTTGTATTCATGCATGCATGCATGATGCACGTATGCCATATTCTCTCTCTCTCTCTCTCTCTCTCTCTCTCTCTCTCTCTCTCTCTCTCTCTCTCTCTCAAAAGATAAAGTGATCTTTTGTATAGGTCATGAAAATAGGTAACTTACAAAGGAACTAAGGTTACATTGATAAATTGCCGTGTTGAAGAAATACCTGTTTCTCGTGATACCATGGCCTCCATGAACGAGTGATAGGTAGTCCCAGATCACGCAAACTGTACCTTGTAGACAACACAGGAACTCTTCCATCTGTATCTCCACTTACCAACAAATCTCATAAATCAATACAAGTTTCTATCTTACTATGCATATGGTTTTTAGGTGAATCCTGTTGTAACTTATGCTTTTAGGTGCACCCCCATGGTTTTAGCGAGGTGGGTAGTCCTACCATAGATCCGGATGTCCGCTAGCTTTTTACAAACTCTTCATGGGCGATGGCAAAAAATCTGCTCGGATCAAGTATCCTTACCATCCAATCGCAGCCCAATGAATTGGATCGTCTGTATCATTTAAAACAAGCAAAGGTCTGACCATCCATATAAATAATCCATTCGATGGGGTCCACCCAAGAGAACCATGTTGATGAAATGAGTATAACTGTTTGTAAAGATTGAATTTGGTATTTGAAATTAATTTTATTTACAGTGTACAATAGTATTTGTAGAATATATATGTACAATAGCAAAATCTAATCCTTTAATCTGGGGTATTAAAAAGAGCAAAAGAGAAAAAAAAGAAATAATACGGTTCTAATTAAAAATAGATTTTAGGTAAGGTGAAGTAAATGGCCAATGCTCATCTTTAATACTGGTCCATCCAGACTTAGAAAATCACGCCAAATAAAAGAGAAGGCCAAAGTTCTAGAGGTTGGAATCCTCTTACCACTAGGATACTTTCAAAGTGGCCCATGAAATGCAGGTGGGTCCAGATTAATGGTTATACCATTCAAGTATATGAAAGAACATGGATCAAAAACCCAAAAACTCGACTCAGGTCAATTCAAATGGGCCAAGTTGACACGAAGGCTCAATATTTAATTACTATATAAATAATATAAAAAATATTAAGATGGATAATAAACATTTCAGATGGGATTTTTCAAACAAGTAATAAAGAAACAGAAGCTAAAGCAACAACTCAATTGGTGTGCTGGCTAGTTCCAAAGGTCAGGTCATGAGTCAACTCATCAATTCTTTCCGAGTCAATGTCGAGTCAGTTACAGTTTTGAGTTTTCCAGCGATTTGGGTTGAGTTAACTCGACGAAGTTTCAAGTCGAGTCAGTGATTTTTAGAACTATATGTGTCCAAAACCACATGGGTGCACTTAAAGCTTAAGCTCTGTAATGTATTACTGTCAAGCCCCAGACTCAATAACCGGACTCACAAAGAATCCGATGACCGATTTTGACCGTAACAGCCTCTATAGTATCTCATTCTCAGCTCATGAGGCAGGTTCCGATCCTATGACTCTACAAGGAGGATTTTCATAACGGTATAATCATTCTAATTACGAGCATACCCAAGATTTCAATAAGTACATCTGAGAATAACAAGGGGCACACACACAAAATCCACCAAGAATTTGAACTTTTACAAGCTTATATCAGGTTCAAAAGGACATACATAAGATAATGGGAAAGAGAGAAAAGTCCACAGCACTAGAGTCCTCAAGCTCAACTCTATTCCATACTCTGCTACTACGACGCCTGTCTAGGATCTCCTGCACGCATCAATCGTGCATAAGCTTATAGAAGCTTAGAGGGTGGTGTACATGGAAAGAGACATACTCAATGAGAATATCACTAACCTTACTAAGGCTTATCATGAATACGATGCAATGAGTACTGGACGTCATACCAAGGCAATGCATGAAGGAGCTTACACAGCCAATGCTAATGTGATGCAAGTAATGTCAGTACTCATATCCAAACTACATGTCAAGTACATTTTCAATCATAAAAAAATCACCAGGGTCCATTACACTGTTGAATGACTACTGCTCTACAGATCCCGCACAGTCAAACGAGCGTAAGAGACCTCACTACCTACCTGTGGACAGTCAATCACCAACAAGGCCTAATGGTAGCGGACCTATTTACGAGCTAGTCAAACTCAGCCTAGTAATGCCTCCTCACACCAGACAGGTAAGGTCACACCCTTATCCAACCGACTATACGACAGTGGGAGTCGTTGCCCAACGGTATAAGGCTCTCATACGTTCATAGTTTCCACTCAGTCACGGCATTGGAGCAGATCCTTGGTACCAAGAAAGTTTTGAAAATTTCACCCATGAGCATCCTATGCACCCAGTATACTCAAGTATTATTTTCAGTGTCCACACATACAGTCATCCACGAATGTCCCTATGGAGGCAAGGCCCTGATGAAGCAAAGGCGGTATCATCATGAAATGTGATGCCAATGCATGAGTCACATATACAGATCATGCACTAACTGCAGGCACACAATGTGCACGAGGGGAGAAACTTCATCCCTTAATGACCACCACACAATTCAATCAATTCATACAGATGATGCATATGGGTCACAAAAATGTAAGTGTGCTACCTGTGGAATATGGAATCCTCCGTTCCAAGGAAGGTTAAGGTCTAGGCACATAAACAGGTGTTATAAGGAGAAGAAATATCCTCTAGTGGGAGCCTAGTACTTTGAGATGGCCCACAAACTAAGAGAGTCAAAATCCTAAGGAGAGACAGTCCTAGCTAAGCCCAAGGTGGGCCTTCAACCACCTATAAGGGCCTCTATGAGCCTACCTTAGGGCTACCAAGGAGGTCATCCAACCTCAACTGGGTCCCAAAAGGTGGTCTGCTACTTATTTAAAGAAAGGTCCAAGGCACAATCAATCCATGACCTAGTGGGTCATACACTAAGCCCAATACATAAGCAACCTAGTAGGCCCTTAAGCAAGGTTAGGGCCTAACCATAAGGGTCATGGGCTCACTCATTGTGGTGGGCCTAATGGGCAGCCCATTATCCCAACATATGAAAAATTCTTGTATTTAACGCAAGTAAGTTAGGTCTCACATCTCGACCCAAGTATGGATTTATTATAATGGGCTAGCAAGGGCCCAACTACTTGAGTATTTGACCCATAAGACCCATCACAATGGCATGATGATTATATGACCCAGGGGTCCAACAGGCCTATCGAAAATTCCAGCCCAATCAAGGCTATAAGGCCCATAATTAACTAGAAGATTAGCCCAAGAAGAATCCAATTACAATGGGCATTTAATCATGCACTAATTAAGCCCAAAAAAATAAAATTAAGATAATAAGATAACTGACTTAAATCCTCCTCAATTCTAGTGGGTCATACTACCCCAAAGAACATTTATAGGCAACATTATTGGGCTCAATGCCAAATTCCAGCCCATCCAAATTTCTAGATTGGTTGGAGTCCAAGAATAGAAGTATTTATTAGTATATTTAATCCCCGATGGCCCACACACATCACTGTGGGCCCCACCAGATGAGAGAGGATATGCAACACATATATCAAGTGGGTCAAGCTATTGGAATGTAGGCCCAGCAGTAGCCTAAGGTAGGGATGTTCCATGTGTAGGCAGCGCTATGGGCCTGAGGTATCTAGCCCAAAAATTCACCCAATGGGCTCCAATTGAATACCAAAAAAAAGGAGAGGATGGTCAATCCCCTAAGGACTCCACATGGATGGATGGTGGGATATACAACACATCAAGGTGGGCCCACGAAGGAGGCTGGACGGCCAGCCCAGGCTAGACGCCCCAGCCTGGGCGTCCTTACCTAGTGGGCCACTCTCGGCCGTACCACGGTCAGCTCAAATGCCCATTGGATCTAAAATTTTTCAAGGTGACACTTATATAGGTGGGCCATACTCCTACAAAATTTTAAGATTTTTAGACACCTAGAAATATTTTAATTAATTTAAATAAAACAGTCTATCTATAAAATCAAATTGACCTGGACGTCCCAACGTGGTGGGCCAGACTAGCCCATTCCACGTTCTGCACAGGGGTCCATTGGCCCCAAAAATTTGTGGGTGGGTCACACCATAGGTGGGCCACCTCCCTATAAATTTTTATGATTTTTGGATACTCAAAAGTATTTTAATTAAATTCAAAATTATAATCTATTTAAGAAGAAATGTTATTGTCCATGCATTGTCTACCCAATAAGGTGGGCCCAAACTTCATCTAGGAGGGGGAAAATGGAGGTTTAGTATTTTTTTCATAAAATATAGTAAGGTGGGATCCATAAAATGGCTCACCCCTTAGAGAAATCAAGTTGAAGTCTGTGTTTTCCCTCCATACATGTGGGCTGGACTGCCCACCCCTATGGGCCTCCTTTTTGGGTACCATTTCATAGGCCATCTGAGGTGTGACCTACCACACCTTATGGTGGGGTCCACACCTTCTCATTACACCCTATAATTATAAAGAAAATAATAGAAATCATGATCCAAAAATTCATGCCAAACATTGAATATGACAGTCCATGTAACAGTCCAGATTTTTGGACAGCAATACATGACTGGCACATCAGCCTATATCTCAATAATCTTAGCCATAAAAATGGTGTGTGGCCTTTCCTAGTGGGCCCCACATATGTCTAGATCACATACTAGGACTAGGACACTTGCAGACATTGATTAAGGTGTCCAAGGATCATGGAGTTGGGTGGAAAGGGTATCCCGCCTTGCTGGATTTTTTTTGGGACATAGTAGGCCCACCAAGTAGGCCACATACATCATCATCCATACATTAGAGAAAAGAGAAGAAAAAAAAAAAAAAAGCAATCTGGCCATGGGGTAGGGCCCCGCCACTAATGAGCCCTCCTAAGAGTCAATCTCAACCATACAATAATGTTATGTGAATATGCAACATTAAACTAATGCATGCATGATCTATGATTAGAATGAGTGGTTAAGATGCTATCCCAATATAACTTGTAAGGTATAAATGCCCTTAAAATAAAGTGGATAATACAATACATCATGGTGGGGTCCATGGAGAATGACCCCATCATGTTTCATGATATGCATGTAGGATGGACTAAAAGGCCACATCCATAGGGTCAAATGAGGTCCCCACCATGAATTGGTGGGTCTCATATAATCCAACTAGGAAGAAAAAGAAGATCAAAGGGTAGAAAATAAAATAAAAAATTATAATCACCCACTTACAAATCAAGCCTCCAAACTCCTACACCATGAAGGTCTTGAGCCTAGGAAGAAGTTTTAATAGTGGAGATCTACTTTTAATGAAGGAATTGAGAGTATTTTGAGGATTAGAGGGCTGGAGAATAAAGGGAGAAGGAGATGTTGGAGTGGGGTGTTGCTAGCAATGGAGGAAAATGAGAGGGAGGGAGAGAATAAAGAGAGGGAAAAATGTCATTATTATTTTGTAAGAGAAGTCATCATAGCATATGGAGGAAATTAAAATGCTTAGGCTTTTAGGTTAGGCTTGGGTAGTGCTTGTTGAGATGAGTGGTATTTTCATATAATTTGTGTGGTATGTGTGTAGTGCGTATGGGGACTGGTGTCATGGAGGTGGTCCACATGCATTTGCACAAAAGTAGGCCACATGATCAAGGGTCATACTATATAATGCTCATAACTTTTGATTTATAAGTCGGATGGACGCACGAGATACGTTGTTGGAACCGCAACGACAATGCGAATAAGGTAGCATAAGTCTCGGGTCGATCCGGGTCGGGTCTACATAATCGGGTCAAAGGATGACGTCAAACACAATCCGAAGGTCGCATGTCGCCGGAATTCGACCGATAGAACCGTGGGAGTACTACAAGAAATGAAATGTACACTCACACACACATGTACACGCACAAGTTATACTTCCAACTAGTTAGTGTGTGGGGCCCACCATGATATTCGTGTGACATCTTACCTGGACTCAGTAAGGTGGTCCCATCATGAAAATGGAATGCCTTGTAAATCAGGTCATCTGACTATCAAGTGGGGCACACCATAGAAAATTATCATGAACAACCATACAGAAACCTCCACATTCATTTGGGGCATCCATAACGACTTGTTTGAATATACCATTTTCATAGTTGGATTGACTTGGTTTTTGGGGGCATCTTCTAACCTTGTATCTTGCTGATAAATATATATTATTTTTTTTTTGGGTTAGCTTGTTAGTACACACCCATGTTAGCCATCCCTACTGGGGGATCAATACCAAGACCTTAAGTGTTGAAACAAGGTATCTCTACTCGGTCTACCAGTTGAGCTATAAATCTGGGTGTTATCTTGCTGATATTTAAATTCATGTTCTATTATCGTCTCGCAAAACTAATGGACGAAGTCGATTTGTCGCTGCCATCTCTACGGACCGCACGCAGATTCAGACAATAGGGGGCACAGGTGATCCATCCACTTTCGGATCAAAAAACTTCTCAATTGTGTCAGACGATGGATGTAATACTCAGCACGGGGATTGGCTATTCCCCCTACCACCAGCCTGGTGGCTAGTGGTTGTTTTCCGTGTGCACCACCATGATGTATGTATTTCATCCATTTTTATATATCAATTTGTAAATTTATATTAAAAACGAGAGGGATATAAATTTCAGGTGGACCACACCACAAGAAAACAATAGTGATTGGATATCTACCATTAAAATCCTCCTAAGGCCCACTGTACTGTGTATTTGATATCCAATCTGTTGATTAGTACATATAGGCCCAAATAAAGGGAAAAAACAAAGATCAGCTTGATCCAAAACTTTTATGCCCCCAAAAGGTTTTTAATGGTCGACGCTCACTCAACATTGTGATGTGGTCCAGTTGAGATTGGGATATATCTTATTTTTGGTCTCATGTCATAAAATGATGTGAAAAAATAGATGGATGGCATGGATGAAACACAAACATCATGGTGGGGCCCACAGGGCACCAACCACCAGCCATTGGTTGGTGGCAGGGGGAGTAGCCAATCGGTTTCCTACTACTCACAGAAAAATCCCCCCCCCGCAGAAAAATCTTAACCTTCCAATTTCATGGCATACAAATAAACGGTTAGGATCTTCAAACTGACATTCCAATGGCTATGCCAAGGTACACGATGTACATGTACCAAGGCTACATTTCATTACTTCCCTCTTGGAATCATATTAGCCATTCATATCTACGATTGTTATGTCTTATATCTAACCGTACATCCTGAGTTTGAAGATGGCCCACCTCTAGACTACATGGGAGTGTCCTTATTGATTGATGCTGTTGATGGACGGCCCATGCTCGCCCAACAAGTGTTGGGCCAAGCGATGCACTGAGAGCTGGTTGGGCGATTGGATCTTTTCTTGCGATCGAGGGCGTTGTGGATGGACCACACAACCCATAAATCACATGATAGGAAGGGATTCAAACCGTTGATATAGATAATTAAATGTGAACTGTTGAAGAGAAAATTTTAAACTGTTCACATTCAAACCATTGAGAGGGATGGTTGAATGTGAACCGTTGACGCAAGAATTTTTAGCTGTTTTCTTTATTTTATTTTTTGCACGACTTTACAACTCAGCTAGCAATCACCAATCAGCTGACTAGAGATAAAAGGACCTGAGAGAGCCTATCATAACAAAGAGCAAAAGAACTAAACCAAGAAGCCCAGCCTGTCTCACTAAAAAGCTCCCCTAGAGAATTTTCAGCCGTTCACATTCAACTTGGCAAATCACTATCAAGAACATTGTTTCAGAATGATCATTGGTTGATAGTCTGCCAACCATTCATAACCACCGGTTAGTGGAAATGTGATTGTTGAATTGGGATAATTCACCATTTCTTACTGTGACTGTCCATCAGATGTCCACCAACTGTCCATTTAGGTCATCAGTTCAGTTTAATTTTGGATTTTTGACCCAGAAAAATTGGGTTATTTAATTTGAGTTAGTAGTATGCAATCTGTATGATATTTTAGGGCACACATATGAATCAACACTGATGCAGGCTGCATCTGGCCAAGGCAATCTCCACCATCAATCTTGTAATCCGACCGTTGAATAGTTTGATCTCAATTTTTTATTTTTTAAATTGAGATCAAACTATTCAACGGTCGGATTACAAGATTGATGGTGGAGATTGCCTTGGCCAGATGCAGCCTGCATCAGTGATGATTCATATGTGTATGATAATGACATTGTAAAAAGTGTGTTATCATTGTAGGCCCTACAAGAAGCCTTCTGTTTGAGAAACTGTATCTGAACCTTCTTTTGGAAAGATTTTCTGCTATATTTTGTATAGAGTTAAAAATAGAACTGCTATTTCTATCACTTTTCTTGTAACCTACTCTTGACATATCAAACATTGAAACCACGTGAAACTATCCCTCGGAAAGCTTATTAAATTAGTTTTGTAATAATGAGCCTAAGCTCATGAAATTTTGATATCAGGTGAGCAAGTTATGACAGACTTTTGGAGAATATTGGAAATAATATTTTTGTCATTTTTAATATTATGTTAAAATAAATATTTAAGATTAGAAGTTATGATATTAAATGAATAATTTTAATTAATATGGTTTAATAGTTTGTTTAGGGTTTAAGCTTTGGTTGTTGATAAAAGAGCTTATGTACCGGAGAATACAACATGTGATTATCTTTATGAAAATTACTTTCATCACCCTCATGTGGGAGAGAGAGGACTCTTTAATCATTTGATGCTCGAGGAATATGACGAAGTGTGAAATCGTCAAATCACGGTAACGATGTTCTAAACTCTTGCATGAAAGTCGGCTTAGTACAAACCGTTTCACTCGTGCAATTTATATCATATAGAAAACACTTTGTGTAACTAACTCTCCTTAAATTCACCGTGACGTTAATATAAGAAAAGAAAGAAAAAGGCTTACAAAACCATGGGTCATTACAATTCAAGACTATGAGTTATTCAATGGGAGGAGAAGTAACACCGAGGTTAACTCTCACCTATCTTTGGGCGACTGGGCCCTCATTGGGTGAGGTGCATTAGAGCGGCCAAGTTTTCCTTTAAAAGGTTGGAACAATTATAGCCAGTGCCCGAGGGGTAGCACTCTTGCCTTCACTTGTACCAGTAGTTAAGGTATTGGCCATCGGCCACCTAAGGTTGAGGGGAGAATGAGATGACCCAGGTTGTACGAGATCCTAGACCTATGGGCACAAGGGTCTTACAAGGCAAGCTATGCTTTAATAGAAGGCCTTGTTTTGGTGCAAAGGTCATGAGAACGGTGAGCAATACCAAAGCACCAGACAGGATTCTTTGCAATTAATAATGTATTTTAGTGATGATTTAACATTAAAGTAATATTATCGTTATGAATATTTTACTATTTATAAACCAAATACAGGAATTAACTAGCAGTGAAATGCAAATGACGTTAAGAGACATATAAAGTAATTTATAATCATTATGTACATGTCTTTCTTTTACAACACTACCATAGTAATTGATAAGAAAAAAACGCCTCAAGTTTTTCTCGTGTTTTAGAGAAAATTTTAAACCGTTCACATTCAATCCTGTAACTTAAGTTTTTAGGTGCACCCCCATGGTTTTAGCGAGGTGGTTAGTCCTACCTAGTATTGATCCGGACGTCCACTAGCTTTTTACAAACTCTTCATGGGCCACGGCTAAAAATCCTCTCGGATCAAGTATCCTTAGCATCCAATCGCAGCCCAATGAATTGGATCGTCTGTATCATTTAAAACAAGCAAAAGTCTGACCATCCATATAAATAATCCATTCGATGGGGTCCACCTTGGTTAGTCTCTAGTTCAAGAGAACCATGTCGATGAAATGAGTATAACTGTTTGTAAAGATTGAATTTGGTATTTGAAATTAATTTTTTTTACAGTGTACAATAGTATTTATAGAATACAATAGCAAAATCTAATCCTTTGATCTATGGTATTAAAAAGAGCAAAAGAGAAAAAAAATAATAATTCGGTTCTAATCAAAAATAGATTTAGAGATAAGGTGAAGTAAATGCGGTCAATGCTCATCTTTAATACTGTTCCATCCAGACTTAGAAAATCACCCCAAATAAAAGATAAGGCCAAAGTTCTAAAGGTTGGAATCCTCTTATCACTAGGATACTTTCAAGGTGGCCATGAAATGCAGGTGGGTCCAGATTAATGATTATATTGTTCAAGTTATCTGAAAGAACAGTTCAAAAACCCAAAAACTCGACTCAAGTCAATTGAGACGGGCCAAGTTGACACGAAGACTCAATATTTAATTACTATATAAATAATAATAATAAAATATTAAGATGAATAATAAACATTTCATATGGGATTTTTCAAACAAGTAATAAAGAAACAGAAGCTAAAGCAGCAACAACTCAATTGGTGTGCTGGCTAGAAGCATCAACTTCCTTTTAGCAAAAGTCAGGTCACAAGTCAACTCATCGATTCTTTTTGAGTCAACGTCGAGTCAGTTACAGTTCTGAGTTTTCCAGCGATTTGGGTTGAGTTAACTCGACCAAGTTTCAAATCGAGTCAGTGAGTTTTAGAACTAGGTCTAAAAGCACATGGGTGCACTTAAAGCGTACGCCTTGTAATGTGTTAAGGTTCATGTTTACCTGTAGGCCCATATGTCCTGCTGCAATAAGCTTCTAGTATATATATTGGCAGAACAGATGGCCTAGAATCCGCCCACCCATGAAATATTTCATCACTGCATCCAAGATCATGACACGGATATCCCTTGAAATTCTGTCCTTTATATATGGAGAGATGCTCACATCTATAGCCGGTTAGACGAATAATTACTGTCCACCCAATGGGAAACTTCTAACCTATCATGTGGGTGCAACATCCACCTCATCTAATAGGCCCCACCAACTTCTGTAAAAATCAGCACCATCCATTCACCATATAAAATAATGCATTGCTACTGATAAATAACAGGATACAAAACCGTACACCTTATGAGTGGATATGGTTGATTCATCCACATGGGATTCTTCATGGTGGGGCCAAAGTATTGGGTGGTTTGGATGTAGCATGTCCACTGGGTGGCCAGTAACTTTTCGTCCAACCGGTTGGATGAGAGCATTCTTTACACACACACACACAGAGAGAGAGACAGAGAGAGATTACTTGTAGATGCTCCAGTTCTTAAGGTGGTGACCATCACTAACATGGAGGGCCTTTTGCACCTCAGGTCTGTTGTAGAAAACCTTAGGCATAATCGTCAAGGCACGGATCATAACCGCCTGTTATTCTTGGCATCTGATTAACCCAAAATCACCATCATTCATGTTATGAAAGTTAAGTCAAATCCAATGGCTCAGATTGCATTACAGAAATATAACAAGAAAATAAAGCTAGGTTGGTAAGGCATCGGACATTCACCATCTTAGATGAGGACTTATACATGAATTGCCTTGTGTTAGCATCCGAACCCATGGAAGTGTTCATGCAAACTGATGTGTAGAGGCTATAGATATCGATCTGGTGATACTGTTTCATGACTTCATCAACTGCCTGAGTACATTCTTCATTGCTCCATGTATCATCGCTGTAGAAATTACAGGAGCTTTTGATGACTTTGTGAGTTTCATCAGACGCAACAGCATGGCTCCTGGCGTACTCCACCAGACCTTGCCAGTCTAGAGCGTCCGAAGTTTCTGGGTTGCCCAGCTGAAATTAACCGGAGATTAGTAGTAGTATTGGAATTAAGAAAAAGTTTCTGGGTTGCCCAGCTGAAATTAACCAGAGATTAGTAGTTGTATTGGAATTAAGAACAAAAAATTAATGATATGGCATTTCATGGTGTAGTCAAGACTATGAATCTGATTTGTGGACCATCAAACAATTGTACTGTGCAGGAGCCAAAAAAAAAAACTAGTGTGCCAATTAGAAGTTCATTATCATCTAGTTGATTTCTAAATGGCAAGTAAATCACACCAAATCCATGATTTAGAGTGGGTCGTGGACACTTTCATGTCCAAGATGGACCAGAGAAGGCCCGATCAGAGGCAGAAGTGATCATGACCATTAGAACCTTAAAATAGGCATATCTTGCAAACTATAATGAGTTATTTGACGTACAATAGATGATTCGGGATAGGAGAAGCTACTTTAGCCACCCAACACACTAAGCCAAGTTGCCCATGCCAAATTTGTGAGATTCTATCAAATCGACGGTTGAATGTCCTTTTTAATTTCGTTTTTAATATTTATAATAAGTTTTAGTTCAATTATAACTTTTCATCCTTTGAGCTTTAGTAGTCCCACCCAACAAGAAAAGGACTTAGAAAATTTAGGAGAATAACATGGTTAGGCCAAATTGGACAGTTACTATTTTTGGCCAAAAACCATGAAGTCTAGTAGGAGGAATCATGGTTGCCTATAAATAGTAAGCTTATAATTTATAGAAAGTCATGAATTTTAGGGAGCTTGATTTGGAGTTTGATTCTGAAACTTCTTCCTATGTTTGGTATTACTATTTAAACAGTTATAAATTCATTTTTATCATCAATTAAATTATTTTCGAATTTATTAGAATTTATTTTCAGTTTTTATTTCTCCTCATGGATTCAAGAAATCTATATGAGGAGTTCAGAGAAGCTCCATGTGGGTTGGAAGTAATTATCTCCTTCAGGAAGATGGTGATCGACTTCATCGTGTCCATCCCTGCGTCAATCCAACCTTGCCACACAACTTTCTGGTGAGTTAAGGCTACTAGAATCCCAGAAACGCGAGGTTCTTAGAGGGCTCCACTCTAATGTTTGTGTTATATCTAATTTATTTATGGAGGGAGATCCAAACTTAAGTAGGTCACACCACTAAAAAGAGTAGGAATTGAATACGATCATTGAAGCCTTCTTGGGGACCAAAAGAAGTTTTACCTCCATCCTAGTCGAAATAAGTTTATGAACGGGTTGGATATCATGCAAACATCATGGTGGACACAAGAAGATTTCAACTGTGGGAGTTTCCATCCCCACTATTTTCTCTGGTGTTGTCCACCTAACGCAATTTGGATCTCCCTTGTGTATGTATAGGCTTATGTATTTAAAATAAATGGATGAAAAAACATCAGCGTGGCCTACAAAGTTTGGGTTTAGGGGGTAATTTCCCGTAACCCTGGGTTATAAAGCAAGTAGCGTCCCTACCATCGGTGTTGTAGGGGGATGATTGGCCACCTCTATGAGATTACCCCCCCCCCCCCCCCCCCCCCCCCCCCCCCCCCCCCATGTGAATTTCTCTAGAATTTGACAGTTGAAAATATAGAGTAATATTCCATATGCAAACGTGACTGTTAACAATCCGCACAACATTTAGCTTAAGAGCAGTCAACCATGAGCACATTGGATGAATAAGCTGAATCAAACTAAAATCATGCAGGTTGATCCCATTAAAAGGGTTCTATTAGAGGTTTTCATATGGTTGATACAAGCTCGTAAGTAGGTTTTTTTCTATTACTTATGCAAAAGGAAAACTCCACATGATGGACAATCCACATCCAATGTTCGACATGATGGATAGCACACATCCAAGGTGGCCCTGCATGATGGATAGCCCACATCAAAGGAGGCCTTGCAAGGTGGATGGTCCATACTAAATGTAGGCCTTGCAACGCATATGGTCCATAGTAAAGGTAGGCCTGCAACATGGATAATTCATATTGAAGATGAGGCCAACATGGGCACAACATAATAATTGATCCACATCAAAGGTTGGCCTCCCATGATGGATAGTAGATAGTAAAGATGGACTCCACATGAATCCATAAAAATTGAAAGAGATTTTAATGAAAGATATTTTAAGAAATTAAAAGAAAAGAAAAAGATGATATAGATATTTAAAATTAAAACTACTTATACTATTGGAAATCCAGTAAACTTTTCTACCTTTTGGTTGATATGTATGTTGTTTATCAGACATACTAATTTAATTAATATAATAAGTTACTTGACGCATGAGTAGCTTAAGCGAAACAACTTGAGATCCTTAATAATAAACAATGATCATTCTCCAAAATAAGTATTAGATTAGTGGTCCATATTAAATGAGCTTAATAAAAGAAAATAGATACAATTCTTTAAACAAGAAAACTCAACTCAACTAATTACCCGATCAAGTCAACTTGGTCGAGTAGTTTCTCAATAACTAGTACTAGTTTTCTTGAGATTTTTCAGTATTATTTAATATTAAAAAATAATACTTGACAGGAATACTTGACAATCAATCTCCACTCGGCTTGAAATCGATTTATCCTCCTTTGAACGATGTCCGCAGTGCAACAGGAATACTTGACAATCAATCTCCATTATACCCTCGAATGTTATCTCATCACATCGGCACACTCAATGTATAAAGATCCAAACCATCATTGTATGTCTAATCCGAGGACCAAACTGTATGGATTCGTTGTAGAGATTCAAAGCGAGAGAAAGAGAGCTGAAAGATTAAACTTAATTAAAATTCAGAATTAGAGAACCCATTATATAGACTTTAAAGGTGTTATAGGATTGTGGAAGCACACAGATGAATCAAGTAGAGTAATCCAATAATACCAGGCAAGCACAATGTAAACACTTCAAATTTTATGTAAGAAAACTCTTACGGGAAAAAACTACAGCAAAAAGTGAAGATATCACAATAAAAACAAACAATTACAAGAGATAGAGAGAATATCGGATTCAAACAAGCTTCGAATCTCCCTTATAAACCCTTGAAACCATTATACTAAATTAGAAAGCCTTAGATACCTCCCAATCCTTATTATACTCCTATGTATAGTATTTAGGAGAATCCCAATCAAACTCGAAAATAAAATCCTGCAAATACGCAACTCTGCGTAAATTTGTGTGAAATCGTTTGATGACATCGAACACACTTCAATGACATCGAACACACTTCAATGACATCAAAGCCACTTTAATGGCATTAAAATAATACCAAAACATTCTAGCAACAAAACATGAAAATTGGATTTTTTTTTATTGCATCGGGCCATCTTTGATGGCATCGAACTGTTCCTTCGATGTCATCGAATACTTTTCGATGACATTAAAAATCACCCAGTTAGTCCAGCAACCAACTGGAGAAAATCTAGAAATACATGATGACATCGAATCCTGCTCGATGACATTGAACTTGTCATCGACAGACTATTGAATTATAGATTTAAGACATCTATTAACAAAAGGTTGCATCGAATGAGTGTGTATGCACCCCTGCTAATAATACCAAGCAAGCACAATGTAAACACTTCGAATGTTATGTAGGAAAACTCTTACGGGAAAAAATCACAGCATAAAGCGAAGATATCACAATAAAAGAAAAAAATTACAAGATATAGAGAGATATCGAATTCGAACAAGCTTCAAATCTCCCTTATATGCCTTTGAAAACATTGGACTAAATTAGAAAGCCTTAAATACCTATCAATCCTAATTATACTTCTATATATAGAATTTAGTTAGATCCCAATCAAAACCGAAAATAAAATCCTGCAAATTCACAACTCTGTGTAAATTTGTGTGGAATCGTTCGATGACATCGAACACACTTTAATGACATCGAAACTTAACCTTCAATGACATCGAAGCCACTTTAATGGCATTAAAATAATACCACAACATTCTAGCAACAAAACATGAAAATTGGATTTTCTTTAATTGCATCAAGCCATCTTCGATGGCATCGAACTGTTCCTTCGATGTCATTGAACACTTTTCGATGACATTAAAAAATCACCTAGTTAGTCGAGCAACTAACTGGAGAAAATCCAGAAATACATGATGACATCGAGCCGACTTCGATGACGTCGAATCATGCTCGATGACATTGAACTTGTCATCAACAAACTATTGAATTATTGATTTAAGACATCTATTAACAAAAGGTTCCATCGAATGAGTGTGTATGCACCCCTGCCAATAATACCAAGCAAGCACAATGTAAACACCTCAAATTTTATGTAGGAAAACTCTTATGGGAAAAAACTATAGCACAAAGCGAAGATATCACAATATAAGAAAAAAAAATACAAGAGCTAGAGAGAATATTGGATTCGAACAAGCTTCGAATCTCCCTTATAAGCCTTTGAAACCATTGGACTAATTAGAAAGCCTTAGATACCTCTCAATCCTGATTATACTCCTATATATAGCATTTAGGAGGATCCCAATCAAAATCGAAAACAAAATCCTACAAATACGCAATTTTGCGTAAATTTGTATAAAATCGTTCGATGACATCGAACACACTTCAATGACATCGAAAATTAACCTTCAATGACATCGAAGCCACTTTAATGGCATTAAAATAATATCAAAACATTCTAGTAACAAAACATGAAAATTGAATTTTCTTTTATTGCAATGAACCATCTTCAATAGCATTGAACTATTCCTTCGATGTCATCGAACACTCTTCGATGACATTAAAAAATCACCCAGTTAGTCCAACAACTAATTGGAGAAAATCTAGAAATACATAATGACATCGAGCCAATTCCGATGACATCGAATCCTGCTCGATGACATCGAACTTGTCATCAATGGACTATTGAATTACAGATTTAAGACATCTATTAACAAAAGGTTGCATCGAATGAGTGTGTATGCAGCCTTGCTAATAGTCATGGATATTTGATTTTTTCAAGAAGAAGTTATTTCAATTTTTGAATATGTTCGAAAATACAAAACAAATAATCATTACAAATCAAAATTTCAAAAGGCAACAAAAACTTTTAGGCTTGCATATATACTCGTGCACATCACACCACACTCCACATTACATCCATGTCCACAGCCCGTCCTGGCACGTGCGCATGTGTGTGGTTCATGGTATAGATTAGTGATAATGTCATAGCCCCCCACAACCAAATTTACATGCCCCTGAAAGGGACTCTATGTAAAATTTTCTTCTTATAAACCCAAAGCTTTCTTTTTGCCTATTTGATATGGTACTAAACCCACACCACCATAAGACAAAATGCCTTTGTTGCTTTTTTAATATTTTAGAAGAATTTTTTTTCAAATCATTAATATTTATTTATTTATTTTGAAATACCATAAAACACAACAAAGGTTCTTCTAATCCTTAGTTACTGGGAAACTTTACTTAACATATTGATAGGGTGTTTGTGAAAAAGACGAAGAAAAAAAAATTAAAGAACCCAACATGATGTATGGATATATAAGATCCACTTCTTTCATTATTTTTTTGGAGCTCATGGTAGTATGTCTAGCCTAAAATTAGGCAGGTCCAAGACTCAAGTGGACCACGATACAAGAAATGGTGGGGATGGGATGAAGATGCCCACCATCGAGACATTCTTAGGCCCATTGAAGTTTTTAGATCAGGCTTTTTTTTTTTTTAATCCTCCTTTCATGCTAGTGAGAGCAACCTTATGAATTGGTTGGATGAATGGCACAAGACACATCACCATGGTCCCAGGAAGGCTTTGATGATAGGCACTTACATCCTATTGTTTCCTAAGGTGTGGACCAGTTTACTTTTCTACCGGTCATAAGCTTACGAGACTGATGGACAAAGTGAACGTTAGGCATACATCAACATCAACCCCACTGTGCTTACGATGCAGGGAAGTGTTTTAGGGACGCGGATTTCCTACGAACGCCCTTCGCAAGCTGTAAACCTAGGTAGGGTGTTGAGGGTCAAATATTGTATATTGGACCCCGTTTATTACTTAGTTTTATGAACATGATAATGTTTAATGATCTATTTTAATCATGTTTGTGTTGTAAGGTGAATTTAAAAACTTATATTGAAAAGAGTGCTAAAAGCATAAATTTGATGCTCAAGAATCACCGAGGCAAGGGATGGATCTTAGGAAACCAAGATTGAAGAATTCACATGTTAAAGATCCAAGAAAATCAAGTAAGAAATGAAGATAATCAAATATTTGAAGTGAAGAAAAGAAATCTTAAAATTATCCAAAAAATAAACATATTCCTTAAATTGTCCTGAAGAAGCATATTCTGAAACTCTAAGTCATTGTAACGTCCCGTCTAACCAGCACAGTCTCTTAGGGCGTCCACATAGGATTTACTGCAGGACCATTCATTTAAACTACTCGTAGTGAGGTACCACAAGTTATCTAACATAGGACTAGCCTATTAGAGTAGACTAAATAGTTCATAATAGGACTTAGTGCGGGCCGCCAAGCTAGATGACCGTTTACACTTAACAACAGCCCGTATGGGCTATACCGCAACGCGGGAAGGTTAAAAAATTATAAAACTTTAGAGAACTATAGATCTCACTGGGCTTGTGGTCCATCACGGACCACGGACTCATTGGATAACCAAAAGTTAATTATCTAAGCCGTTCCAACAGCACTTGTCAACCCACCCAAGGCCAAAGTTGAAATCTGACACTGGTAAATGAAACTGAGACACTGGGCTCTTCAGCCTTCGAATTTTTTTTAAATTTACGGTAAAGGTCTAATGTAGTGTCCTACGCCCGTCCACAAAATCTAGGACCTGATCGTGACACGGTAACAGTTGATCGCAAATCAGACTCGTACGACCAAACTCCATATTCGATCGTTCCCAAATTTTGCATGGCCCTTCATCGGGCCATGAACCACTTATCCTATAAGTTTCATGGCCGGGAGGCCACCAGAACTACCCCAACAACCGGAATGGACCCCACAGGGCCATTTAAATATTAAAACCCTACGATCAAACCCTATATTCGTTCATCTATTTGATCTCAAATTTTGCATGGCCTCTAATAGGGCCATGAGAGACCTACACACCAAATTTGGTGGCCTAGGGAGTGTGGGGCCTGCCCCAAAGCCAAGTGGGAGTCCTATAGGGCCATTGTGGGAATTCATTGAAACTTAAGGCCACTTGGCCCAACTCTAAGAAATAAAATCTTAACTTCTTATCTCATAACTCCCACCACAACTACCACTATTAAGAGAGAGAAAATGAGAGTAAAGAGAAGAAAGAGAGGGTGAAAAAGGATCAAGGTGGACCTTAGATAGAGGTGGGGCCAAGGAAACTTAACCCTTGCAACTCCTTACCTCTCCTCCAAGAAGAGACTCTTCACCTCAACCACAATCGTTTAGGTATGATCCTTCATCCCTCTTTCATGAAACCCTTGTGTTGAGAAGGGATTTGCTTGAGATTCTAACATGCACATGGTTGCTTTAGGGATTCCGGCCGTCCGACCCCAAAGCCCTCATTCCTAGGTCATTTTCCAAGTCTCCAACGATCCATAAGTGCGGACTATTATTCTTAGGTGGCCTAGCACCAATTTTAATACGAGTTTAATGATTTTGATTGCTTGGACGCTATATTTAGAGAATCTATAGAAACCCTAAGGATTGTATGTTGGTTGGAATTGTATGTTTGACTCTCTCATGATGTTGTTCTTGCCTCTCACATGATTTTGTGTATGGATGATTACATGCTCATACTTTGTTTAATTTTCCCATATGTTGTTGTTTCATAGTTTGTATGATTCATTACTCTTGTGCATATGATTTCTTAGGATGGAGGAAGTGCTTAACTTCCTCACAAACCCAAACAACTCACATGCACTTTAAAGTATGATGTTAATAGCGATAACTTGCTTGCTAAAAGTATTTGATTCGTATGATTGAGATGCATGAAAGCATGATGTTGATATGCTTGATGGTAACTTAGATAGTTGGCATGTTATGGATCACCATTATACTCTTGGGTTGGTTAGGAACATGATGAGAGCTGGTAGTCCCATTGGTAGGACTATGTTATAGCTAGACCCGTAGGTTGGGCAGCTATGTTTGAGTAGCTGTAGTTCGACTACATGGGTCCGTTGTGCCTGACGTCACTCATCTCACGCTCGCCTAACTCATACGGTCTTACCTATTTACTGACCAACCTTATTTGTTAACCCTGTTTGCTCACCTGTGTATGAAATTTGGAACACCTCACAACCGTTGAAGCCCATTGATAACTAAACTGAAACTGGTCCACCATCTTGTGAGCCAAACATGGTGGAATGAGATACTGTGTCCGGGTTGTGGGCCTTTGCTAGGGTGTCGCACCTCCCCACAGTGACCGCGAGCTATCCCTTTCTCTCAGCACTCCTCATGTGCTTGAAGTCAGAGATGAGGAACCCGACGAGATCACGGACCGCGGGGTCTCGGTCTCACATGTTGGGGGGCCTTGGCCTCGCAACTAGCTTAGGGCATTGATATGTGGGGTGCATCAGATTTCTCAACCTACTGGATGAATGGATTTAATTAATAACTCGGCTAACATGAACGCATTGCATCGCACTAGTTAGGGTGGCGACTCCGCAGTCAAGGTCGCTCTGAGGGAGTATTGTCATACGCGATCGTTAGATAGAGTTGCTCGAGGGAGTATTATGGCGAGGGCATGCATCATATCATCTAGCATGCATGCATATTAATAAGATTAGGTAGATATTTATGATTGACTATTTTTCATTAAGTTCATATTATAATTGATGTCTGTTATAACTTAAGACTAATAGCACCCATTGAGTTGATCACTCACTCCCACTCTAAGACAGTGTTTTAAAACACCAACTAGACCCATTCATAGATGCATGTGACTCAGGGCATGCAGAGACCGGTGAGGCGAGCTTTGAGGAGGAGGACGAGTTGTCGGCTATCCGTCAGCTTGAGAGGCGGGATTGGATCGTTGATTGTGGGCTCAGCCTTATTCTTTTGGACATATCATTCTTTTTGTAATTTTGGTGGGCGACGCCTTGGGTGACCCGTTTACATTCTTTTGGATCTGTATATATTCTTGTTGTTCACTTTCATTTCAGTAGACGTGTGTGGTGATGGTCCATGTTTCAGAAATTTTCAGATTTACGCCATTAAACCGGATTAAACGCATATTAATGAAATCAGTTAAAAGTGACACTCAGGAACTCGGGAGTCGAGCGTATGCACGACCCCCGATTTCCAGGGCGTTACAGTCATTCTGTGAAATTGGACAGAGTGAAGTCTATTTTGGAAAACTGGTGCGAAAGTTGGAGTTCCACAACTATAAATAGGACTCTCTAAGATGTTCTTAGGCATCTTTTAGGGTTCAAGGAGTGAAGCAAAAGGGTAGAAAAACCATCGCCAAGAGTTTTTCTTCTTCTTCCTTAATTGTTTTCATATTTTTCTTAAGAGACTTTGATACAATCATGTCTATAGTTCGTTAAATCTCTTAGATAGAGCTAAGAGGTGAAGCTTATAGCATAATGAGATTGTGGGATTGGTAAACCTTCTTTGATTCTAATTTGATATTTAAAGAATACTTTCAGTTTTTAATGGTTTATTGTGACTCAAATAACAGTAGATCTACAATAGCTTTGAGTATCTTCTTTTCTTAATTTTGAGATTGTGGGATTGGTAAATCCTGTTGTTGGCCATCGCCCCATGGGCATGGTTTGGTGATGGAATCCCTTCTGATTATCACAATTCTCCTCCATTGAGAATTAGGTCAGGGAAAATTCAGATTTGATCTTAATTGTAATATCTTCCAATTGGATAGAATAAGACTTTAATTCCAATTGTAGTGTTTGAATCAAGTAAGAGGACTCCCTGTCACGCCCCAAACTCAGAAACCGGGCTCACAAAATTCCCGATCGCCGAATCCGGCGCCGACAGCCTCCGTAGAACCCCATTCTCGGCTCCTAGCTCCCATTCGCCAGGTTCCGATCCTGGGATGCTACAAGGAGGATTTTCAACATCAGTTTGATTCGTAATAAGCATAACCAAAGGCATAACCCACAAACAACAACCAAGCACTCCATTACATTTCCACTATGATAAAAAACTTTACAAGTATAACGAGCATAAAGGAAAATACAATGGTAAAGAACAAAAACTCTAAAATGCTCTGCAACGTGCTCCTGTCTCAACGCTGCTGCGAACCAACGTCACCTGCACGCAACGGTCGTGCATAAGCTTACAGAAAGCTTAGAGGGTGGTGAAAGTGTGTGCACAAGGTAGAATATGAATGCAATGTCAGAGTAATGCAGAATATGCTGATGGAACCATAATATCATGAGTCGTACCAAGGCTTATGCGATGCAAGACATGAATGGTATCGGCCATCCCAAGGCCATGCAATGTATAATGCAACTCAAGCATACAGATCCTCATCAATGTTCACACATCAATACAGCTCAAAGTATGGAATATCACCGGGGTCTAGTACACTCTAAACCAGATTGTCGCCACATCGCGCGCAATAAGGTAAGTGAAAGAGACCACACTATCCGTCTGCCAATATTGGCCGCGACTCGTCGATAGCGGACCCATTCCTCGAGCTGGTCAAACTCAGCCTAGCATTGCCCCCTACACTCGGACGGGTAAGGCCGCACCCCCTTCCAACCGACCACGACACAGTGGAGAGCACAGCCAACTAGTATTTGTCACTCAGTGCTCATCTACCCACTCGGTCTAGACGTTGGAGCAACCTCTTGGTACCATAAGGGTTTAGGGACTTTCACCTAGGGATATCTATAGTATCCCATGTAGAACAAGATTTTCGGTATCCAATTCTGCCAACCACGATGCGTCTGTGGAGGCTACGACCCTGATGTTGCTAGGGCGTATAATAACCATGTCACACAAATGCAAAATACATGATTCACGCTATCCAGTCATGCAACAAATCCTGCGCATATCGTGCGCTCATGTAGGCAACACCGCCTAACCGGGAGCCCATAAACAACCTGCCCGAAGGTGAATGCTATGATCAGTCAATCCTCATATCAAGCATACATATGATGCGTATGATCATGGGTCATGAAACTATACTAAACATGTTATAATAAAATGAATTATCTTACAATGCAGATGGGCCTGGACGGTCTATACATAGCAAGTAAGGCCTAGTGATGGGCCCTAAGGAGAGTCGTAATGTGGACATCCAACCAGCATTACGCTCGCAATGTGGACGTCAAACCAACATTTCTCCCAAGGCACGATCGTTGTAAACATCGTACTTAGCCTGTAATGGATTTACTCATTGCAATGGACCGTAGGTTGTCCCCATTGGACCTTATATATATATCAAGTGGGCCATATCCTATGGGCTTTTATTCATCAGATGGGCCACATAAATGGGCCACCGATGGGTCTTATGTGCATTGCAATGGGTCAAACCCGTGGGCCTTAGATTGCATCAATTGAAACTAGTCACACGAGTCTAGTATGTATCAAATGGGCCACACCAATTGGACCCCCAAATGTATATCCAATGGGCCTCAACCCAGAGGCCTTATATGAGTCGAATGGGCCTAAATCCCTAGGCCTTAAACAATTCAAATGGGCCTAATCCATGAGCTTGCATGTATGTCAAAGTGGGCCTAAACCCCTAGGCCTTACATATATCAATTAGCCTACCTCCATGGGCTTTAAATTTCAACAAAAGGGGTCCAATTACATGGGCCTTGAAGTACATCAAATGGGCCTAGTCCCATGGACTTGCAACACATCAAATGGGCCTAGATCTAGGCCTTAAATGAATTAAATGGGCCTAGCCCATAAGCATTTTATAAATTAATAGGCCTAACCCATAGCCCTTTTGAAATCAGGTGGGTCCCAACTCATGGGCCTTATAAAATACTTATCTCCATCCAAACTAGTCATAGAGACACATGGTGTAGGGCCCACTACAATATTCATATTATAAAATATATATTATAAACTATATAACATACATAAATGTATATAATGGTGGGTCCCACAAAAAAATTACTATGGCAACTGGCATTGGGCCTCAGCATCAGAATCAGATCGACGGCGTGCGTAGATCACATGCAACAGGGCCCCACCGTCCGCTGGATGGTGGGTGAAGCAAAAGGTCATGGTGAGTCTCACCGTCCACAGGCTGTGGACGGTGCGAATGAATTACATACGTCACCGTGGGTCCCACAAATGTGGTCCGCCGAAATATTTATTTGAAATCCAACCCGTTCATAAGGTCACTCAGACCTATATGAAGGGACATTAAAAATTTCAGCTTGATCCAAAACTTTTGTAGGGCCCCAAAAAGATTTCAATGGTAGAGGCTCAATCTCACTGTCTCATGTGATGTGGCCCACCTGAGGTTTGGATCGTCCTGAAATTTGGAGGGGGCCCACCTGAGAAGGGGGCCCACCTAATGGACGGTGTAGATAAAACATATACATCATGTGGGGGCCACGGCAGCAGCCGTGGGTGGCTGCACGGCTGCACGCTGCAGCGTGCAGCGCTGCTCTCTGCCAAAGAATGCAGAGGCTCTGCCTCTTAGAAAATTTGAGAAAATCAGTTTTCCCGGAGTTTTTCGCATGTGGGGCCCACTAAAGTGAAATCCGCCCCAGCCATTGCGTTCAGTGGCTCGACGCCGTCCAAATGAGTCTAGAGTTGAAATTTTTTTTGATGCTTGGAAGTGAAATAAAATAAGAAATTGGTGTTCGAATGGTGGGAATGCAATATCTGACGCTATGGCCCACCAGGTGATTGGATCAGCTCCAAACTTCTACCCAACGGCCAAAATGCCGTGGGTAAGAGGATGGACGGCTTGGATCGAGAATAAACATCAAGGTGGGGCCTGTGCAAGGGAGCCACCCAAAAGGCTTCCTTTTCTTTCTTCCTTTTTCTCCTTTTTTTTTTTTTTTGTTTTCCTTTACAACGTCCAGCGTCCCAGACGCTGGACAGTTATATAAATTTTTTTTTTGTTTGGAAATGGTGGGCCCTGATGAAGTGGGCCACCACATGATGGGCGGCATGGGTATAACGTCTAAGGTGGGCTCCACTTGAATAAAATAAATACATCAAGATGGGATCCATTCAAGTGGGCCACACCATCCTATTGAAATAAAATAAAATAAAATAAAAGAGAGAGAGAGACATGGAGAGTGGGACACGGCTTGTGATGGAGGGACCCCGTCATTATGGGCCCTCCCTTACATGAAATCATACATCAACGGATCCCTTTGATCATGGGACCATCAAAAATGTAAAATCAACGGTGGAGATCCATTCCCCACCGATATGGACGGTCTAGATGACCTTTCTAAATGAAATAAACATCATGATGGTCCAAGTGGTCCATTGGCCACAAATAAGGGTCCCAAGTGAGATCCACGCCATTGATCGGTGGGCCTCACTTGGTCCACCATAAAAACAAGAAAAGCTACCCTATAGAGGCACCCACCGTCTGATCTTCTTGCTCCTAGGGGTCCCTTGGCACCTTAGCTTCAACTTCAATGGTTAAGATGAAGAATGGAGGGTTGAGATGGGAGATTTTGGGGTAGGAAGGTGGGCCACTTGAAGCTTAGGAGAGTTGGAAAATTCCATACGTATGGAGCTCCCTTTGCTTGGAATTTTGCAAATGAGAAAGAGAGAAAGAGAGAGAGTGATGTAAAGGGAGAGAGAGAGAGTGATGGATGGATGGGTGAGTGATGGTTGTGTAAGAAAAGCTTGACTTTTGAGGCTTTTGTGTAAGAGAGGTATGGGAGATGAAGACTTTTGTGGCTTTTTGTGTAAGAGAGGTATGGGATGTGAAGATTTTTGTGGTTGCTTGGGAAAATGGGTGAGAGTGATGTGTACTTGACATGTGATGGGTTGATGGGTGATTGATTGATGGGATTGATGTGATTGATGTGACACATCGTTGAGATTTCCTTAGTTTTCGCAACGCGGGGCGTTTTCTCGCACCGAACGTTGGCCCATAACTCTTGATCAGGGTATCGCCTCGGCACGCGAGTCACGGCATCGGAACCGCGGCGACGGCGCGGTCGCTATGGTATTGGTCGCGGGTTGAGTCGACTCGGGTTATCGGCACATGAATCAGGGTCGCGCGTCGATATCGTTTAAGGGTCGAAGGTTGCCGGAATTCGACCGGTAAGACCGCGGAAGTGTACGGAAAGGTACGGACCAAGATACGGGCCTTACACTCCCTGATCACTGCAAGTGGATCCTTGGCGCTCTAGTTCACTTTTGATATTTAATAAATCCTTCACAATTATTCTCTATTATTCCATATTTAGATTTAGATCTTTCTCTAGTTCTTTTCAGAATACGTACAAGTGTAATCCTTATGGATTCGACCTCGTTCTCACGATAGGGCCCACCATGATGTTTGTGAGAAATCCACTTCATCCATCCATTTTTAGAGCTCATTTTATGGCATGGGGCTAAATATGAGCCGTATCCAATACTCATGTGGCCAAAAATGTGATGATTGAATGTCCACAGTTGAAGTTGTAATGACCCGAGATTTTGGTACTTGTGAGTACACATGCACGTACATACACATACATTCATCTACCCACACATCAATGCATACATGCATCCTTCAATTTATACATACACCCTAATCCATAGCTTGAGGTCTTGAGGTCTTGGTATCGACCCCTAGTGGGGGTGGCTAACACAATGCGTGTCATACTTGGGTGTGTACTAACAAGCTAACCCCAAAAAAAAAAAAAAAAAAAAACCATTGAATTATAAATTTATAATTGTCTTATTTTGATGTGTATATATGTATATGTGTATATGTACTCCCTTCACTTATACACTTAAAACCATCTGTTCATGCATTAACCAGCTCAAATCTAGCTATGGATCACATGTTATCATACAATGTATGTGATCACCTGTTCATACAACCATTTTTAAGATTTTAGTTTAATTTATTAAATCATTAATCTGACAATCTATTTATCTAATTCAAAAAAAAAAAAAAAACACATATTTCACCTAATTAGATATGAAAGTAACTATATACTAACATATACATCAGATTGGACTCTTAACCGTCAAATTATTTACTTAGATCTCAACATCCAACCATACATCGAACTTGTATCCGCCAATCAAGACACCCAAACACAAATTAAACCATCCACTTGTACCTTGTGAAGTATATACTTCAAATCTAATAGTTAGTTTCATATACATCACACACACTCGTTATGTGAGATCATGAAAGGAGTAAGAGCCATTGAAATCTATTTTTGCAGCCTTAGGATGATCATATGACAATATTAAGTTCATTGGATAGAGTATGTCGAGAGTAAGTAGTGCATCAAATTTCATTCTCATATCTAATGATATAAACTTTAGATATGCCTGTTCTAAATTCCATATTACAAAAGAAGAGTTAGAAGAGCCAAAATGTTACTAGACTCTATCAAGATGTTTACAGCAAGTGAAAAAAATAATAATAAATTAAAGGGAGTGGTGTGAGTGGTTAGGGAAATGTATCCCAACCTACAACAATACATCATGGGATCCATGGTTCATCCTCGGCCACCAACCCCAAATCAAATCATAAATATGGACCATCTGCTCTGACATTCTAAATAATCTGATTTTTCCAACCATTTGTTCTATATGAAAACCTAACTTTAACCATAACTATCTGTTAACAGTCATCCGCAAATTCAATCCATCTATCTATCAACAATCTTCTCGTATGTACATCTATACATGCATCAGACCTTAATGTACGACACAAGAATGTGTTGGGGGCCTTGTATAAAACCTTAGGATCTAGCTTCCCAAAACAACCAGAAGAGGTAAAGCAATGAAAACCATGGGACCTCGTTCAAATCAACAATCCACTATGAAGTAGAACGTTACAATCGATCACAAGCATACATCACTTGGATCAAACCTTTTTTGTTCACACATGAGCGGATAAACAATAAGAGAATAATAGAAAAATAGAGAGATCTCACCAATCACGAGGACGTAGAAGCACTGAGATGTCTAGTGCACAATAGATCACCTCTATGAACATAACCTCCCTTTCATAAGCTTCCTCTCTCTTTCTCTCTCTCACTCACACCTTTGATAGCCCTAAACTCTTTAGCAAACCCTTGTAAAGATTTAAAAAATTCTCTTGCATTATTTAGAAAGACCCAGGTCCCTCCTATTTATAGTTTAGGAAACTCTCTTTCGCATGGGTGCCTAAATCGCCTCAAAATTCTGCAATTCGCACAAAATTACGAAAGGAATCTGCGTGTCCTCGACCGGTCGAGTACCTCCCTCGACTGGTCGAGCACCATAAAAAAATTCCAACCAAGCTCGCTAGAGTTTGAGTCGAGCCAGTCCTCGACTGGTCAACCAACACCCTTAACCGGTCGTGTAACATCCCGAAAATCGGGGGTTAGGTAGAAACCCAACTCCCGAATTCTAAAATGTTATTTATGCAACATAGATAATGTTAAATGTATGTTGTCTGTAAACAGGCGTTAGACAAGATTGAGATTAAGCCAAAATATCATATCATACTGCAGAGACAGTTAAATTAGCAAGCGGAAGACTGTGATAGTATGTATAACATATATAAACTGTTGTATGTCTCAAGAGTGTGAACATGTTACCAGGTTAAATACATACATGTATACTCCAAAAGTAAACAAAAAGAATATACATGAGTGCTCAAAAAATACAAAACGACAAGTGTCAAGGCATCTAATCAACCTCCCTGTAATCCCGTTGATCCAAACACAGAGGAGAAGTCTTCCCCATCCTCATACAAGTCCAGCTCCGCTTCACAAGCAGCACTATCATCTGTAACTAAAATAGGGACTGGTGGGTGTTCGAAACACCATCCCGTAACGTGGGAGTGAGTAGCTAACTCAGTGGAATAATAGAATAAAGATTAACATATTCTCAAATCAATCACGCGATAATAGTAAAGTAATGAAACAAACATTCCTAGATTCTGTTGTTAATGTATGCATGAAATGACATGATGGATGCCCTCACCGACATACTCCCTCATACGGCACCATCTGCGTCCGCTGCATGCTTTCTTCCCGTAGTGCTCCACATCTTCCAGGCACATGCAATGCGATATGGATAATGATTACCAAGTTGTTATTAGTCCTTTTCATACAGTAGGATTGGGAAACTAGGGTACCTTCCTTATATCAATCCCAACATAAATCCTATCTAGGGTCGTCACTCCTAGTAATCTTATACGATGTTATATTTGTAGGTCGCTGCAAGGGCTGCCAGGGCTGTTGCTCGCACTCTTTGCACCGCTCCCCCATCACCTTATCAATACAGGTCTAATTATCCTTAAGACTGCATCAGGACTCGTCGCCCCCATGCGGTGTCAGGATAAACTCAAGGTCACTACAAAGGGCTCGTCACCTGATCAGTGTAGGCCTATAGCAAGAATATAGTGTCCCATACCACCATAATCTGCTCAGAGTAGGGTGGTCACTGGTCACTACGGGGAGGTTTGTGGCCACAGGGTAGGCCGACAGCTTGACCACGGTGTCCCATACCACTATGCCCAGCTCATGAGTCTTTATGGATCAAGATACCATGGTTAACAGGGTTTTCAATGGTAAGTTCAGTACCCTAGGTTTAAGCAGTTATGACTCATACATGGTGAACATACAATGGCCAGTCGGGTTACTTGACGGGCTCGACTAGCACGAGCGCATCTCAAGTTGAACGATATGAAGTGCATGAAATACTTCGTGTGGCCTAACCATTGCCGCCAACCCAAAACACGACTCGCGTTCATCGACGCATCCTCTGTAGTACATAGAAACTAACCATGAATTCGATCCATTACCGACTGCCTGGACTATGTCATAGCCCCAAGCATTTGTACAAAACATATGTGAGTAACAGAAATGAAATACAACATTGTAAGCATGCTGACACATGTTATGACATACAACTTAAGCAAATCATCCCACACATGCATTTTATGTATATAATGAAATCAATACATATAACCAACATGACGAAAATCATTTACATCAGCATATTACTAGAGAATTCAATCTCAAAACTCATACACAACACCATTTACTCAATACATACTAATACAAACATTTATACAAACACAGTCTACACACTTTAGTCTACATAGCGTATGTCGACCCAAAGTGCGCATTAGGGCGAATCTCTTCGCCAAACAGACTATGCACGCATTCCTAATATCATAGCATGACAATTAGCCATGGTAATTATTTCAGCAAAATACGGACATATACTGTATTTCATATAAATACCCAAAATGCCCTAAATCTCATATTTCCCGTATGTATACGAAATGAAAAACGGACAGCATGTTCTACATGTCAAACGGCGTTGCCGTCGATAATCTACTATTAAACGACATTGAAAGCTTTGAAATCAGTCAATCAAAGCGTCTCAAATCTGCACCTTTCACTTTAGATGTGTATCGTTTCGAACGGAGCGTATACGCTTCGTCTACGGCGAACAGGCGACCTAATACACAAGATGTATAAGCTACTTCGCTATTGGAATCAACTGAACCTTAAATCAGCAAGTATTGAGGTTTTTCTTACCTAGAAATGCATTGGAATCACCGGCAAAGTGATTGGGATACGTTGATTAAGCACGTGCAACAGCTGCAGCAAGTGGCGGGAAGATCTCTCCCACACTCTCTCACATTCTCTCACTTTTTCTCTCTTTTCTAGCAAATTCGGATGGGTAAGATAAGTGAGGGTTTAAAGTCCTTATATAGGCTAAAACCTTTTCAAATTAGGCTTGGGAACAAGGTATACTTATTTTATGTCCAAATACGGACTGTTTCGTCTTAACGGAGCATTTCTAGAGGTCCCCTGGCCGAATGCGGTCGGACTTAAGCTCAAGGATATTGGATGTTGCTCACACCAAGTTTTCAGTCCGGCAGAGTTCGCAGATCGCACGTGACGCTTCAATTTCAGTTCAGCAGTCATCGCACGTATATCAGGTGTACAAGTCTCATGATATGAAAGAGAAATTTTTCCTGATCCGAGGGTGTAATTTGGCTGAATTCTGACGGTCAGAACGCTTAATAATAACGTGCCAAGTCACGTACCAGATTTGGATTAAAATTTTCAAATCTAACCTCATTCTCACTCTCTTCACTCCAGGCTCAATGAAATAGCCTCTGAACTTCGGTTGGCCTTGATTTTTGAAACGGTTGTCAAGTCCAGTTAAGCGGTCATAACTGTTTAAGATTGTAGGTATCGGACTTTCGACGCGCGGTCTAGATCCAATACAAAGTTTCAAAGGGTTTCCGAGAACAAACCGGTTTAGAGTTTGATCCTAGATTTTAGGGTAACGTAGCATCAACGATTCTACAAGTTTTGGGTCTTGTAGAACGCATTTAAAGCGATCAGGGACAATTTCACAGCCACTCTAGCGTAGCGCTAGCTAACTTACGCTTAATTTTTAAAGGAATTTGGTTCTAAGTGATTTCTTTGGCTTTGGAATTGATTCCTAAGAGTGATGAGGTTGACCCATTGCCTAAGGATGTTTAACCCCAGGTTAGCAAAAATTTAGGGTGTTTCAGGTCGAGTGAGGCTCTCGACTGGTCGAGCCTGGGGAGAAAACCCCATCAAATCTCTCCATTTTCGACTTAGGAAAGATTCACATTCTTCAAGCCAACTAAGTTTCTACAAACCTCAAACTTTCCCTTGAGCAATGCCTTGGTCATCATATTTGACCCATTATCGTCCATGTGGACCTTATCAAGCTGCAATACCTTTTATTCTAAAGTATCCCTAATTTAGTTATACTAAATCTCTATGTGCTTCGACTTGGAATGCTGACTTGGATTCTTACTCAAGTGTATAGCACTTTGACTATCACAATAGATCACGTGTTGCTCCTACTTAAGGCTAAGTTCTTGTAAGAACCTCTTCATCCAAAGCATCTCTTTTACATGCTTCTGTGACCGCAATGTACTCGGCCTCTGTTGTCGATAATACTACAACCTTCTGTAGCTTGCTCTGCCAAGAGACCGCTCCTCTTGTAAATATGAACATGAACCCTGATGTATACTTCTTAGAGTGTATGTCACCTGCCATATTTGCATCTGTGCCCTCTAACACAGGTTTTTCATCACCATAATATATGCTCAACCTGGATGAGCCTCTTAGCTACCGTAGTATCCACTTCACCGCTGCCCAATGCTCTTTGCTAGAATTGACAAGATACTGGCTGACAACACCAACCGCATATGCTATGTCTGGACGTGTACACACCATAGTATATATCAAACTTCCTACTGTTGATGTATAGGGTATCTTCTACATCTCATCTACCTCTGCCTTCGTCTTGGGACACTGCCTATCGCTCAATGCGAAGTAACCATCCAGTGCAGTACTGACCAGCTTCGCTGCATTCATATTGAACCACTCTAGGACTTTCTCAATATACCGCTCTTGTGACAACCAAAGCTTCCTACTGCTTCTGTCACGGGTTATCTCCATTCCTAGGATCTACTTAGCTAGGCCCAAGTCTTTCATCACGAACAACTTACCCAACTCTTGTTTCAGCCTGTTAATCTTCTTGATGTCTTTTCCCATGATGAGCATGTCATCAACGTATAATAGCAGAACTAAGAAATCACCATCTGAGAACTTACGCGTGAACACACAGTGGTCCGATTCTGTTCTGTCATACCCATGCTTTAACATGAATGAGTCAAACTTCTTGCACAATTGCCGTGGAGCTTGTTTTAGCCCATCCTCAGCCTACAAACCATATGCTCTTTGTCCTTGACTTCGAACCCCTCTATTTGGTGTATGAATATCTCTTCTTCCAGGTCACTATGAAGAAAGATAGTTTTAACATCTAACTTCTTTATCTCAAGATCCCTGCTAGCCGCCAACCCAAGTAGCATCTGTATGGATGTCATCTTCACCACTGGTGAGAATATCTCCTCGAAATCTATACCTTTTCTCTGACAAAACTCTTTCACTACAAGTCTGGCCTTGAACCTCGTTTGTGAATTCTTCTGCCCAATCTTCTTTTTGAACACCCACTTATTGCTCAAAGCTTTCTTGCCCTTAGGCAATTTCTCCATATCATAGGTGTGGTTCTTATGCAAGGATTCCATTTCCTCTTGCATAGCTTTCAACTACTCCCCCTTATACTCGTCGGCTAGGGCCTTAGAATAATCTTCTAGCTCTCCTCCATTAGTGAGCATAATGTACTCATGCAGCGAGTACCACTTGGATGACTGTCTGTCTTTAGATGACCTCCTCACCTGTGGCTCAACAGGTAGATCAAGTGGGGGTTGCTCCCCTGGTCCATCTTCTGTAGGAACTCCCTCGTCCTCTACACCTTGTTGTACTCCTCCGTTATCAGGTACTATAGGAGAAATAACTGGATCCATGTCCTCTAACTCACTTGAATTAGGCTGGTTCTTCTCTGGCTTACCAATGTCTTCTATACACTGATCTTAAAAAAAAACCACATCTCTGCTCTTGACGAGCTTCTTCTCGGTCGAATCACACAATATATAACTGAACTTTTCATCATCGTACCCTAAGAACACATACTACCTAATATTTATATCAAGCTTAGACCTCTCATCCTTTGGTACGTGAACGGATGCCCTGCATCCAAACACCCCGAGATGACTGTACGATTGATCTTGTCCAATCCACACCTTCTCGGATACTTCTCCATTCAACGGGGCTGATGAAAACTTATTTATCAAATACATTGTCGTGTGCATTGCTTCTCCCCAGAACATCTTGCATAACTTCGTATGAGATAACATGCATCTGATTCTCTCTATAATGGTCTGATTCATTCGCTCAGCCACACTAATATTATGCTAGGGGTCTTAGGAACCGTCTATTCATGCTGCATACCCAGTAACTTACAATACTCATGGAAGTCACCAATGTATTCACCACCATTGTCAGTACAGATACACTTCAATGATCTACATATTTCTCTCTCGACCATAGCATGAAACAACTTAAACACCTCAAAGACCTTGTCCTTAGATTTCAAAACATAAACCGAAACCCTTCTAGATGCACAATATATAAAAGTAACAAAATACAATGCCCCACCCAAGGTTTTTGTCCTCATAGGACTACAAACATCAGAATAAACTAAATCTACGGCATGCACTTTATTAACATGATAAGCAGATTTAACAAATGAAACTCTATGTTGTTTCCCTGATAAACAATCAATAAAGGTTTTTAAGAAGTATACCTATCACGTCTGGAAGGAGTCACTTCCTCACTAATAGTTGAAACCTTTTTTCACTCATGTGGCCTAGATGCCTGTGTCATATGTCAATAGCTGAATCTTCCACTGCGTTCAATCTACCCTTGCATGCACTAACACTTGTCTTGTATAGGGTATAATACTTCTTTCCTCTGGCTGCAATCAACGAATTCTTGATGAGCTTCCAGTGCCCACCAACAAAATGGCTTTCATATCCATCATCATTCAAAATTCCAGTTGACATTAAGTTGAGGCGAAGGTCTGGGATATGCCTCACATCCCTGAGAACCAATGTACAGCCCACATCGGTCTTCACACAAATATCACCAACCCCTACGATGTTCGATACGCTAGAATTTTCCATCTTCATAGTCCCAAAGTCACTTAACTTGTAGCTTGTGAAGAAGTCCTTGCGTGGAGTCGCATGAAATGAGGCTCTCGAGTCTATCACCCAGTCGATGTCCTGACTCGTAGTCATGAGACAAACATAATGATCTGCTGAAAGAATAAATATAACGTCGCCATCTGAAGTGACTGTAGTGGAATCTGATTCATTTTCCTTCTCTTATCCTTTTCATTTATTGTCGTTCTTATTTTTACGACATTAATGCTTATAGTGGCCCTTCTTGTCATAATTCGAGTATTCAACATCCTTCCTGATACTCGACTTGCCTCTTGATTTATCCTAAACCTTACCATCTTTTTTGTTCTTTCCTCTCCCCCGTTCTTATGTTACAAGGGCCTCTTGCTGAGTAGACCCCTGAGACTTCGTCATTGTCTCCTCATTGAAAAGACAACTAGTTACCTGTTCCATGGATACCTTTCCTTCTAGAGCAGAGTTTAATTATAAACACCACCAATGTCTTCCAACTGTCGGGCAATGAGTTAAGCAATAACAAAGCCTTTAATTCATCATCTAGGACCATATTTATAGCGGAGAGCTGCTTCAATATATTGTTAACCTCATTCATGTGCTCAGCCACAGAACCACCATCTTTGAACTTGAGATTCACAAGTCGTCATATCAAAAAAATCTTATTGTCTGTTGTCTTCATCTCATACAACCCTTGCAATTTCAGCCATAGGCTAGCGGCTGAGGTCTCCGTAGACACATGGTGGAATACAGAATTGTCTAACCATTATGTAATAAACCCCACCGCCTTCCGGTCTAATTTCTTCCAATTATCATCTGTCATATCCTTTGACTTTGCTGATATGCCTTGAATTGGAGAATACAAGTCCTTGCAATAAAGCAAGTCCTCTATCTTAGCCTTCCATATGGCGTAGTTAGAACCATTGAGGTTGATCATCCTTGATGATTTACTTTTCATAATTCAAAACTAATCCCACTCCATTCAATGAACTTATCTCTGATACCACTTTGTTGGGGGCCTTGCACAAAACCTTAGGATCTAGCATCTCAAAAACACCAGAATTATGGGATAATAAAGTAATGAAATAAATCAAAATATAAACCACACAACATAAGAGATTTTTACGTGAAAAACCCTCAAAGAGGTAAAAACCGCGTGACCTCGTCCAGATTAATAATTCACTATGAAGTAAAACATTACAACCGATCACAAGCACACACCGTTTCGATCAAACCTTCTTCACTCATGTAGAAGCGGATAAAAAATAAGAGAATAATAGAAAAATGAAGAGATCTCACCGATCATAAGGACTTAGAAGCGCTAAGATGTCGAGTGCACAATAGATCACCTCTATGGGCATAACCTCCCTTACGTAAGCTTCCTCTATCTCTTTCTCTCTCTTTTTCTCACACCATTGATAGCCTTAAATCTTTTAGCAAACCCTTGTAAAGCTTTAAGAAATTCTCTTTCATTACCTAGAAAGCCTTAAGTCTCTCATATTTATAGTTTAGGAAACTTCCTTTCACATGGGTGCAAAAACTGCCTCAAAATTCTGTAATCTGCACAAATCATTGAAGGAATCTGCATAAGCTCGACTGGTCAAGCAGAGTCCTCGACCGGTCGAGCACCTCCCTCGACTGGTCAAGCACCATGAAAAATTCTAACCAAGCTCGCTGGAGTTTGAGTCGAGCCAGTCCTTGACTGGTTGACCAGCACCCTCGACCGGTCGAGTGAGGCTTTCGATCGGTCGAGCCTGGGGAGAAAACCCCATCAGAATGCAACACACACAACATCTAACACATACATCACAAAAACTAGAGTCAGTTTCAACATATTATGCATTATCACTCTGTGCACATGCATGCACTATTTAATAAAATGATTAGAGCAGCGTCACACCAAAGACTCCTTTATAACTCTTCTTCCTTTTCACTCGATTGGTATTAGAATTATAATGGAATTTCCAAAAACCAACGACAAAAGCCATGAACAAAGAACAATCATCATAATCAAAGACCTTAGGGCCTATTTGGGAGCGTGGATTTACAACCCCCTAGATTCAGAATCCCTAGGATTGGAAATCCCCTGGATTGACAATCCTCCCTTGTGTTTGGCACCCTGGAGTGTAAATCAACTTTAATTCAAAAATACATATGCATGATATATTTACATGGGTTTGAATTTAATTACTAAATTAATTTTAATATCCTTAATTAGTGAGATATATAATTTTTGACACTATGGATGTGATAAGCCCGCTGAAATATATGCTTTGCCTGAAAATGATGAAATTCCAAGTCTTGAATGGACCGCAAGCACAAGATCATGTTTGAGTGACTAACCAATAAATTTTAATCATTGATTAATATGGACAATGTTTGGACGGTGCTAGACAATGTTTGGATGGTGCTGATTTATATGAATAATGTTTGGACAATGTTGATCATCATTAGTGGGGCATATGCCCAATAAAATAATAGTGTACAGTGACACACATGTTACACCTGCAACTATTGAAATGATTTTAAGTGTAATTTAAGCTCTCACCTTGGATTGCAAATCCCCTCAAAGAGGGGATTAGAAACTCCCTGGATTTGAAACCCCCCCTTACTTTATATTGCTAAACAACCAGGGGGATTTAAAACCCCTTCCAATCCCATCCAATCCACAGTGCCAAAGCACCCCTTAGGGTCCACATCATCCATCGAACTCTGGCTGCCTTCCACCCCACTTTTTCTTATCTCGTGTCCATTTAAATATGAGATTTACGTCATTTATGAACCGATGTCATAGCATGATAAGGTAAAACAGATGAATGGAGTAGATTTCTCACAAACATCATGGTAAACCCACTAAATAAATAAATAAATAAAATCAACCAAGTACCGTCGAATCTCACTCTCCAACTCCACCTCTTAGCCTTGCTGGAACATTTACCTTCTAAACGTTCATCTAAACCATATGGTAACAAAGCAATTCCTACCGGCCATTCATCCTCAAGTCCCAGCATCCGGATGGGACTCAGGATGTGGAGTGGTAAAATTAGGAAATCGTGACTGTTCGAAATGATCCAAAACCGTCCATCATCAGAGCCCATTTCATCCATCCGATCCATTAAGCCCCTACTATAATTTTGCCAACCATTGTTATAACCATATAACACAAACGTACTCGAGATCCTCTGACCATCACAACAATCCACCCAACCCCTCATTAATCTGGACCGTCCATGGATAGGACATCTTAGACATATACAAAACGTGTCATGTATGTCACATGTGTGCAAAGAATACAAATACTGTATGTTTTGATCACGTTGGAGACGAGGTCTGAATGGAAAGTCTGCCAAAAAAAGATTACAGGCTACGGATTATAGGAACATTTTGCTAAGGATATAAACAATATAGCTACGGATTTATTTCGTAGCTAGATATACTTTCCCACCTAGATCTTGACAGTCTCCTAAGAGCTTCCATGGGGCCCAACAAAATATATGTGTTTTATCTAAACCGTCCATACATTTTGAAAGATAATGATAGTGTTTGGAAACAAAAAATGACGCAGATATAAGGCTCAAGTGGACCACACCGTAGGAAACAGTGGATATCAAGTCCCTATGGTTTATATTTGGTGTGATCCATTTGGGACTTAGATCTGCCTTATTTCTTGGATCAATCAGTAAAATTATCTTCCAAAATGAATGGACGGATTAGATAAATCACATACATCACGTTGGCCCCCACGAGCCCATGTCTGGACCGTCCAGCCATAGACGGTCCAAAATATCAGCGGTTCTTTTTTTTTTTTTTTTCCGGAAAAAGGACCCCAAAAATCCAATCGCCCGCCCTCCCTTTCCGTTTCCCCCCGAAAATCCTCTCGCTCGCCCTTGCCCTGTCCCTCTCTCGTTCCCTCGCCTTCTCCCTCTCTCTCAATCTCGCTGCCATTCTCTCTGGCTGCAACAAGTACACAACCCTAAAAGGCCTTTCTCTCTCTCTCTGCGATCTGTCTTCCTCTCGATCGGACTGCTAGCTACGCTCAATTGCAGCAACCCGGTAACTCATCTACACGCACAGGGGGTTCGAATCTGCTGAGCGCATTGACGATAAGGATTAGGATTTTTTGATTGAGGAAATTTTCAGTCCATTGCAAAGCTCCTTTTATTTATGGTTTTTCTTTTTATTTTGTTTCGTGGAGACTGGTTGATTTTTAGGAAGATTTTTCTTTCCTATGATTTTTTTATAACATCAAATGTTTTTTTTTTTTTTTCCTACTGGTTTTGATTTTTCGGAAGGCATTAATTTTTGTTTATGGTCTTATGTAGTATGGTTTGTGTCACCAAGAATGAAGGATTTAGATTAAGTTGTTGTTTTAAGAAAGGAATGCACGATTACATGATGCTTGTTAGATATTTGATGAAATGAGCTTGTTAAGTGTGGTTGTTTGGATGATGCTTGTTAGATATGTGATGAAATGCCCAGGAGAAATCTTGTTTGGGTTGAAGTAATTCGATAGTTTGTGTATGAAATAAGCATTCTTTTAGGGCCTGTTTGGATGCCTGTAAGTTGGGTAAGTGGGAAGTCACTTACAGGGAAGTCACTTACAGGTGGTGTTTGGGGGAGAAAAATCGCCTGTAAGTAACTTACAACCCGTAAGTCACTTACAGGCAAATCTACCAAAAAACTGCAAGGCGAGGGGGGTGGGAAGTCACTTCCCTGTAAGTCACTTACAGGCTCAACGGTCATATTTTTAAAAAGAGGGGAAGAGGGAGAAACGCACCAACCCACCAACCACCATTATAGCCATGAAGCTCCAGCCAATGAGGAGGAAGTAGCAGCCATTGAAGGAACTCCAGCAAGCCTTGCAGCAGTTCAGCCAATCCACATCCTACAACACTATTACCGCAGCAAGGCTTCATTATTACGGCGCCAACAACCGCCATTTACCACACCAACAACCACCATTGATAAGCTTCTATAAAAAGGGGATTGCAGGTTTCGTCTCTCCATCCCAAGCTCTCTCTCTCTCCCTCTCTGCAATCTCTCTCCCCCTCCCTCTTTGCAATCTCTCTCCGTCGCTGGTAACCTCGCTGTAGACGGTAGGGTTTCATCCACCCTTTCCTTTTCCCTTTGAAAATGGGAGTGGTTTTGACATCTTTTTTTTCCCTTTGAAAACGGGGAGTGGTTAGCGTTATTAAATAACACACGCTGGCACACCTGCACACGTGTGTATTTTTTCACACCTGTTATGGACCTCTAATCTGAACGGACCATATGATGCAGCATCCCATGAAAACATTTAGGGACCAATTTGCACCCTGAATTAAAACTCTGGTGGGCCATAGAAAAGAGAGATGCAAATCAAGGTAGGGAAATGTTTTCTTTTTTCACGGCCCATCAATATTTTAGATCAAAGTATAAGTTAGTTAATGGGGGTTTCATGGGGTTCTGCATAACGTGGACCGTTCGGATTTTGGACTTAAATCACGTATTATGAGTTCTCAAAAAGTTCTCAAAGGAACTCTTGCCAAATGGTGCACGGCTGAGTATTATGCTGAGTAATGCGTAAACTCCGTGGGATCCACCATGATATAAGTATTTGATCCACACTGTCCATCCATTTCAATACTTAATTTTAGACGAAGAAATAGATGGACGGATTGGATAAACCAGTCCTAATTTGGGATTGCATTGAAACTGGTCCTAAACATCACTGTATCTCTTGGTTTCTTCCTTTTCTTTTTGCATTATTTTTTAGTTTCTGTTCTTATGAATTGGAACATCAGTTTTTGCTGGAACATCAGTTGTTGCTGGAACATTAGTATAGAGTAGCAAACTTCTTTAATTAAGTAAGCCAGCTGCTGAAATAATAGAAAGCGGCTTTCTCCCGATCAAACTAGGAAACCTGAAAATGACAACTGGAGTAGATCCTAGCAACTTGGGGAAGGAGCCCTTTTTTTTTTTCCAAATGGATTCGATTATGCATCAATGTGGTGATTTGTTTCTAAAATTCAAATGTGACCTTGTTTGGGGAAGTACAGTAGTCCCATTCAGAAACCTGCTCACTGGGAAAGTCTGTCAAACTTGCACAGAATCACAACTTAGCCATGTTTAGATGGTGTCTGTATCTAGTTCAACACGGGCAGTTGATCAAAACGAAATCAGTAATATCCAACTCTGGCCTTAAATTTGAATAGCCAAGCATTTCCGGATGCTGGAATCCAATCATAGACTTCACTCATGCTTCTAGGATTTTTAAAAACATTTTAATCTGATTGTTGAATGTACTCTCTAGTGGAATTGACTTCAAGGGAGATGTTAATTCTCAAAAGAAATGGATCATTGAATTTCCATTCATCAAGATCAGATGAAGGGACATTCAGTGTATTACTATCTGCTAATCAGATGTGTTTGTTTAAGCTGCAGACCCCATATGAATTTCCATTCATCAAGATTAGACGAAGGGACATTCAGTGTCTGTTCTTATGGATTGATGTGTCTTGCTTCATAGATTTTAAACTTTGCTGTCTGGGTCTGTAAGGACACCATTTGGGAGCAGAGTCCATTCTTTTCTACTCCAATTCAACAGTTTCCTGCAGTAATGACTGGAAGTTAACGCTACAATCAATATGTGGTGGAAAAGCATCTGCTCCGTTTTGTTACAAATTGCGAGAACACACAAAAAAATTCATATCTTTTGAAATTTTATGGTTTTGGATGATAGCTTCTTTGTATGATGATGGAAAGTCACAAGGTTTTTCTTCTATTACATGAATTACAGCTTTTGATATTCAGTTTTTGATGCATCCAGCCCACTAATGAAGCATGTGACGACATATGCTACCAGATTAAAATATGTGGCCCAGATAGGCATTTTATTGGACTTCAGGACTGCAGTGGGCCTATCAGTCAAACCTTAGTGTTTATTTATCCTCTATACATGGCCATAGGCATATTTTTGGGTCTTGATCAAGCTGTACAGCACCACAACACTAATGTTGTGCATGGGATGGTGTTCTTGGTCTTTAATATCAACTGGTGCAGCGAAGTACAGCCATATGGTTGTATACATTGACCTTGTGCTTGATATATAGAGAGGCCTATTTGAATTAGAAGTCTTTATTGTCAGTTTCTTTAGTTAAGAAACTTTCTTTTTTGTAGCTTGAGTAGGGTTAGAACAGTATCATGTGGATCAATGAGAATAAAGGAAGAAAGAAAGATGTAGATTGAATTATTCTCAAATTGAATTCATGCAAAATGGCAAATCAGTTCAATGGGATTAGACTCAGAAGCAAATGCACATCTCTGTTTTGCCCATATAAACTCTCATCTACTCAGTTTGTATAACTGGGTCCAGACCTTTGATAACATGGTCCTAATTGTGGATGACCCATACACCAAAAATCCCAGATTGGATGATCCTATTGGCATTTCTTCCATTGAACGTGAGCCGGTGCTTTGTATTTTCTTTCTTATCTCTTGCATCAGCTTTTATTTATTTATTTATTAATTATAAGTTGGGACTAGGGTCAACGAAAGCTAGTTGTTTGAGCATGCATTTTTCCACCAAAATTTAAAGAAAGTTCTTTTCCCCCTTAGATTTTGGTATCAATTGACTATATATTTATTCTTTGATTTTTAGATCTATTTGCGAAATGGATTCGGATTCTGAGATGGATTTTCATATGATGTCTACAATGACCACTGCTTGTGCATTAATGACCATTTGGCTTGATAAAAACAATATGTTAGAAGAATCACAAGAACATCAACGAAATTGGACAGGCGCACAGGCTGCGAATGCAATTATTAATGGACCGGGCCCAACATGCTTCAACTACATTCGTATGCACAAAGACGCTTTCTTTAGCCTTCGTGATATGATACAAGACAAGAGTAACTCACGAGGCACATTTGGCGTATCACTGGAAGAAGAGTTAGTAATTTTTCTTCATATAATTAGCCATAATATTAAGAACCGTGTCATGCAACATCATTTTAACCATTCTGGGGAAACAATTAGTCGTCACTTTAACAGAATGCTTAATGCAGTTGTACTTTTACAACGCGATATTATAAAACCACCTAGAAATGGTGTACCACCCGAAATAATGAATAGTACAAGGTTTTTCCCGTACTTGATTGTGTTGGAGCTATAGACTGCTCACATATTCCAGCGATGATCAGTGTAAAAGAGCAAGCCAAGTGGTGTAATCGAAAGGGATTTATTTTCCAAAATGTATTAGCAAGATGCTCTTTTGATTTAACATTTCAATATGTACTAGCGGGGTGGGAGGGATCGGCATCAGATTCACGAATACTGGCAGATGCTCTTAACCGACAACACAAATTGATTGTCCCAGCAGGTACTGATCTAAGTAGACATATAGATATATATTTATTTATTAATAAGCAGATTACATTTACGTGACTTTTAAGGTGTGTTTTTTTTGGTTTAAAGGCAAATATTACTTAGTAGATGCTGGTTTTGCGAATGCGCCGGATTTTTTAGCACCATTCCGTGGCGTTCGGTATCATCTAAAAGAATTTAGGCAAGGTTGTCAACCTAAGACAAAGGAAGAGTTGTTTAATCTTCGTCATTCCTCATTGCGGAATGCTATAGAACGCGCTTTTGGAGTATTGAAGGCACGATTTCCTATATTGAAGATTGCTTCAGGCTATCCTTTAAATACACAAGTCAATATAGTCGCTGCATGTTGTATCCTACATAATCATATTATCAATGAAAAACGTGATCAAGAGCTTGATTTTGAAAATAACAATGATATCGGTGATGGTGAAGATGAAAGTGAGATGCATGAAGATGAAGGTAATGAGAGTAGTGAAGAGGAGAATGAATGCGACTTCCGAAATGAATCTGCGGCTGCTAGAAGGGAAAAACAAAGATGGAGGGAATTTCGACTTGGACTTGCATCAGCTATGTGGGAATCATATAAGTCAGAACAGAACATCAATTAGTTATATATATATATTTAGAATGTGGATGTTGATAGAAAGATTATTGTAATTTATAATATTTCTACATCTATTTGCAATTTATATAGTATTTGTATATCTTATGTGGCTTTATATGTTTGTAATGTTTAAATGTACAATGTTTTAGGGTATGTCACGAAATGCGAAAGCAAGCAGCAGTGGCCGAAAGACACAAATTAACTGGACATCATACATGGATGAATGTATGGAAAATGCCTTAGTTGAGGAAGTATCGTTGGGAAAAAAATCTGACAACGCTTTTCGAGAAGCTAGTATGAATAAAGTAGCAAAAATTGTGATGGAGACATTTTCTGTGCAAGTGGATGGAGAAAAGTGCAGGAATCGGTTACGAACGCTTAAAAAGAAATATAACTTGGCAAAGCTTGCACTTAGCAAAAGTGGCTTCGGTTGGGACGAAGAAAGGAAATGTGTTACCGCTGAACCAGACGTTTGGGATGAATTCATCAAGGTGAAGTTCATTCAAAACTTGAAGTCATTCATATACAGTGAAAACTAACTAAATTTTATTTGTTTTATAGGCAAAACCTGAAGCTATTCATATCAGAAACAAGCCATTGCCACTACTAGCTCAGTTTGATATTGTATGTGGGGATGATTCTGCTACCGGGAACGCAGCACGAACCACATCCGATCTTGAGGAAGAAGTCCTCCATTCATCTCATTACATGGATGACATCCCATTGTCCTCATACCCCTTTGGATCATATACACCATTTGCACCACCCGATGATGTATATTTTGACGGAACACAAGGTCAATATCAAAATGGCGAAGGAAGTGGTCAAAGGGATGTGAGAAACTCCGCTCCAAGGCCATTAAAGAAGAAGAAGAATGCCTCTATTGCATCAACTGTTATTGAAAAGTTTGAACGCATGCAGGAAACAATGGATGAATATGTTTCATTCAAAACTAAAACAGCAGGAAGACTATGGGATGAGTTGGAGAATATGACAACCATTGATTCTGACATGATGTATAGGGCCTACACATTCCTTGCAGAAAGACTGCATTTTGCTTCTATGTTCCTAGATCATGTAAGTCCTATTCAAAGGAATGAATGGTTGGAGAGGATGATTCCCTAGTAAAAAATTTTAAATGTCATTTCTATAGTTAAAGAAGACATTGGTAATGTAATTTAATTATTAAATTTTCTATTAATGTTTTTAAGTTTATTCTCAATGCTTAAATTGAGTTATTACTCCATATTATAGATATTTTGAATTCGTGGGCCCACTTTTATAGCCCACTTGATGATTTGTTTAGCTTAATAATTATTTCAAATATTCATCTTGATGGGCTTAACAAAATAACATTTTTGATCCTATGTTTTTTTTATATAATTATAACATTTTAGAATGATTCCCCAATCCAAGCTCTGCTCGATGTGAATATACAGCTTTCTACCTGTAAGTAACTTACAGGCTATCCAAACAGAAAAACTAACTTACCTGTAAGTGACTTACAGCTTACATCCAAACAGGTTACCTGTAAGTAACTTTCACCTGTAAGTGACTTCCAGGTAAGTCACTTACAACTTAAAAGAACTTACAGGCATCCAAACAGGCCCTTATTCAGTTATTCACATTCCTTATTGGTCAGTAACATGCTAAAAGTTTTATTTCCATTTTACTTCACTTGCCCGACCAATCATTGTACATTTCATCTCTTGTCAATGGCATGTCTTGGTCCTAATTGATGTTGCAGTCATATTCATAGTTGTAGAACTCACCATCTCAACATGAAACACTACTGAGTCAACTCGAGTTGGGTGAGAATTCGAGTCGAGTCATTGTGAACATCGCTCCTGACAGTGATTCAGGCTGAGTCACACCTGGTTAAAATGTTCTCTCATAAATGCGAAAAGGTGGTGGAGGGCGATGTCAATCATATCCATAGTTGTAGAACTAGCTAACTTGACATGAAATTTTGCTGAATCAACTCGAGTTGGGCGAGAATTCAAGCCAAGTCACTGTGAAACTCCTCCTGACGGTGATTCGGGCTGAGTCGCACCTGGTTAAAATGTTTTGTCATAAAATTGGATAGGTGGAAGATGGAGATTTAACCTGATAACCTCTACTACCAAAGGAAAATGGCCTTCATAACTGTGCCAATTGTCTGACACTGTTAAATACTGACTTTTTTTTTTTTTTTTTTCTTTATGCTTATGTATATGAGTGTGACCATTTTAAATTTTGATTACTAACATGTATAAAATTTTAAATTTACTATGTAATATAAAGTAAATTTACCATGTGTGCCTCTTGTATCACGCACTTGGAATAGCTGGGTGCTTCCCGAGACTAGTCCTATTATCGACAAGCTTGTTATCCCATTTTGTTTCATATGCTTGTGCTGATGCTCTTCTCTAATCTAATTAGGATGCTTGCAAGCTTTGTTGTTAAGTTATTATTATTATTATTATTTTTTGGTGTATTCACTATATTTTTCACTAAGGTCAATTCCTTTGTCATGCAGTTCATGCTTTTGGTACATAATGCCTTGTTCTCTTGCTTGCATTTCTAGAAATTTGATGCATTAGCATGGTTAAAAATTTCCTTGCATGAATGAGCATGGAGTCTCTCTCAAATGTATCATGTGAATTAATTTTACTGCAGTAGGAAAATTTAGTGGATTCTTTTGTTTCTTCCATTGAAACTGGACTTGTTTTGTGCAGTATCCATGGCCAATGTGCGATCATCATATTCGATGCCACTGCCCAATTAACATACCAAAATGTTCCTACGTGGCACCATGATCTATGCCGGTGCGTTTTCTTTGAAGCCTCGACTTAATTTTTTAAAGCTTTTCTAGTGATTATCACCAACATGCTTTGATAGCACATCTGACATTGATGCATAGTTTGCAATCAGGGTTTGTGAGAACATCCCCATTGTTCTATGTGGCAACAAAGTTGATGTCAAGAACAGGCAGGTGAAAGCAAAGCAGGTTACTTTCCACAGAAAGAAGAATCTCCAATATTATGAGATTTCTACTAAGAGCAATTACAATTTCGAGAAGCCTTTCCTCTATCTTGCTAGGAAGCTTGTAGGGTAATGAAGAAAAATCTATTCCTTCTTTTAGTTGATTGCTAATATGGAAATCGGTTTTCTCATGATATTCAAAAGGAATGCTAATGCGAAGATCTGTTTTGTTAGAGATCCTAATCTTCACTTTGTTGAATCGCCGGCTCTTGCGCCTTCGGAAGTGCATATTGACATGGTTGTACAACAACAATAAATATTTCATTCTCTTATTTTGAAAGAGGATTTTCTTCCACTATTCCTCATTTGATATATTTGAGAAGGGCATTTACATACCCAAATCTTCATGTTTTAATAGTACGTATGTAGTGAATGATCTGCAAGTTCCATTAGTATTTCTCTAATTTAGGTGGCGAAAATAAGTTGTAGTAGTTTGGATTTTCTTACATCTACTGCATGCTTTTGTTCAACAACAATTTCTGTCATTTCTATCATTTCAAATTCATTGTTGGTTGAAGATTAGATATTTACTTTTGATTCTGTAGTTGATTTGAATTTTACCCAGGTTCGGAGCTCAGATCATCCAGTCAACTAAAGTTCTGCATTTAGCTTTATAAAAATTTAGACTATATTTAAATTTCTTTATGGATCATTTTCTAGCAGGAAGATATTTTTCAGTTGGTTGGCATACTATTGGTAAAGAACTCCTTGGCTGGTTTTAACACTTCCATACTGTCATATGGATAGGTATGAATTGATAATGTGCATGCCTGCAAATGCTTGTCTTGTATTCTTTACAAGCTTTCTATATTATTAAAATTTTTATGTTAATGCAACTTTGTGCAATCTATTAAAAAATTTATAAGTTTTGGAATTGAGAACTTTGTGAGAGTTTTTTGGTGCCAAATAGGTCCAGTTATATTGGTGCTCCTAAATTTTTTGGTGCCTATTATTCCAAGTGTTTTATCCTACTTCAAATGTTCCTGCTCCAGTTCAGATACCAATGCGGTAAACCAGAAACTTTCTATGAATCATTTTGGCCTCTGCATGTGTTCCTGCTTCCACTTTAGACAACTATTGCTTAAAGCATGGTAAAAGATGTTCCTTGTGTGTCATTAGAGATGACCTTTTCTTTTTCCTTTTTTTTTTTCTTTCTCTCACTTTTTGGTCCATGCAAACTCCTTTTTTGGTGTTCTTGTATGGTCTGGTTTGACCAAACCAGTGAACTTGCTGATCCATTGACTAATCCTGTTTTGAAGACACTTATTTTTTTAATGCATGTCTACCATATATCTTGGTTGTTGTCTTGTTAGAAAAATAAAGGCACCACATGGAAATGTACATTGTTAGGACTTAGGAGTGAACTATGCGGAATTCTTTTTACTGGATTTGCATTATTTTTTGAAAAAAAGACATAATGTTTGGTACACAAATGGTGGTTGTTCATCACACCCGACATGCTATATAATTTTTTTTTTCTTAGAAAAAAACTTCTTTCCCTTTATTATTATTATTATTATTATTATTTTTCTTTTTTCTTTTCTATGGCAGATCTCTTCTTCACTTGTCACAATTTGCTTAGGATTCATCTGGGATCTTTGAATGTTGTAGGAAGATGTGCCAGATGAATTTGCTTCTCTTGTGCACAATTTTATTTCTGGTAGTTAAGAGGTGTTGAGTAAACATTTTGGGTGCGTTCTTTAGTGCGGTCATCTGAATTGTTTGAAGTATCTTTGATATTATTGAAATTTCCCTAATATTATCCATATCTCTAGCTCAGCGATACCAATGTTGATATTGATTACACTGGTAGTATTAGAATAAGCTTTTTTGCAACTCTTATTCAACTGGTCCTATTGCTTACCAACATGCATGTAAAAGTTATTAACATGGAACTTATTCGCTTAAGTGTAAACGTGTTTATATCCACCATGACAGTTATGGGAATTTGTTAATTCAAATGTTGATACCATAACCTATAGATGTGTAAGATTTCCTAGTAGGAGAAATTATTTCACGACTTTTGATCTTATTTTTTGTCATGCCCCGAAATTCGAGTATAGAGTGTGCACTCGTAGACTCGAGTTTCAAGTCATAATTCATACACAAAGTGTACTAAGTTAATTCCTTAATCAGTTTAATCAGAGGTGATAATTACATTCAGTCTAAGTTCTACCCTAACTTCAATCACACATACATAACACTTAACACTAATCAATTAGGCATATATAAATATTGACGACCTTTAAAATAATATAAATATGAAAAATCATTCATTTATTATATCATCATAGTATAAATATGTTTGTTCCAAACTAACATTGTTTCAATGAGATAAATCTAAACAATTTCTTAAAATCTCAAAATCAATACAAATATGCATTATACGCTAATCAAACTATTCTAGTAAATAAATCACATAATCAGAAATGATCTAATGCTGCTACTTCATCTTCAGATAAGTATAGCCACGTTTCACATGGGTCATGTTCAGATGCGGTAGATCTTTCCGGTTCTTACACTATATCATCTGTTAGTGGTTCTTCTGTATGGTTTTTTCATCAATAAAAAGGTAAGCTGGCTAGGCTTAGTGAGATAACCCAGCATGGTTCATAATCATAACAATTAAAATAATACAAAAAAATGTATGTACAATGATATGGATGCAAATGGTATATGAATGTATTAGATGAGATGATCGTCCATCTGCTTGGATTGGAGGTCGTTAGCCTGCATTCACCCACTGAGTAGGCTTCCACCTTTCAGTAGGCTTGGGCATAGCCTGCATCTGGTAATGTTCTACTAGGATCGACATTTCTTCCAGCGAGGGCCCTTAGGATCGGCCATGCATTATGCAAATGCAATGAATGATGGATGGTATGTAAATGCATATTTTTCATATTTGGAATAGTCATTTTGATCAGAATATTCACATATGAATTTAGCATACAATTATCATAATAAAATACTCAAATCAGTATATCAAACAATCAAACAATGACAAGCGATTTATTTTAATTTTAATGAATCATGAGACAAGTTGGGTTACTCACCTGAGTCTGGTAGTGTAGAATCCACAAGGTAGTTAGGTTGGTTTGGATTCAGAGATTTTATCAGTTATATCAACAACATCATTATTCATCTAGTTATTTTACATGGTGGGGCCTATCTTTGTTACATCCTACATGGCCAAACTTAAAATTAATTAAAATTATATGTTTATTAAATTTAATTATCAAAATTTAGATTTTCTTTTTAAGATCTTAAAATTGAATGTCAAATAATTAATCGGGGTGGCCCACTAGATGATTGGATCATCCAGATTCTTGAGGTCTTGGCATATCTTGTCTCTACACATTAAATGAATGATATAGATCTAACAACATATACACTAATGGCTCATCTTGATTTTCTACGCTAAGCAATATCAATCAGTTGTGCAGAAATCTAAGCTTTCCTTATTAAACATTTATCGATTTGACTAGTGTGGCCCATCAGATGATCAGATTGATTTGAAATTTAAGGCACTGTTATCTTTTGGTGCTTAGGATCAAATAACTCATTTAGATCTATCTTAACGCAATCAAATTCCATCCATTCAATTTGTTCCTAAAATATTACTAACCAAATCTGAAATCATAAAAGCATCACTTTAATAAAATTTTCTCTACACACCTATACAACGATCATATGGATGATCCACACCATCTATTGTATAGATCAGGAAGAAATTAACAACATAATAAAAAATTAAAAATATCCAAGGTTGAAACTTAACTGATCAAGTCCTCTTAGTATCTCCTCTCCCTTTTTCTTTAGGGCTTCTTATTTTATTTTATTTTATTTTTTTTCTATTGAGCAGAAACCTCTTCGTGTCCTTTTTTTAAAGAAACTTCTCTTGATAAGATAGGATGAGCACATTCTCCCTTATCCTAAATTTGAATTTTTTATTTTTATTTTTTATGACATTTGATAAAAAAATTATTATTACTACTCCAAAAATCGATCCCTAAACTTCTTTCTCAACTAAGAATGTCTTTACCAACTCAACTATTAACTTGTTTTTATTTTTTATTTAAAAATAAAATCTTTAAATATTTATTTTAGTTTTTTTTTTTTTTTTTTCAATGCACCAAAATTTAGAGTTGTTACATTTTTCCTTTTCTCCATTTCTTGTTATTAGGAGAAACTGTTTCACAGCTTTTCGAATGATAATTATCTTTGTTGTAGATGACCATGCCTTCTTGACTTGTCATCGCCTTATGCTCCGATATGGTATGTTCTAAACACAATGATATGATGTGTAATTTCCGGTATGTTGTCTTATCCATGTTGTCCATCATGTATGTGTCCTATCAACTTTTCTAATGCATTGGTGTATTGGTGAAGCATGTTAATCTTCACCCATTTGCATTTGTGGTGTCATTTATAATTCTAATTTGGATATTGTGCGATTTTCAATGCATGTAAAGAAAGTACTTGGAGTTAAAGTTGCCCAGGGGGAGGGGATGAACAAAGAGTTTCTATGTTTGGGTTGAGTAATCAGCATGCATGAAAGGCTCACAGTCTTCCATTTTCGTGGATGGGCTTAATGTTCTCATTTGGTGAACCACCTATAAATCTAGGAGATTTAAGTTTGATTGTTTGAATTTTCATGATTAGTTATGCTGATTTTAGTTATTTAGTGGGCTGAGGCAGTCCTGTATCCAGCCTGTGTACAATGATACTGCAGTTCTCAGTTTAGTTCATGTAGTCTTCTGTTGTGCAACTGTTGATCTTTGATTTACTTCCATAGTAATTGCCTATTGCGAAGGAAAGCAATCTTCTGATTGCCCAATGTGAATGCAGGTATCGTGGTGCGTGACAGTTTCATTGGGTTGTCTAGGGGCTTTGTACCTAATGCATTGAAGAATCTCCCAAACAGCAGGTTTGTTTCCATTCCTTTGCAGCAGCCGAGTGCTTCACTTGTATAATCGCCTTTTAGAACCTTACTGTTAATACATTTGTGAGTGTTTTCTCTACTAGCACAAATTCAGTTTAGGTATCATCTAGATGGCTTTGTTGGTGGACATGTGAAGTGCAGTTTTTTGTGTAGAACTGATGGCAGTTAGTACTGTTAGTACTACCAAGCCTGCTCCTGAGGTTGCCTTTTTATTATGAGTTGAGCATGCTGTGATTCATTTTTGAAACCATCTAACTTAATATGCTTGGATCCATTTAAACAAGTGTTGGGTGGTCTTGTTTTCCTTACATGAGCATTGCTTGGTCAGGGAATCCTTGGTTTTGGTTACCAAAATGAAGTAAAATTTTGTATTTATATTAATCAATACATATATTTTATCAAATCCTATCATGATATAATAACCCAAATATAACTATTATACTACATAAAATATACATATAAATGGTATAAAATATAACTATTGATTATATGTACTATTATAATATGAAAATAAGATATGTTGATTATTAATATTATAGGTATATGATAGTAAATATAGTAACATATGTAATAACGATCAATACCACACAATATCACGAATATGATATGTAATTGTGATATATTTTTATATTTTTTTTAATTTTGAAAGATAACTTGTATTAAAAGGAAAAGGAAGAAACAGGGCAAAAGGGACTGCTGAGGTAGCAGCACCTAGGAAGTCCCAAGAAAAGTAATATCAACATCAAACCCATCTGTATGGGTAGCCCATTCAGCAATAAAACACTTAACACAGGAGCACACTAAATGAGGGGGCTTCGACTCGTTCCGAAAACATTGGTTGTTCTGTTCGATCCAAGCAGCCCACCAAGTTGCCAAAATAGACATACGCCATAACCTAGTAAGAGGTTTGCGAAGTCGAACAACATGCCAGGCTTTGAGAAGCGTGTCTACGTCTCTAGGAAAGCACCAATTAATCTTGAAACAAGAAAGAATGGCTGACCAAATGGAGTTGGCGAAGGGACATTGAATCAGTAAGTGGTTCACGGTTTCTTCAGCGGACATACAACAAATGCATACGTTAGGAAGGATCATTCCTTTTTTCCTCAGGTTATCCATAGTGAGGATGCGATTCTTCTCAGCCAGCCATCCAAAGACGTGAGTCTTAGGGGGAACGGTGTACTTCCAAATGAAATGAGAATTTTGAACGGAGGAGTCAATGGCAGAAAGAGAAAGGTCCTTGAAGAAGGATCTAACCGAGAAGGCGGACAATTTGTCTATTTTCCAGAGAAGACAGTCCTTACGGTTCAGAGTGGGGGGAGCTTGCTGAATATAGTCCATTAGATCGGTGAATTCCTTAATTTCCCAATTCTCCAGGTTTCTTCAACATTGGATGTTCCAAACAACTGTCTGCCTGAATGGAATAGTTACCCGCAACGTAACTATTTTTGTTATTCGCTAGCTGAAAGATGAGGGGAAATTTGTCTTTCAGAGGGATATTACCTATCTAGGTGTCAGCCCAAAATTTGATGCAGTCTCCCTTGCCAACTTCGAACCCAATCCTTTTGTTCACCTCACGGTACATGCGCCAGATACCTTTCCAAATTGCAGAAGCCCTATATAGGGAGGACTCTCTAATCCATCATCCCCCTGCTGAACTCCCATATTTTCCTTTGTTAAGTTTGTTCCACAAACTATCGTTATCAGTACCAAGACGCCAGATCCATTTCCCTAGAAGAGCCTGATTCATGAGTTTTAAGTCCTTTATCCCAGCACTGCCATCTTTGATCTGTTTACAGACCTGTCTCCATTGAATGAGATTGTATTTCTTTCTATCTTCCTTGCCCTGCCATAAAAAGTTGTGCCTGAGAGAGTCGATAACGTTTAGGACCTTAGTGGGCAACAAAATAAGGACATGAAATATGTAGGGAGATTGGAGAGCGTAGCATTAATCAAAGTAAGACGACCGCTGATGGAGAGATATCGACTTTTCCAACCAGACAGGTGCATGTGGAATCTCTGAATGATCTTCTCCCACTGATGGGGTTTAGGCTCACCAATGCATAGAGGGGGACCAAGGAAATAAGTAGGAAAGATCCCGGGGAACACCCCATGAGTTCAGCGATGTCATCAGTCTCCTGGATATCCAAATTGATACCATAAATTTTGGACTTAGCCATGTTCACCTTCAACCCTGCAACTGTTTCAAAACACCTAATAGCTGTACGAAGATTGGCAACTATTTCTTTCTTCCCTTCCGAAAATATGAGTACGTCGTCCGCAAATTGCACATGAGAAACCGGATCATGCATTCCTTTCATTGGGATTCCACGGAGGATGCCTTCCTTCTGGCCCTTGTGAATCATCGTAGATAAATTGTGATATTCATATGCATAATATTTATTCTCACAATAATATTATAAGATATCACATGCATATATTAATATGATCATATGTACTATTATATACCACATGAATATGATATGTATATATTATGATAATATATAGATATGAAATAACATATGTATAGCATTCATGAATACAAGACTTGTACATATGATCATATTAAGGTATTCATGAGTCAATTATACCAATATTATTTAATGTTCCTCATATATTAATGGATACTAATATTGGGCGTGATATCACCTTAAGTGATATATGATCATATAATTGATTATATATAATTTAATATAATTGATGGACACATAATCAATGAACCAATGATTATCATATTATACACTATAACAAGTGTCTCATATTTCACTGATAAGTATACATTGATGGAATTGGACCCACAAATATAAATGAATCAACTCTATATTGATATGATCCATAGATAATATATGTATATTATATGATCAACATATTATGAATAATATCAATAATATTATACATATTATCACACTCATATATTATGATGGGTCAAGATATGTACCATTATTATATCATCTTATGAGATTATTTAATATAATAATAATGATCATACATGCATGATGTTGATCTGATGAGTTGTAGACTAAGAAACTTAAATGATGGCACAGCTCAACTACCATATTAGATAGCCATAATAATATTATCTTACATACTATATTGATAATAAGTGATATTAATATATATATACTGTGCACTGATTGCAAACGAGTGCCTCCATTCAAGCCACAGGTCAAGCTAGAAGATTGTGATGTGTAAATTGGACATCGAGAAAGCTTTCTACCGTGTTGATTGGAGCTTTCTGCAATACATGATGAGGAGAATGGGATTTGGAAGCAAATGGTGTGCTTGGATCGATGAATGTCTGAACGTGGCCCATTTTTCGATCCTTCTGAATGGTTATCCAAAAGGATTCTTCAAGGGATCCCGCAGCCTGCGGCAGGGAGATCTCCCCTCGCCCTTTTTGTTCCTCATTATAGGGGAGGCCCTCTCTCAGATGCTCGCAAAAGTGCAGCAGGAAGGTATTCTCAGCAGCATTATCATGAAGGGTATCCAAAATCCACTCACGCATCTCCAATTCGCTGATGATACACTCATATTCTCTGAAGCTAATGCAAAAAAAATTAACAATCTTCGTACTGCTCTCTGTTGTTTCGAGGCCGTTTCGGGTGTGCATGTTAATTTAGCAAAATCCAAGTTTTTTAGCGTCAACCTTGACAACGAAGAGACGGCAGGGCTGGCAGAAATCTTAGATTGTACTGTGGGTTCTCTCCCTTCTACTTTTGTGGGGCTCCCATTGTGCATTCCCCCCCCCCTCAATGGAACAAGATTGTTTCCAGATTTCAGGCGTATTTGGCCAGATGGAGGTGTAGATACTTAACATTGTCTGGCCGGCTTACTCTCATCAAGGCAGCCCTTTCCAACCTTCCTCTTTATTTTATGTCTATATTCAGATGTCTGGCAGGGGTGCTTTCCTCTTTAGACAAGATTAGGAGGGACTTTTTGTGGCATGGCAAGGAGGACAAGAAACAATTTCACATTGTCAATTGGAAGGAGGTATGCTGCCAGACCCAAATGGGAGGTGCTGGGGTTAAAGACTTAAAGCTCATGAATCAAGCTCTTTTAGGTAAGTGGATCTGGAGGCTCAGATCAGAAGATGGGAATCTATGGAACCTTATTATTAAAGGTAAATATGGCAAATTGCAGAATGGTTGGTGGACTAAAGATGCGGCGATTGGTAATGCTTCTTTCATTTGGAAGGGTATTTCCAAACTGAAAAGGGTTCTTCTCAGCAATATCGGTAATGCCTTGGGCAATGGGGAGAGAATTTGCTTCTGGATTGATCCTTGGAGAGGAGATCAGCCGCTGAAGGAGCTGTTCCCTAACATATTTCGGCTTTCTCCGGTCAGAGACGTCTCGGTGGCTAGCTGTTACAGTATTTTCGAAGGAAATCCAGTGTGGAACATTACGTGTAGACGCAATCTGAATGATTGGGAAATCAGGGAGTATTCGGAGTTGCTCCTGTTAATTCATGCCTCGTCCCCTATCCAACCTAAAGTTGATGCCATTATATGGAAATTGGATAAATCTAGCAATTTTTCAGTTCGCTCTTTGTACAATCTGCTGCTCATCTACAATCTGCTGCTCATCAACAAGACAGAAGCAGTCAGCCATCTCCCCCACTATTGCTGGAAATATCCTGTGCCCCCTAAGCTTTTGGCTTTTGGCTGGCTCGTTAGCAAAAAGAAAATCCTTACTGTTGATAACCTGAGAAAAAGAGGTATGTTTCTTCCAAACATTTGCCTGTGTTGCATGAGGGATGAAGAAACTGTCGACCACCTGCTGCTTCACTGCCCTTTCATTTCAGAAATTTGGTTTGATTTCCTCTCCCAATTCAACATCAGCTGGTGTCTTCCTAGATCGGTTGACCTCTTGCTTTTTGCCTGGCACGGGATATTGATTGGCTTGGCAGCTTAATCGAATGGGCCTCCATTGACAACAAGCTGAAAGATTGCAATCTGCTTTTCCTCCAGCTTTAGTTTTTTCCCTTTCCCTCTTCTTGTTCTTTTTTCCTTTTTTCCTTTTGTGTTGTTGGTGCTGTCTGCTCTCTTGGCAGACTTCTCTTGTATTTTGCTTCCTTTTTAGTTCTTAATGAATTTGCGTTATCTGTCAAAAAAAAAGGTTATGTATAAAATTGTGTGTATAATTTCCGAGTGATGACCAAGTGAACATACTATATAACATGTGTCAATTATACTGATATCATACCATAATATATACACATGAATATAACAACATAATATTATAGATATGTACCATTATTATATCATACTACCTATATTCACTATAGTGTATATACATAATCTTTTATCACTGACACTGTGCCATCATGAGGGCTAAACATATATAAAGATAGTGTTAGACCCATTTTACTACCTATGAAATACTATTAAATGTTTTTACATAAAGATACTCATATATAGTAAATATAGTAAGTATAAAGATAGTGACAGAGGTTATTATTTATGATATAATATTAGATATATGATCATACATATTTGCCTGAGATATATTATTATAATATAATAATATACATGGTTATTAGATTGTATGATCTGATCATATAACCATTATTATATGATCATATTATAAATATGATATTAATATAAGATTATTGTTATATTATACATATTTGAAATACTCATATATTTATGTATGTGAATGGGCTAAATAATATATGAGTATCCAATTATTGATGGTTATATCACATTAATTTCCGAGTGATATGATATTAAATAGATATGATATATAGTATCTATAAGTGACCCAATTCCAATATTCTATATACACTGATGAACAAATCAACTAACTCTGGCCACTAGACGACGAACCCTACCCTCAGAATAGGCAACCGATATCATAAAATCTGAATCATACACTATGTATATGTTTATTTCGACACTTAGGGTCATAGGAGTTCAGTTTAAATTGAGCCGCAAATCCAATTTTGGCACTTGCATATGTATAGCTGAAAACATAGCCTCAACGCTCATGTCTTAAAATTAAGGGGGCAAAATAGATTGTTGGTGTGGATAAAACACATGCATTATGGTCGGCCAAAAGAAATTGTTCACCACTGATTTGGGTAGTGGAGGGGTCTTCGGCCCAATCGGACTCTGGAATGGTGGCGAGCCAACACAAGAATATGTATCATATAATGAAGTTCTTGTGTAGGAAGCTGTCTGGAGCCAACGGAGATGCCATTACAAATCCACTCCGTTCATCTGTTTATAAACATCAAATAAGATCGGATTTTTAAAAAAGGGTAGATACAAAACTCAGGTGGGCTACAACAAACGAAACAAAGGTGATTGAACGCACACCATTGGAAACTTTGTAGAGCCACATAAGCTTTATATGAGAATGATATTTGTTCATACAGCTTATCTGAGTGGCAATAACCCTATAAATAGTTTGGATGGCATATTAATATCAGGGTCGGATCTCGGAAGGTTTCAATGGTGGAGGTTTCTGTTATCACTTTTTGTTATGGTGTGATCCACCTGAGTTTTGGATTTGCCTAATTTTTGGATTCCTGTCTCATTGTGATGTTTTTAAACGGATGAACGGGTGGATTTTTCCATTGAAATCTCTTTGGGCCCCACATTGCTTTTGACCACAGAATTTTTTTGTAGCCGGGGGGCATTAGCATTGATAATCAGCTTCCTGCATTCGTCACACACATACACACACACACACACTCTCTCTCTCTCCCTCTCCAAAATGCAGAGGAAGAAAAGGGAAACGAAGAAAGTATCATTCTTTAAGGTGATGATAGGAGATTTTGCAGAGAAAATGGTATGTTTTCTATTTCTTTCTCTCTACTGTATTCAAATTCATACCGTTGATTACATGGATCTCATAAGCATTGATATTCAGCTTCCTGCATTCGTCACACACATACACACACACTCTCTCTCTCCCTCTCTCCAAAATGCAGAGGAAGAAAAGGGAAACGAAGAAAGTATCATTCTTTAAGGTGATGATTGGAGATTTTGCAGAGAAAATGGTATGTTTTCTATTTCTTTCTCTCTACTGTATTCAAATACATACCGTTGATTACATGGATCTCACCATGGATGGCCCGTACACTAAGATATTCAATACTATTTTATGTTTGATGAGTATTAATAATCTAAAGTTTTGAACGATTCGTCATCCGATCGGATTTTATTTTTTATTTTTTTCCTCAAGCTCACCACCTATCAATGATTCACATATTCACAATCATAAATTCTAGCATGTCTTACAGAAGACAAATTGAATGTATCTTGTGATTTAGATTAACATGATATTCAAACTTCTTAATCAATTGAGCACAAGAACCTAGGTGATAGATTACTTAGTTGATCAAACTCAAATAAGTAATCTAAATCACAAGACATGCTAGGTGATAGATTTTTTTATTTTTTTTTTGGTGATTACTTAGTTGATCAAACTAGGTAATAGATTACTTACTTACCTAGGTGATAGATTACGTAGCTGATCAAACTTCTTCTTAATCAATTGAGCGCAAGAACCTAGGTGATAGATTACTTAGTTGATCAAAATCAAATAAGTAATCTAAATCACAAGACATGCTAGGTGATAGATTTTTTTATTTTTTTTTGGGTGATTACTTAGTTGATCAAACTAGGTGATTGATTACTTAGTTTGTCAAACTTCTTCTTAATCAATTGAGTGCAAGAACCTAGGTGATAGATTTTATTTTATTTTTCCTCAAGCTCACCACCTATCAATGATTCACATACAATAAGAAATTCTAGCATTCTTACAGAAGAGAAATTGAATGTATCCTGTGATTTAGATTAACATGATATTCAAATTTCTTCTTAGTAAATTGAGTGCAAGAACCTACGTGATAAATTACTTAGTTGATTAGACTCAAATAAGTATTGAATTTTGGATTATTTGAGTTTGATCTACTAAGTAATCTATCACCTAGGTTCTTGCACTCAATTGATTAAGAAGAAGTTTGAATATCATATTAATTTAAATCACAAGATGCATTCAATTTGTCTTTTGTAAGACATGCTAGAATTTCTGATTGCGAGTATGTGAATCATTGATAGGTGGTGAGCTTGAGGAAAACAAAAAAATAATAATAATAAAAAAATGTATATAAAAAAAATCCGAACAGATGACGGATCGTTCAAAACTTTAGATTATTAATACTCATCAAACATAAAATAGTACTGAATATGTTAGTATACGGACCATCCATGGTGAGGTTCATGTAATCAACATTATGTATTTGAATACAGTAGAGAGAAATAGAAAACATATCGTTTTCTCTACAAAATCTCCTATCATCACCTTAAAGAAGGATGCCTTCTTTGTTTCCTTTTTCTTCCTCTGCATTTTGGGAGTGACGAATGTAGGAAGCTGATTATCAATGCATGTGCCCCTGGCTACAGAAAATTGCTGTGGTCAGAAGCAGTGTGGGGCCCAAAGAGATTTCAGTGATAAATCCACCCGTTCATCCGTTTATAAATGGGTGGATTTTGGATTACATCAGGCTAGAATCGATACTAGAGAGCATGGGAGCAAGAAATCCATCCTCTACAATACTTCCACTGCCCATATTTTCTTTTGATTGAGAGCATAGCATGCCTGATTTTCATAATTGCACTTTATCATGCACTTTACAACTATTGCAGAAACAAACTACACTTGTTTCAATTTTGGGTCTTTGACTTCTTTAGGGTTAATTTATAGTTTTAAAGACTCGACTCAGAATCCATTCAATAGTAGCAAACTTACAGTGTTCTTTATACTCTTATGGGATAGATTGTCATGTATTCGTTCTTGTTGTTACATGTGATTGAACAGGCAGGAATCCATCATTCACGAGGGACAAATTGGTTTTCAATAAAATAAAAGAAAAACTTGGACGGGTCCTTTCTATTTGCTTGTTGGAAATTATAATGGTAACAATTTTCTGGATGAATTGCATGAACAGGTTTACCCCACTAAGGTTTGTCCATGTGTTCTTGATGGTGATTCATTTCTTGATGAAACCCGTGAAGGTGTTTACATAAATTCGTCTCTCCATCTTTGGTTATGTTTTCTTACCTATGCATGATTGCGTTTTAGTAGATGATCCTAGTCACTGATTGGACTTTTCCCCGCTGTTTGTTTAGCATTGGTTGTAAAAAAAATCTGCAAGTGCTAAATCAATTGCTAGTAAATGGATTACAGGGCCTGTTTGGATGCTGAAAATTCCTGTAAATGCAGGCTGTAATTGATTTACAGCTTTTGCCTGCATTTGAAAATCTGCCATTGGTGGGCCCACATGCTGTGCTGGTCTGATGATCGAAGCCATCTATGTTCTGAGTCCTATGTTATAAGTGAAACTCTGAGCAGTTTACACTGAATGCATGATCCTTACAATCACTAGTGTAGATGAATTTAATAGAATATTCTACAGTTCAATATTTGTTTTGATACATTGCTACAATTGGATTATCTATATAACATGCTCGTGTGCATATGCATCGTGGGTGTCTGCTTGCATATGTTTCTGGTTGAGTGCTATAATATGCCTGCTTGCATACCTTTCTATTTCCAGTGCATTTCATTCTTTTGAATGTTGTAACCAAATAACGATTTCAGATTGTCCCTGATTTTGGTACTGGGTGATCCTTATGATGGGTTGTAAAGTTTACAAGGTACGGATCTCCTATACAAGTGGCATGTTGGCTGTAATGACAACTGCATGACAGGTTATCATCATACCTTCGCTTGTAGGTGATTAGTTCTACAGAAAATCTAACAGGTCAACTCATCAGTGGACTAAATTGGTATGTTGAATGTGAGCCATTGATTCTTTTCCTACTGTCCATTTTGTTCGACTATGCATCTACTTAATGCAAGGGGTGAAATCACTACTCACGACGCTCTTGATGATTAACAAGTGTTTCTAGGGAGATTTGACAGAATACATGTGTCCTGACACGACATTTAAGCAATAAGATGCATCAAGGGTATGTAGAATATTTCAACCCTTTCATCGTTTGCCTCTTTTTCTTTAGGCCTTCTTCCATGCATGGCATTAGATGGGATTAGGTGGTATGAAATTACATTTAGTTCATCCGTTATTTGTTAACAAAAAGAATGATTAATTGAATTAATCCAAATATCATATATTCCAATGCCAACGGTAAATACTGCAGAATTTCTAATTAATTTCAAAATCAACTATAGTTGTTAGCCTCACATTGATGTACATGTTTTATCCACGCCATCCGTCCATAAGTACCTTTTACATGTGACATTCAAGCCACACAAAGCGCCCAAGTAACCAAGCTCGGTTGTGAAATGTGATCCTGTAATGTGGCACGCTAATTATAATTTCATGGTTCACCAAACGCAAGCTTCAAAAAATACCGTGTATTTCTCAATAGATGAATTTGATCCCGAACATGGGAGTATCACATATTCCGAAGCCAAGGGTGAATATTGCAAGATTTTCGGTGGATTTCGAAATCCACTAGCCTCACGTTGATGCACATGTTTGTATCCTAATTGTCCATCCATACGTGCCTTTTAAACACGTGGCATTCAAACTGCACATGCGCATTAGTGACCAAACTCAATTGTAAAATATGATCCGTTGGACTACAATTCCATGATACATCAAACACAAACTTCACCTAATAGTGTATTTCAATGGATGAATTTGATCCTAAACATGAGATTGGACAATGAAAATACTATGGTATTTCTAGACATGTAATTGCTGTACAATAAATAATGTTGTAGGGAAAATAGGCTGACCAATAGTCAAGGATCGAGTTAGAGTCTTGCATATTTCACAACTTCTCAGGTTCGACCTTCAACTCTAAGGTCGAGGAGGAGGTGAGGTCGGACTCGGGAGCTTGTCGATAAGTCGGAAGATGAACCAACTTAATTCAACACAAAACTCAAGCCTCGATAAGAGGCTTAGGTCAGTGTGCATCCAGGTCCGCATGCATCCAATATGACATACCTCCAGTCTAATGCGCCCGTAGGTTGGCATGCCCCCAGGACGACATATCTCTAGTTCGACATGCCCCTAGGATTACATATCTCCAATTCGGCATGCCCCTAGACCAATAGAATTCACCAACTTGATTCCAACTGCCTATATTTGAAGTCTCAATTGAAGATTGTGGGGTTCGATCAAGATATGGATCCATCTGAGATCCCATTCGAAAATCTAGGGAGATCCTCCTACTTTCACGAGGTCCAAATTCTACTACAACTCATCCCTACCAAATAGGGAGATCTCCCTTACGTTATCGCTTCTCCTTATTTATAAATAAAGACATTTCTAATGGTGAAAGGTACGCACAATCCTTAGCTCTAAACTCTTAATATTCAACTACACCTAGATTCCTTTCCTGACATAGGCATCGGAGGGACCCCTGTTTTAAACAGGGTATTCCTTTTGCATGTAATCAAGTTCGAAGAGGGTTAACTAGGTTTTCGTATCAATAGTTTGGCGCCGGATGTGGCAACGACATCTAAAGACGTTCTCGCTCTATCAAAGTTCGACAATGGCGAAAGGGAAGAAGGCTTCGGCCTCCTCGGCTACACCTAATATTGTATCATTGGAACAGGTCGCCAGTTGTCGGGATTCCTCTTCCCAACAACAAGCAAACTCTGCTCCTATAGGGTCGGCACAACGATCTTGGAGTCAAGGAGGATGACTTGTCTCCCTTAAGCAATAGGTCAAGATGATTAATAACAATATGAATTCTATGAAATAATTGTTAGAATGGCTACAACCCCATTCCGCACAGAAGGATGGGCTAGTAGCAGGGCCAACAATTCGAGAGCTCCTTGAGCCGTCCGACGTACCCCGTCTCCCATAGGAGCTGACAGCTCGGGACATTGAGACCAACGCCTTCGTACATTTCTGGAACCACAGCATTGGCTGCTTTTGACTTACGTCACGAATTGGATAGAAAAAAGCGTGTGACGAGGCACCTGAAGCCACAACTGAAATCATAGCTGAAAGTGTGACCCCTGGGAAGCCAAGCTAACCTGCGAGGTTATATCAGTGACATACGACAAGCTTACCAATCGAACGTTCTGACGCCTAGAAAGTCGACCTTGGTGAAGGCAATACTAAAAGAAAGCGAGCCTCCGTTCATTGTCGACATCATGCACGCACAACTCCCACCAAGGTCTCGTATGACTCAGATCGCCCCATACTTTGGAACCACTGATCCAGCCGACCACTTGGAATATTTTAGGGCTTGGATGGAATTACACAGCGCATCAACCGCTGTTATGTGTTGTGCATTTTTGCTAACCCTAGTAGGAGTAACTCGGAAATGGTGCCGACTATTGAAGCCTCAATCGATCAGTTCTTTCACGCAACTTAGCAAAGCTTTCATCATCAACTTCATAGGGGGCACCAAGACATGCCCGACATTGACCCAAGGGTAATGGTCCACAGGTTAAATATTGATCCCGATCACCGACCGATTAGGCAAAAGCGGAAGGCGTTTGAGGCTGAGCGATACGCCATCATAGGGGAAGAAGTCGGAAAACTCTTTGAGGTAGGTTTTATAGAAGAAATATACTACCCGGATTGGATAACTAACGTCGTCCTAGTAAAGAAATCCAATGGGAAGTGGCGAGTTTGTGTTGACTACGTCGACTTGAACAAAGCTTGCCCCAATGATAGCCTTTCTCTTCCCAGGATAGATCAACTTGTTGACAGTACGGCCGAACATGCGCTCCTGAGCTTCATGGATACCTATTCTGGCTATAACTATATTGCGATGCACCCTCACAACAAGTAGAAGACGACTTTCGTCACCGATAAAGGTCTATACTGTTATAAAGTTATGCCCTTCGAGTTGAAGAACGCCGGAGCCACATACCAACGACTTGTCAATAAAATGTTCGCCTAACAGATTGGACGCTCCATGAAAGTTTATATTTACAACATGTTGGTCAAAAGTGTCCGAGCTGCAAACCACCTCTTTAACCTCAAAGAGATGTTCGTGATTTTGCGAAAATATCAAATGAAATTGAATTCGAACAAGTGTACCTTCAGTGTTAGCTCGGGAAAGTTCCTTGGATTCTTGGTTAGCCAGAGGAATATAATCAAACCCTGATAAAATTCAAGCCTTGCTCGACATGTGCTCACCAAGTACGACAAAAGAGATTCAATGCCTCAGAGGGAGGATAGCCGCACTCAGCCATTCGTCTCCAGAGCTACAAATAAATGCTTACCTTTCTTTAAACAACTGAAAGGAAAGCAGAAGACAAAATGGACAGATGAATGCAAACTCGCCTTCCAAAAGCTCAAACAATACATGGGGTCCCCGCCATCGCTTTCGAAGCCCTAGCAGGGAAAACCACTTCTACTATACTTAGCAGTCTCACCAGCCACAGTTAGCTTGAAACTTATCAGAGAGCAAGGAGGGAAGTAACTGCTAGTCTACTATGTCAGCAAAGCCTTGGTCCCGTTCAAGATTAGGTACCTAGACATCGAGAGGATCGTCCTGGCCTTAATCGTCTCGGCACAGTGACTCCGACCTTACTTCCAGGCTCATACCATCGTTGTCATGACCAACCAGCGACTACGCCAAGTACTCTAGAAACCTGAGGTGTCAAGAAGACTTACGAAGTGGGCAGTTGAGCTCAACGAATTTGACATCAGATATCAACCCTAGGCCGCCATCAAGGGCTAAGTTGTGGCCGAATTCATCGTTAAGCTCGTGTTTGAGCATGACCTATAGATCCGAACTAGCTTTCAGGCTAAGCAACCCAAGAATGAGACGAACATTAGATATCAGCCCTGGGCCGCTATAAAGGGCCAAGTTGTGGCCGACTTCATTGTTGAGCTCGTGTCCGAGCATGACTTATAAATTGGAACCAGCTGTCAGGCCGAGCAACCCGAGAATGAGACAGACGATTGAAATCTTCTGACATGGACATTGCATGTTGATGGATCATCAAATTCCAAAGGTAGAGGGGTCGGTATAGTCCTTGAAGCTCCTGACCTTGCGTACACACAATATGCTTTGAGATTTGGATTCCAAACGTCGAGCAATGCAGCATAATACGAAACATTATTGGTGGGACTAAGACTGGCAGCCGTCATGGGAGCTCAATACTTGGAGGTGCACAATGTTTCTCAGCTTGTCATCAACTAAATAACCGAGGAATACCAAGCCAAAGAAGAGAGGATGAAGGCCTACTTGCATAAGGCTCAAGAATTGATCGGCAAATTTTCGAAATTAACATCATTCTGATCCCCAGATCAGAGAATTCTAAAGCGAACATGTTGGTAAAGCTTGCCACATCGACAGAAGATGACATACCGAAACCAGTCCCGATTGAATTCATAATTGAACCAAGCATCAACAAAGCCGACCCAAACACGGTCCTTCCGATAGATTCAGAGCCAACTTAGATGGATTCGATAATCGTCTACCTTAAGGAAGGAAAGCTACCCGAATATCAGTTGAAAGCGCGCAGACTCCGACCTAGGGCAGCTCGGTACATAATGGCTGGGGATATCTTGTACAGGAAGGGATTCTCTCTCCCCTACCTCAGATGCCTCCGACTTGATGAGGCCAAGTACGTCCTGAGAGAAACTCACGAAGGGATTTGCGATAACCACTTTAGCAGTCGTGCTCTCACTCATAAAGTCATTCCACAAGGATACTTTTGGTTGACCATCCAAACGGATGCCAAACAATACACCTGAAAATGCAACAAGTGTCAATGATTTGTGACAATACCTCATCAGCCGTCCAAGCAATTGACTCCTATGACTGGACCTCGATCCTTTACTCGGTGGGGGATAGACATCATTGGTCCATTGCTGACTAGCAAGGGACAGACTAAGTTCGTAGTCGTCGCAGTTGACTAGTTTACTAAGTGGGTCGAGGCCGAACTCCTAGCCAAAATCACCGAGTAGAAGATTACCGACTTCATTTGAAAGAACATTAGATATTGATATGAAATTTCTCACACCATCGTCTTGGACAATGGGAAGCAATTCGATAACAAGCAATTTCGAGGCATGTGTGAGAACGTCAGAATCTATAACGTCCCCTCGTCACCTTGGCACCCTCAAGCTAATAGTCAGGTTAAAGCAGTCAACAAGATCATCAAGAGCCACCTCCGCACCAAGCTCGAGGAGTCCAAAGAAGCTTGGGTAGAAGAGCTTCCCCACGTCCTCTGCGCATACCGAACTACTATTCAGATAGCTACTGGGGAAACACCTTTCTCCCTAGCCTTCGGCACAAAGGGAGTTGTCTTAGTAGAAATCGGACTTCCGACTGCACGGACCTGCTCCTACGACAAACGCCAGAATGCCGAGCAGATGATGCTGGACCTGGACCTGATCGAAGAAAGGAGAGAATAGGCCCAGCTTAAGGTAACAACTTGGTAGCAGCAGGCTACTCGTTCCTACAATTCTAGAGTGAAGGTGAGAAGGCTTCAAGCAGGGAACCTGGTCCTCCGCAGAACCTTCCAGAATACCAAAGAGCCTGACTCAAGAACCCTGGTTTTGAACTGGGAAGGACCCTACAAAGTCACAAGCATGAGCCGACATGGAACGTATCGATTGGAAAGTATGGAGGGACGACCCATACCACATCGTGGAACATCGAACACGTGAAAATCTACCATGCGTACGTTTCTACTTTTATACTATGTTAAGTCTACTTTCCTGTTATCTCCCATCTACAATGTCGAATCTACGGAAATTATAATAAAATCTCGATGACGGGTTGATTTTGCTCTGTCTACAAACGACCTACTAAGGGCTTCCTGCAACAAAGAGGAAGAGCAGTGAACTATCGCCATGGCTAAAAATGATACTCTTAAAATGATTAAGGGTCCAACCTATGACCATGTCTGACCTGCCGTGATAGGACTAACCAATCTACTTCAAAAAATCACACAGAACAATCACTATGACAAAAAACTATATCATTACTAAGGGTACGAGAACTACAAAAAGTACAAAAGCATAACACGAATAGCTCGGAGGAGCAGTAGACGATATCCCTCAGAAGAGGGAAGCCTCAGTTCTCAGTCGGAGTGGGACCCTCGGAGGAGCCAACCTAGAAAACAGTTAGGTTAAGCTCAGGGTGCACCTTTTTAATGTCTTCCAAGCATTTTTCATACCCGACGTTATATAAAGCATCCCTCTCATCATCCCATTCCTTGGAGGCCCTCAACTCCTCTGCCCCTGCCCTACTTAGCCTTCGAGAGAGCTACTTGAGCCTCTTGTGCCTTCACGGTAAGGGTGCGCTTCAGCTTAACATTCTCAGACTTCCACCGAGCACCCTTTTCCAGGGCCTCTTTTAGAAGCGCCTTCACTCCCTCCAGATTGGTCCTCGTGGCCTCCAGCTCAACCTTTGAACCATCCGCTTGAGCCAGCAGAGTAGCATTCCCAGAATGGAGCTGCTCAGACTCGACACTCTTCTACAGCAAAGCCGACTTCGCCTCCTTACACTCCGTCTTAAGAATGTCGTGACGAGTACTCACAAGTGAAGGGGCGAACTGAAAAAGAAGCTCATGATTAGAAGACCGCTCAAACAAAAGAGATTAGCCATAGTAAGGAGAAAGACTTCCCTACAAAAAAGAGCCTCCATATGGCCCGCGATGGCCTCTGCGAGCATCTCCATTGCCTGGGCGAATTCGACGTCAAACACATGCCGAGAAATCTAAGGCATAAGGCTCTCTGTAGCAGCAACAACCGAATTCCAGGAAGGCTGAGCTCCACTACCTTGGGGCCCGACCGAGCTGACCGACTGAGACGAAGGTGGAGCCTCGCAAATGGAAACCACTCGCACCTCGGAAGGTTGAATTTCGACCAAGGGGGCTTCCCCCGCATCGACCTTTATGCCTCTAGAAACCTCAGTCCACTTTGGAGGAGTGACAATAGTAGTAGGGGTGGGTTTGCCAGTCGCTTTCTTTGAGGCATGCTTCTACTTCTTCTAGGCTAGCTCAATCGACGACGGAGCCTTATGCTTGTTCCGACTCTGCTCGGGCATCTCTGCACGACAAGACAACGGGAGTCAACAAGCGTATAAAACAAAGGGTGCACCAATGACCAAGACACCAAAAAGGTGTACCAGTCAAGAACAAGTCGAGACCTGATCTGAGCAGCAATCGAGGTGCGATTAAGTGCCTCCATGACCGTGGCTTGGCGTCCACCGACTTCGTTGCAGCAATCTAAGCTCTTTCTTCCATGCCCACGCTTGCAGGGTACTTAAGCATGACTGCCACAAACAACCACAATTATAAAAACAGGAAGAAAGGGAGGAACGAATCAAACTAAGATACAACAGTTCGACCCTACCGACCTGCAGTAGCAAAGGAGGTCGGAACCTAAGAGCTTAGCCCGGTGATCCTTGGTGTCTCCCAGTTCCACGACGCCCAAAACCAATTGTCCTTCCAATCTTTATTCAAGGTCGAGGCGTTCGTAATCAAGGCTTTACGAGTCCCCCACCAAGAGGCAAAGTAATACCAACCCTCATGCAAAGGGTTAGATTTCACCTGGTATAGGTGGAGAAACTCATTTACGGTCAACTCAGGTTCTTTGAGCATGGACCAAAGAAAGAATGACCCCACCAATAACCTCCAGGCATTTGGGATCAACTGCCTAGGAGTCAACCCTGGGCATGCTAGCACCCCTCTCACTATCTCTTGGAGGGGAAGCCTCAGGCAGCACTGAAGGATGACCTTGAAAATGGCCACTTCGCCCTCACGAGGACTATTTAGAAGCTCGCTTGGGGAGGGAACCCAAAGTATCATAGATTCTGGAATGTGATACCTTGACTTTATCCTCACCAAATCGGCATTCGTCAGTATGGATCCAACTGGCCCCTTATCATCTGAGTCCGAGGAAGACCCATTGGCCCATTTGTTGCTGGGGTCGCCTCCTCCGCACTCTCCGGTCGCTCTGCCGGGAATTGATCAACCACTCGCGACTCATGGGACACTTGGATATCCCGGTCGCTCACCATCATCAAGGGCGATGGTGCGTTCAACATGGGCTGAAGGTCTTTCGACCCACCATCACGGCAAGATGCCCCACCTAGCCAGAGATCTCCGACATGGTCGACCAAAAATGACCGGAAATGCAAAAAGAAGAGAATGACGGGGGAAAGGGAATAGATACATAGCTCACCAAGGAAACAGATCCACCTGAGAAGATGCAGGAAGGGACGCTTCGTCAGAAATCGCCTGTCACCAGAGAAGAACAGAGGCAACAAGGATAGAAGGGGCAAATGGCCCTTCACAGTGTTAGGGTGACCCCTTTTATAGCAAGACCGCCCGCACAACTTTCAATACTTGTGTTCAATGCACTGTTGAAAAACGGCTCCTTGACTCTCCTACCAAGACATGTGGAGCGCTCCCACTCGTCGCCGGCTCCGCGACCAACGACAAACCACACGTTATCACCCTACATGCCTAGCGCTGAAATGACACCATGACAACCCATGTGATCTCGAGCCACAACACACTACCTTGGGTATGGCATGTCATGATTAATGATTTGCCCTGGTTCCCATGTGCATCACTATGCTTTATATTAATGGCAATCTTCTCTGACCTGACCTCAACAGACCTACTTGTCAAGCCCACTATGTAAACTTGAAAGTAGGGGGTGACTTACTATTGTAGGGAAAATATGCCAACCAATAGTCAAGGATCGAGTTAGAGTCTTGCATATTTCGCCAGGTCAGACACGACCGTAAGATCAACTTCTCAGGTTTGACCTTTTACTCTAAGGTCGAGTAGGAGGTGAGGTCGGACTCGGGAGCCCGTCAACAAGTCGGAAGGCGAACCAACTTGATTTAACACAAACTCGAGCCCTCGATAAGAGGCTCAGGTCAGTGTGCATCCAGGTCGACATATCTCCAGTTTGGTGCGCCCCCGGGACGACATATCTCTAGTTCGGCATGCCCCTAGGTTAGCATGCCCCCATGTCGATAGAATTCACCGACCTGGTTCCAACCGCCTCTATCTGAAGTCTCAATTGAAGATCGCGGGGTTCAATCAGGATCTAGATTCGTTTGATATCTCAACCGAAAATCTAGGGAGATCCTCCTATGCTCACGAGGTCCAAATCCTACTACAACTCATCCCTAACAAATAGGGAGATCTCTCTTACACTACTGTCTCTTTTTATCTATAAATAAAGACATCTATAATGGTGAAAGGTACGCACAATCTTTAGCCCTAAACTCTCAAAACTCAACTAGACCCAGATTACTTTACCCTAAACTTTTCATACTTAATTAGTCCCAGATTCCTTTCCTAACTTGGGCATCGGATGGTCCCCTATTTTAACCAAGGTCTTCCTCATCCGTTCCTTGTACAAGTAATCGAGTTGGAAGAGGGTTAACCAGATTTCTGTATCAACAAATAATATTAATCCCATCTAATACAATTACATCCTGTTTAATACAGCTGTCCACGTGGCTGCCTGACTTTCTAGCTATGTATTGAAAAGTCCACGTGGCTGCCTGACTTTCTATCTATGCATTGAAAAGTCCACTTGGCTGCCTGACTTTCAAGCTATGTATTGAAAACTTTTCAATTTAAACTATTTCTCAAAACTCGCTTTTAGACGTTAACCGCTCGCTGTTAGTTATCGCCGATTGCATCTTGCCGGAAGCGGATTGCGAATTGAGTAAACTCCGAGGGGTCCACCATGATTTATATATTTTATCCACTCCTTTAATCCATTTTACCAGATATTTTTAGGGCTTAAGCCCAAAAAATGAAGCATATCCAAAGCTCAAATGGAACACACCACGGGAAACAGTGTGAATTGAACATCCACCGTTGAAAAATTCTTGAGGGCCTCTAAAGTTTTGGATCAATCGTATATTTGTGTTTTCCATTCATCCATGTTTTGTGATCTTATGAACAGGTTGGATGACAAATAAACATCACTGTGGGGCCCGACAAGGTTTCAACGGTTGAAATCATTATTCCCTCTGTTTCCTGTGGTATGATCCACTTGAGCTTTGTGTGTGCTTCAATTTTGGCCTCAACCCCTTAGATGATCTGAAAAAACGGATGGACGGTGTGGATTATTGACATACATTCACGGTGGGCCCAACAGAGTTTATTCAGTAGGCAATCCGATTTCCATCCAGCCCCATCTTAGCATTGTAGGGCCCACCGTGATATATAGATTTTATCGCTGTCCATGCATTTTGAATGATCATTTTATAATGAGAACCTAGGACGAGGCAGATCAACGATCTGGATCATTGAACCATGCAGTGTAAATATAGATATTTCATATTTCCCCCTTCCAATGGAAAATGGAAAGCATACGAGGAAGGAGGAGGAGAATGAGATGGTGCTCCTTAGAACCGCTCCAGAGGTCCTGAACCATGGACCCTTGAGGGTAATCCAAACCATTTCTCGTGTCTATTTATAGGTGACTGATCACAGGATTAGTGTTTATTAATTTCAAGGCAACCCCTGTCCACATTGGGATCCATTGAAGCAAAGGTTTAGATCACCCAAATCATGGACCCCTCCTTTCCAAAATCTTGTGCACAATAGGGGTGCACATCGAATGGTAGGAACTATGTAACCAGACCGGAACTATTGGATCGGTCCGGTTATAGGGTGTTAACGGTCTAGTTTTGATTTTAAAATTTTCAGAACAGTTGATCACGGATCGATTCTGATTTTGGGTCCTGTATAATCGAACCGAATCGTTACATGAACCGTAGATCCGAACCGTTACATGAATCGTAGATTCAAACCGTGACATCTAATGAATGTAGGTCATAACTAACTGATTGGTAGACATCTAATGAACGGTCAAAACAGCATATTCAAATTCAACAAAGTAGATGTACATTGAATTGAATTTTAAGCTCAGCAAACAACATTGCCGAGTCAATCTGATAGTGTGGCTACGTCCCATGTACGGTCAATATCATTACATGTGGCACACATGTACCTTAAATTAAATTGTCCAAGTAGTGGGCCCAGTATCGAAGGATCATCATTTAACATATGATCTTAACTGGTTGATTTGTGGACATTTGATGGACCATTATAGTGAGAAAGCTTCGACGGTCCATATCAACAGTAAAATGTCCATTGATCAAAGGTTAGAATTGTCTAATGAATCTAAATTTGGAGCTCTGCCCCATTTATAGTGGGTCCCATTATTTGGATGGTTTGGATTCTGTTACATGCAAGCCACATGTCTAGTGTCTTATTAAAAAAAGAGATCTCCCATATAACTAGTTGGATGATAAGTTACCGTTTAACTACCATATATGTCTCCACATCTATAGTGTGTAAAACATCCAACCTGTATAAGAATTGATACGAAGTTATTCTTATCCATTTACTCTCAATTGTATGGTTCCAAGACCTTAATAATATTGTTAAAAAAGTGTAATTGGGCTGGAGTTTAAAAAGCCCGGAACCGTGGAACCGATCCGAAACCCAACCGGTTTCCACAGTCCGGTTCTAGGGTGCTAACGGTCCAGTTCCAGCTCCAAAAATCTTAGAACCGTTGGGAATAGTTCGGTTCTTGTTTCACCCCAAAACCGGACCGAACCGAACCGTGTGCACCCCTAGTGCACAACACCATTTGCATCCTGATGCATCAAGGTTTATGATTTTCTTTAGGTCCTCAACCACTAAAATTGTTATCTAATCATAAGCATGATATGTTAACCGGTTAATTAATGGATGGTCAGGATGTTTTAAAATCAGAGACATTCATCGGGTTAGGCCCTGCATTGCATGCAAGGAAGATCAGCTCATTAGGCAGGCCTCTTAAATGTATATGTTGATATGGACATTCATGGCCCACTTTTGGTGGAATGAATCTTAGGCTCCGTTTGTTAAACCTGAATTCTAAATACTGAATCTGAAATATGAAGGAAAAAAAAATACGTTTGCCAATTATGACCCAAGTTTGAAACAGCCTGTTTGTTAACAAACATCCAAAATGTCTGGAATATGTTAATTTGACACATTTGCTCTTGTAAAGGAATTATTTTTTATTAAATGAAAATAAAATTATTATAATTAATTTAAATAAACTAAAATACCATTATTCATAAGGCCCTCAATTCCTCAAGTTTGTCACCGTGTGCCGCGTAGGCTTAAGCACCAGTGGCAACAAAACCTTCAAATAAGGCCCGGTGAGACTGGCGAGATTCACTACCGAAGTTACATCACCAAGTTCTGTGGGCCCACTATGATGTATGTGCTTTATCTACACGGTCCATCTATTTGGAGATATAATTTTAGGGCATGAGTTAAAGGAGACAGTTTCAAATATGTAGTTGACGTCACCACAAAAACAGTGGGGAGATTGATGCCTACCATTGAAACCTTCCTAAGTCTCACCATAATTTTTATTTGAAATCCAACATGTTCACGGGTTAACACAGACATGAAAAAAGGGAAAAAAAGCAAATATCAGCTCGATCAAAAACTTTCATGGCCTATTTAAGTTTTTAATGGTAGGCATCACGCTCCCCACTGTTTTCTCTAGTGAGGTCCACTAGAGCTTTGGATTTGATTCATTCTTTGAAACTTTACCTAAAATTATCTTTCCAACTGAATGGACGGTGTGGATACAAAACATACATCATGATGGGCCCACATAACCTGGTGACGTCATTTCCGTAGTGAGTCTCCCACGTAACTTGGTAACGTCACTTCAGTAGTGAGTCTCGCTGCTCATCCGGGACGCGATTTCCTGCGGAAGCCTTTTGCAGGAAGTTCCTGTGCAAGGATTATGGGTGGGGTCTACTGCGATCATCTGTTTTTACTTTTAAGACATGCCACCAAAAATGAGGAGGATTCGTGGGCCATTGGAGATGAAACAGTGGGGAAAGGAATGCCTATCGTTGAAACCTTCCTAGGCTCTACCTCGCTGTTTACATGCCATCTAAACCGTTTATAAGGTCATTTTCATTCAAATAAAGTGAAAACACTTAAAAAAAATCGACCCATACAAAACCTTTTTTGTCATATAAATGTTTCAACGGTGGTCACTAAATCTCCACTGTTTCCTCTTGTGTGGCCCACTTGAGCTTTGGATCCTCCTCATTTTTGGTATCAGGTCATAAAATGAGCTTAAAAAAGGGATAGAGGGGTTGGATTTCTCACAAACATCTAAGTTGGGTCCACGTACAATCCTTGCCCAGGAAACCTCAGTATCCCGTCAGCGTCCGCGTATACGAATTGGCTGCTCCCCTGCCACCAGCCAATGGCTGATGGTCGGTGCTATGTGGGCCCCACCATGATGTATGTGTTTCATCCATGTCATCCATCTATGTTTCTAGATCATTTTATTGTATGAGACAAAAAATGAGGTATGTCCCAACCTCAAGTGGACCACATTATAGGAAAATAGTGTGGAAGGAACGTTGACCATTAAAAATATTTTGGAGGCCATAAAAGTTTTGGATCAATCTGGTCTTTGTTTTTTCCATTCATCTGGGTCTATATGACCTAATCAACAGATTGGATGTCAAATAAACAGTACAATGGGCTTTAGAAGGATTTTAATGGTGGATATCCAATCACTATTGTTTTCCTGTGATGTCGTCCATCATAGATTTATATCCCTCTCATTTTTGGGATCAAGCCTAAAATAATATGTAAAAATGGATGAACGGAATAGATTAAACACGTACATCATGGTGGGGCCCACAAAGCACCGACCACTAGTGTATTTGTCCGGGCAGGAACATCCTGTGTTTAGGGTCATAGTCAATGCACTTCCTCAATAGGGTGAACCAAACGTTTTTCTATTTTAGAAAAAAAAAAAAAAAGCAATCTAGTTTATTGATGAACTTTTTTTTGAATCGAGTTAACTGTTTTAGCTTGGTAATTGAGTGTCCTTACTTAGCTCATCCTTTATGGGCCTTTAGTAGTTCAGAGAATCTGCTCTTATGGTTTTTTTGTCATGCGTTTCATACGTCAGGTGAGCTCGATTTTACCTATAATAGTTGTCCCCTACTTTCAAATTTTATGTTTCTGAGCTTGGGAAGTAAGCAAATTTAAATTGATGTATGAGCAAAAGATTTTGAACTTCTAACTATAAGAGGTCAACTCGTTCCATGTGTCTTCAAATTTATCACCTAATGATTAAGGCAGGAATTGGAAAGAGACAGTACATGCTAAAGTGATCGAGAAAAATATTAATACAGTGGTTTCGTACAATGAGTCATGCAAAGAGTGGTGATCGTCGTTTCACCTTTTGGACAGCTCACAAGCTGACACATGTCCCTGCTTCATTAACGCGGGTCTTGAGTGAACCTCATATTGCCAAGTAGAGGACGTGCGTTGAGGCATCCTTTCATGTCCTAGCAAGTAGTGCTAACATTAAATGCTCTACTTTTGATATTCTTATAAATAGAGGTTTCCCCCTCATTCTCCCGCTTACTGATTTTGTGAAGTCCGAGCCATGCCGACCTCCTTTCTCTCTTTGTTTCTCTTGGTTCTTCTCTGTTCAATATGTGTATTATCCGGTCACTTAGCCCTTTTCTGATACGTGTTCTTCTACGGGCAATACAGAAGAGATTTGAAAGCATTGATAAATCAATGAAATAAAAAAGCACCAAATTCGATGATTTATTAAGGGAAAGACGAAGTAAGAGCATGCTAGTGAAGACTATGCAGGGAGACTTTTGATTTTAGATGGACTACTTCATTCCATGATTGGAAAAGGTCGTTTGGTCAAGAAAAAAAATGACAGCCTAGTTGAAGTGAGTAAACTAGGGTCGACTTTTTTATTGTAGATTACGGGGATCGATATCGATGAAGGAGACTTTGGAGAATTTCCTTTCCAACAATCGAGATTTTATGGTCCATCACTTAATTTGTTTGGAATTTGTATAGCTATATTCGGTGGACGAATGGAGTCGATTTAAGTACATGAGTAAGTACGATTTACATAATTTAGATATAATGGAATAATACTAAAGTTCAAAGTATTATGGGTACCATAGTTAGCTTTGTTAGTAAAGCATGATTTGTGACTTCGTTTACCTTTAACATTAATACTTATAAAAAAAAAAAGTATGATGGGCACCATAATTGGTGTCTCACCCTGAACTCTAATTCCTCCTTATAAATAAAATCATATTCAAAGAAAATGACACAAAGAAGAGATAAGAGCCTTTGGATGCCCAAAACCTTAACGAAGTCATCGAGACAAATAAAAGAAAGAGTCTAGGAAAAATTTGTTCTCTCATTTCCACGCTCCTGTGTCCGCACGTTTACTCTCCTTCCTTATCTAGGATAAATGTATGAGGAATCCTTCTAGTTTGAAGGTCTATCACTAGCATTCGAATAATTTTTTACATCAATGATCAAATGTATATTTTTGTATTTTGTTTAATTATAGAAATTCAAAGATATCTAAGTGGAGATCTATAGGGCCTGATTTATTGACCTAGACCATCAATATCTTTTATTCTTTCATTGCATTTCTAATCTTTAATAGAGATAGGGGTCATAATATCAGTGGTGGGTTCAATAATAGGAACCAACCTGAATGGTTAAGTTAAGTAGATGTTAACGCTGATTAGGAAGATGATATCGGTAATGTATTAAGGCAATAGGGTTAGTGATGACAACATCATAATGACATTGAGGTGAGCAACACTTTGATACCACTTAATATGGCTTATTCGAGTCATTGTAGTGACTTGGACAAGCAGTCATAGAAAAAACCAAAATACTGACAAAATTTGAATGATAATCGATTTTTGAATACCCTAATGGTGCATCAAGTAATGAAAAATCCAAAAGAATACAGACATGACTGTAGTAATAACTCGATGAGATTGAGGTCGAATACACGGGGAATGAAGAATACAATTTAGAACTAATCTAAATCTAACTATGTCATCTGTGTTTTTAATCCAATGATGAAGAAAAAAGTTTTAATTAATAAACATGAAAGATTAAGGATCTAAGAATCCACTTGTAGCAATCTCAATATTAATCTACTTATTTAATGATAACTAGATTGGAATCAAAGTCTTAATGTATCCAATCGCATGAGGGAGCAATTAAAACAAAATTTGAACTTTGATTAGTTTACTTCCCTCATGAAATACTAATACAATTACCGCAGGGAATTCAAACATCTATCATGCTCATAGATGATGGTAGATCACGAATTTTTTAGATCACAAAATTATAAAACAGGTAAGAAGATATTAAACCTTCCCGAGCATCTACTATAATTGTAGACACAATAAATCATACAAAACTGAAAATATTCCTTCATTAAAATTAATGATTAATGAAATTTTAACATAAACTTAAATTAAAATAAACTAAACATTAAGAATAATTACAAGCTTCATCCCTTAGCATTAGCTAAGAGATTAGTTAGTCATATCTACTTAAAAACATAAGAAAAACTAAAAGATCTACTAGTGATCTCGCAACAAAGGAGGCTGGCTCATTTCCTTTGAAAACTAAGTTAAGGTCTTGACCGACAACGTGGATCGGATAATGGGGATATTAGATAGGTAGCACCCACTCCTCGATTAGAGCGCAGATGTAGTCGCAGCTACCGAACAATCCCAACCTCCACAGGACCTCACAATCTACACACAATGAAGGGTCACACAATGTGACACGGGCAGGCCCCCACCCATATTGTGAGAATGAACATAGTTGCTAAGTTTTACTTGTGCCATATCATAGAGAAAGGGAGGTGTGGGAAGGCCTCCAAAGTTGTGGTGGAAAGTGAAATCTCGTGGGAGGTAGTGCTCAGAGAGATTTAGGGTCAGCTCGGTGATGTTCAACAAGCGTGTTGAGCCAAAGCTTCTGCCTTCGTCGAGGTCATGCTCGAGGAGGTCGAACCTCAATTCACTAACGACATCCTATGATCCTTGCTCCCATCCAGGTTCCAAATGCCCTAGATCACTCCTTATTCCAGGTCTGGAGACCCAGCCGAACATCTCGAATCCTTCAAGGCCTATATGGAACTCCACGAGGCCTTAGGGCCCATAATGTGTAGTGTGTTCTCCCTTACTTTATCGGGAGTGACATAGAAATGGTAAAGACAGTTAAAGCCAAAATCTATCAGCTCCCTTGCCCATCTTAACAAGGCTTTTTTCACACAGTTCATCAGGGAGAAATATAAGAGAAAGCCTTTAACTCATCTCCTCACGATCACACGGAGGGAGAATGTGCTTTTAAGAGATTATATCATTCATTTTAATGTGGAAGCACTGCAGGTCGATGACTATTCCGATAAGATAGCCATTGCTGCCATTATAGTTAGCTTCACTCTAACTGACCTCCTCAACCGAGCTTTAAAATATTCAAACGCCAAAGAGCTCTTTAGCTCGTAAAAGGCTACTCGAAGCATAAATATCATGGATAAAGGAATGAAACGAAAAAAGGAAGAGGAGCCGCCCGCCGTGAGCAATAAAAAAAAAAAAAAACTGATGACCAGAGCAGAGGCCAATGTACAAGCCGATGACTAGAAATTCGATTCCACTCGTATAGTCCTTTGAAAACCACCCTTGAGTAGGTGCTCATGGAGATAAGCAACAAAAGAATGTTGAAGTATTTTCAGAAAAATGAAGGCCGACGTTGAGAAGAGGGATAAATGGAAATATTGTCAATTCCACTAAGACTATGACTATAGCACTGTGGAATGTCTCGACCTCAAGGAATAAATCGAGTCCCTCATTTGAAAATGACACCTACGAGAGTTTATTGACAAGAGAAGGGGCGAACGACTCGACATGCGCGATGGGTAAGCCGCTGACCAAAACCACAACGAGGTAATTGGTGAAATATGAACCATATTCAGCGAATCAGCTAGTGGTGGAGATTCGAATAGAGCACGCAAGTCATATACTGAAAATGCGAACAGTAATAATAAAGAATACCACACATACCTCACCAGCAAGGCTACAAAAGAGCAGAGGCTGAGTTCGTATAACTTGACCTTCACAGAAAATGACACCCAAGGAATCCATCGTCCATATGATGATGCTTTGGTAATCACTATGACTGCAGTCAACCACAAGGTGCATCACATACAGATCGATACTCAAGTCTCACACTCGAAATGTGAACAATAATAATACAGACCGCCACATATACCTCACCAGTAAGGTCACGAAAGAGTAGAGGCTGAATTCTTATAGCTTGACCTTTACAAAAGAGGACACCCGAGGAATCCATCATCCACATGATGATGCTTTGGTAGTCACTATGACTACAGTCAACCATAAGGTGCATCGCATACAGATTGATATTGGGAGCTTGGCCGATATCCTGTTCATCACTACCTTGTACAAAATTGGTGTTGGAAGGTCGAGGCTACGACTTATCCACACCCTCTTACTCGAATTTGTGGGAGGAAAGATTACTCCTAAAGGAAGCATACTACTCCTAGTCACTATCGGAGAAGGCGTCAACCAAACACTATTATGATTGACTTCCTTATGGTCGACTACCCATCAGTGTACGATGTATTAATCTTGGGTAGACCATCTCTTAACTCCCTGAGAGCCGTGATATGTACGTGTAACATCTTGAATTTTCGTAGCTTGAGTACATATTTCTGTCTGAGAATTTCGAATGTTAATAATGTAAAACTTAGATGTTTTAAAATCACACCTTATTTTTAAAAAGATAAATCACATCCAGTTACATTCATGAGAATAAGATCGATTGTATTTATTACTCCAGTAGAGTAAAAAGCGGACAAATAATTTTTTAATTCCCTCTCAATGAGAGCTTATTACTTTATCAAAGTTGCAACAGAAAATAAATAGAACAATTCGTACTGTTATCCTTCTTTATCCGAATTTTTTTTTTTTTATAGAATTATTATCGTCTTTATCATTAACTTATGATTCATCGTAACATCTATATGGTTAGAGAGGGTCAGTTCCCTACTTATAGTAATGGTTATCATTTAGATTAACAATAATTCAATAGATTTATAAGAATAATGTGAGGGTTCTGATACGTTTCATACTCTACCACTATGAGTGGTATTAGTATGCGCAGCCAATATGTATTTGAATGTATGCCTAACAAACTATGTGAATGGATGCATATGAACCATCACAATTTATTAATGTAATTTTTTGTCCATATTTTTTATAATAGTATTGAGATTGAGTTATAACAACTCATTCACTTGACCACTATGAGTGGTATTAGTATGCGCGGCCAATATGTATTTGAATGCATACCTAACAAATTATGTGAATGGATGCATATGAACCATCACAATTTATTAATGTAATTTTTTATCCATATTTTTCATAATAGTATTGAGATTAAGTTATAACAACTCATTCACTAGACCAACATTCTTTCAATAAAATCTCAACTCGTACACAAGGTTTCTCGATTTGAACTACGCACACATCTTACCTTTTAGATAGCTTATTACTTGTTACAATCTTATCCCTTAATTGACACAATGACTTTGACTTTAATGCCTTTGACACGGTCATATTACTCACATCCCTCCATCGACGTATTGACTAGACTTCATTTTTTGCCATGAAATTCACGGGGTGCAATGTAGGCAGTCATTTCAGTCATATCCCTCTGTTGAGAGACTGACCATGACTTCAATCCCTTCCGTGACGCTTACGAGATATACGAGTATAAATTTGCATTGAATAAAAAATTAATCTGATTGGATCATCAGTTGGTAGATTTTTATTAGTGAGTTTAAAATGAAAAAGAAAAAAAAGAGCCAAAGTGGTCCAAATCTAATCTTAAAATAAGTGTTTAGAAATCAAAGGTTAGGACTGTCCAAACCATCTGATTTTGAAATTATAATTTTCCTATGGTGATTGCAGAATTTAGTCTGTTTAATTTGAATTAATGTCTTCTACGTGTACATTTTCTGATGTGTCAAAATTGATGATAGGTGTATCATCTCTCCCCCTAACAACAACTTATTTAGGACATTAATGTAATGGAGATAGTGTCGACCTAAAATTTGGACGTTTGAATAGTTTTATATGATGCCTAAGCGCTTAGAGAAAATGATGGTTAACTAGTATTATGGTAAAATATAAAAAATACTGAGACCTCTTATAAATTTTTTATCTTCGTTTGGAAAGGGCGAGGCGATGACAATGATAGCACTAAAGTATTATTGGACTCATTCAAATGTTGACTGCTTGACTTTAAATTCAATCATAGCTATTCATGCGTGCAAGAGTAGTGATATAGGTAGAAAGTAATATTAAGTTATCTCAATAAAAGAGAAGAGTAACAAATAAGCTAACTCAACAAGAATAAAGAGAGAAGATCAAAAGGCCAACTTAATATACAATAGAAGCATGTGTCGCTCTCAAAATTGACAAAGGAAAAGACTTGTATTCATCACCCCACATAAATTCATAAAAATCACGCATAATTAAAATCATACCTTAACCATAATTCCTAAAAGGATAACTAATTCATAATGATTCATCAATCAATTACATGAAAAATTACAGTAATATGAAAGTATGCAAAATAAGATAAATCTTATCAACTCAAATTAGTATAAGCTTAAAGGAATCTCTCAACTTAGCATAAGATCTAAACCCTAGGTAGATCTTGATATAGCAAATCTTTTAAATGAACTACGACATCGCTTGATCAAGAGGAACACACCATCCGTGTAGAGAATGAAAAGGATGATGGTGTCTAAGCTTTCTCATTCTCTTTCACTTTCTCTCTTTTTTTTTTCTCTCTCTCGCTCTTCATTGGGCGTTGAAAAATTTGGCGTGTGAGTAGAGAAGGGATACATACTCCTTTAATAAAGGAGTGAGCGTGTGAAAGGGGGTGTAGTTCACATCCTACTTGGATTAGGTTTCTCCAATTTGACTTTTTCTAGTGATCTTTCTTTAAATCTAATTTATTCAGTGTGTCAGGGTCATCGATTAGAGCCAGGGTATATAATTTTCTTAGTGATCCGAAATTTAGATTGACTTATCTTAAAATTTTTCCTAACAGGTGCGAAAACGATCTTGATCTTAATTAACAATTCACACTTAATGATTAAGGCTTAATTTTAAGAGAAATGTGTAGTCGGGATAGGTAAACGATTGGATAAAAGTTGGTGGTTGATCGATGGTGAAAAAGGCCTAAATATGAAATTTAACCTTTTGTACCAAAATGAAGGAATTGGAGTTAAGGTAGTCATCAGTCAACAGTGTAGGAACATATATCAGGGTCTAAATTTTATATGGTATCGTAATCATATGAATCTAAAGTGTGGTACAAATTTAATTTGCGATTGATAGTGTAATGTGGGTCAATCGAAAGCTCGATATTCAGAAAGAGTTAGTTAGTCTAAAATACATAATTTGGTAGCTAAGTAAAAGCCTACTAAGGTGAGGTTCTCATATTCCACACTTGGTCTACATAATGAAAAATTCAAGTCGTTCATTTGCAGAAAAATATCATATTACGACTACCTATAACCTTTTACTCGATGGACATCAAAATCAATGGTTAAGAGACTAATTTATCAATTGGGCCACTTTTACAATGATCTAGATGCTAAAATTCGACGTATATGGTTAATTTATAATAAATATATATAGTATAAAATTTCATATGAAATGAATCATGAAAATTATGCGATTTAAAATTCAGGAGTATAGGTTAATAGCATTAAGTATTTATGATTTTGTCATATTTTATTTCTTCAACTTCCACCGTCCGTAATATCGGATTACACCATCCAAATGTATTAAATTTTAACAAACATTCTTTATTATGCATCTAAATCTAATCTTAAAACAAGTGTTTAGAAATTAAAGGTTATGACTGTCCAAACCATCTAATTTTAGAATTATAATTTTTCCATGGTAGGTTTTAGAATTTAGTCCGTTTAATTTGAATTAATTAATGTCTGTTATGTGTACATTTTCTGATGTGTCAGAACTGATGACAGACGTATCATCTCTCCCTCTAACGACCACTTATGCAGGACATTATAAATGTAATGGAGATAACGTCGACCTAAAATTTGGACATTTGAATAGTCTTATATAATGCCTAAATGCTTAGAGAAAATGATGGTTAACTAGTATTATGGTAAAATATCAAAAACACTGGGACCTCTTATAAATTCTTTAGTCTTCGTTTGGAAAAGGCGAGGCGATAACAATGATAGCACTAAAGTATTATTGAGCTCATTTAAATGTTAATTGCTTGACTTTAAATTCAATCATACCGTTCATACATACAAGAGTAGCGATATAGGAGGAAAGTAGTATTAAATAATCTCAATAAAAGAGAAGAGTAACAAATACGTTAACTCAACAAGAATAAGGAGAGAAGATCAAAATGTCAATTTAATATGAATGGAAGCATGCGTCGCTCTCAAAATTAGCAAAGGAAAAGGCTTGTATCTATCACCCCACATAAATTCATAAAAATCACTCATAATTAAAATTATACCTTAACCATAATTCCTAAAAGGATAACTAATTCATAACTATCCATCAATTAATTACATAAAAAATCACAGTAATATGAAAGTATGCAAAATAAGATAAATCTTATCAACTCAAATTAGTATAAGCTTGAAAGAATCTCTTACATTAGCCTAAGATCTAAACTCTAGGTAGATCTTGATATAGAAAATCTTTTAAATGAACCACGACATCGCTTGATCAAGAGGGATACACCATCCGTGTAGAGAAAGAAAAAGATGATGGTGTCTAAGCTTTCTCTTTTTCTTTATTACTCTCTCTCTCTCTCTCTCTCTCTCTCTCTCTCTCTCTCTCCATTGGGCATTGGAAAATTTGGCATGTGAGTAGAGAAGGGATACAAACTGCTTTTATAAAGGAGTGCGTGTATGAAATGGGGTGTATTTCACATTCCACTTGGATTAGGTTTCTTCAATTTGACTTTTTCTAGTGATCTTTTTTTAAATCTAATTTATCTAATGTGCCGGGGTCATCGAATAGAGACAAGATATATAATTTTCTTAGTGATCCAAAATTTAGATTGACCTATCTTGAAATTTCTCCTAATAGGTGCGAAAACGAACTTAATCTCAATTAAAAATTCACACTTAATGATTAGGGCCCAATTTTGGAAGAAATGTGTAGTCAGGATTGGTAAACGATTGGATAAAAGTTGGTAGTTGATTGATAGTAAAAAAGAACTAAATATAAAATTTTACCTTTTGCACCAAAATGAAGGAATTAGAGTTAAGGCGGTCATCAGTCAACAGTGTAGGATCATATATCAGGGTCTAAATTTTGTATAGAATTGTAAGCATATGAAGCTAAAGTGTGGTACAAATTTAATTTACGATTGATGGTGTAATGTGGGTCAATCGAAAGCTCTATATTTAGAAAGAGTTAGTAAGCCTAAAATATATAATTTGGCAGCTAAGTAAAAGCCTATCAAGGTGGGGTTCTTATATTCCACAATTAGTCTACATGATTAAAAATTTAAGTCGTTCATGCGAAGGAAAATACATACTATGACTACCTATAACCTTTTACTCGATAGACATCAAAATCAATTGTTAAGAAACTGATTTGTCAATTGGGTTACTTTTACAATGATCTAGAGGCTAAAATTCGACATATATGGTTAATTTATAATAAATATGCATAGTATAAAATTTCACATGAAATGAATCATGAAAACTATGTGATTTACAATTCAGAGGTATGAGTTAATGACATTAAGTATTTATGATTTTGTCATATTTTATTTCTCCAACTTCCAGCGTTAGTAATATCGGACTACTCCATCCAAATGCATTAAAATTTAACAAATATTCTTTATTTTTTATTATCTTTCCGTTGCCCTATTTTTGACCTTGATCGCTTACAGATGACCAAGATGCCTTTTTAATGAGTTATACCGCCCTGATGTCTAAATCAATGATTTCATATATCTAATAGAAAAGTCAGCCGGTAGTTAAAGCATATACCTTACGATCTTCAAACTAAGCAGTCTATTCTGATATTTAAGCGGCCCATTTGACTGATCTAATTATGATGGACGGTTAGATGACATGTTAAAAATAGAAAAACTTGATTATTAGTACTCTGATTATGTGTGTAGGTGGTCGTACGGTCGGTTTGGTAAGAAATGATTAGATGACATCTAAGTACTTTGATTAGATGATTAGATGATATCTAAGTACTCTGATTAGTCTTTGATCCTTCTCATTTTTTATCTCAAGTCCTAAACCGATCTTAAAAAATGGATGGATGGTATAGATTTCTCAAAAACATCCCTATGGACCCCACCTATCTGAAAATGCTCCTACGGGAAACCCGTGTCCATGGGCATGGAGTGGATTGTGTGGTAAAGCCTTCAACAGGAAGTTCCTTGAAACTTAGATGGGATCCAATATGATGTTTGTGAGAAATTCACCTCGTCTATCTGTTTGTGAGCTCATTTTAGTACATGAGTCAAGAAAGGAGCTGTATCCAATATTAAAATGGGCTGAGAACGTGAAGATTGAATGTCTACAGTTGAAATATTCGTGGGGCCACATAAGTTTTGAATCAAGTTAATATTGTTCGATTCATCCCAGTAGGGATGACGTTATGAATGGTATGGGTGGCATGTAAACATCACTGCAGACCTCCGGGAAGTTTCGGCGATAGAAATTTTTCTACCCACTTTTTCCTTTAGTGAGGCCCACTTGAGTCTTGGATCCTGATCAATTTTAGTTTGAAGTCTTAAAATGATAAAAAAAAAAAAAAAGGATGAACGGGGTGGATTTCTCACAAACAGCACAGTGGGCCCCACCTAGGTTTTCACCGCAGGAACATCATCGAGAGGCTTTCTCAGGAAATCCGCCTCCACATGGATACCTCTGTTACGAAAGCGGATTGGCTGGTGTACCACACACCTACGATGTAGCTGGTGTGTTGACGTCAAACAAGTTTCATGGGCCCATCATGAACTATGTGTTATATCCAAACCGTCCATGCATTTTACAACATTTAAAAATAAGACAGATCCAAATATCAAGTGACCGCACTGTACAAAGAAGCGGGAGATTGAGCGTCTACCATTGAAATCCTTTTGGGGTTACATAAGTTTTAGATCAATATGATTTTTTTTTTTTCCTTTTAATTCAGGTCTTTTTGATCTTATGAGTAGACTGGATGGAAAATAAACGTTATGGTGGGCCGTACAAATGTTTTAATGGTGAAAACCATTATTCTTGCTGCTATATGTGGTGTGGTTCAATTGAGATTTGTATATGATCCATCTTTTGTCTCATGCTCTAAAATGACCAAAACATTTGGATGAACGGTATGGATATAATAAATACATCATTTTGGGGAGCATGTAACTTTAATCTCATTTAAACCTTTCGTACAAGGGTAAAACTAGGAGCTGGAGGAGTGTCAACGCTCGTCTTACCCACATTAGCTACCTCGTTGGTGTGCGGTGCGCGAGCCAATCTGCATCCCTCTGTTCTCCCAACTGTGGAAGCGCCTCGTGTACCTCACAATAGCTGTATACCTGCTGTATTGACGTCAGCAAATTTTGTGGGTCAGATCATGAGGTATGTGTTATATCTAAACCGTCCATTCATTTGGTGAGCTCGTGTCAGGGATTAAGATGAAAAATAAGATAGATCTAACTATCAAATGGACCACACTGCAAAAAAACAATGAGAGATTGAACATCTACCATTGAAACCCTTTTTTGGGGTCACAGAAGTTTTGGATCAATGTGAAATTTGTTTTCAGTATTCATTCAGGTCTTTTTGACCTTATGAACATATTGGATGTAACCCTATAAAATTTTCAACGATCAAAATCATTCTCTGCTTTTATTTATGGTGTGGTCTTGAATATGATTCATTTTTTGTACAATGCTCTAAAATGATCTTTAAAAATAGATGAACGGTATAGATATAATAAATACACCAATGTGGATCCATGCAACTTTGATCTCCTTTAGACCGTTCGTTAGTACACCCCACTGTCAGTACAACTCGGAGCTTCAGTGCTCGTCTTCGCACGATACGTAGTACGCCAGCCAATCCGCTTCCCCCTATCGTGGGAAGCTGTGTGGGGCCCAAATCCACTCCGTACATCAGTTTTGAAACACCGCGGAGGCAGACCCAAAACTCATGCTGGCCATAACCCACGCAACAACAAGGACTGAACGCTCACCATTGGAAACTTTGTAGGGCTACAGAAGGTTTTTTGTTTTTTTTTTTATCAGGATTATTTTTATTCCTACAGGTTATCTGAGTGGTAATAAACTTATGAACGGTTTGGATGGAATATAAACATTATGGTTAGGTCCGGTAAGGTTTGGACAGTGGATGTTTCCGTTCCCAATGTCTCATGTGGTGTGGCCCACCGGAACCTTGTATCGTTCTGATATTTAAATTCATGTTATTGTCTTACAAAACTGATGAACGGAGTCGATTTGTTGCAGCCATCTCTTTGGACCGCACGCAGATTCGGACAACAGGGAGCACAGGTAATCCATCCACTTCCGGATCAGAAAACTTCTCAAATGTGTCAGACCATGGATGTGAAACTCAGCACGGGGATTGGCTACTCCCCCTGCCCCAGCCCCGTGGCTGGTGGTTGGTGCTATGTGGGCCCCACCATGATGTATGTGTTTCATCCATTTTTACAGACCAATTTTTAAATTGTTTGCAAAAATGAGAGGGATATAAATCTCAAGTGGACCACACCACAGGAAAACAATAGTGATTGGATATCCACCATTAAAATCCTCCTAAAGCCCACTGTACTGTCTTTTTGATATGCAATCTGTTGATTAGTACATACAGGCCCAGATGAAGGGAAAAAACAAAGATCAGCTTGATCCAAAACTTTTATGGCCCTCAAAAGGTTTTTAACTGTCGAGGCTCATTCAACACTGCTTCATGTAATGTGGTCCGCTTGAGATTGGGATATATCTTATTTTTGGTCTCATGCCATAAAAGGATGTGAAAAAATAGATGGACGGCATGGATGAAACACATACATCAGGTGGGGCTCACAGGGCACCGACCATCAGCCATTGGCCGGTGGCAGGGGAGTAGCCAATCCGTTTCCTAATACTCACAGATAAATCTCCCCCTCACAGATAAATCTTAACCTTTCAATTTCATGGCATACAAATAAACGGTTAGGATCTTCAAACTGACATTCCAATGGCTATACCAAGGTACACGACGTACATGTACCAAAGGTACATTTCATTACTTACCTTCCATAATCATATTAGCCATTCATATCTACTATTGTTACGTCTTATATCTAACCGTACATCCTACACTCATATCCATAGCTCAAGTGGTAGACTGAGAGAAAGATACCACTGAGGTCTTGGTTTGAATTCCCCAATGGGGTGGCTCACAGTGATGTGTGAACTGACAGTAGATGTACTAACAAGAAAAAAAAAATAACAAATAAATAAATAAACAAAAAAAAACCGTACATCCTGAGTTTGAAGATAGCCTGTCTCTGGACGACATGGGAGCATAAGCTTGTGAAATTTTGATATAATGTGAGCAAGTTATGACAGACTTTCGCAGAATATTGGAAATAATATTTTTTTCATTTTTAATATTATGTTAAAATAAATATTTAAGATTAGAAGTCATTATGTTAAATGAACAATTTTAATTAACATGGTTTAATAGTTTCTTTAGGATTTAAGCTTTGGTTGTTGATAAAAGAGCTTATGTATTGGAGAATACAACATGTGATTATTTTTTAAGAAAATTACTTTCATTCCCCCTCATGTGGGATGGAAAGGACTCTTTAATCATTTAATGCTTGAGGAATATGTGGAATTGTGAAATCGTCAGATCACCATAACTACGTTCTAAATTCTTGCATGAAAGTCCCCTTGGTGTAAACCGTTTCACTCGAGCAATTTATATCATACAAAAACCACTTCATATATCTAACTCTCTTTAAACTCACTGTAACAATATTGCTATAAGAAAAGAAATAAAATGACTTATAAAACCATTGGTCGTTACAATTCAAGACTATGAATTGTTGTTCGATGGGAAGAAAGTAACACCGAAGTCAACTCTTACCGATCAATGGGTGAGGTGCATTGGAGCTGCTGAGTTTTCCTTATAAGGGTTGGAACAATTATAGCCGATGCCCAAGGGGTAGCACTCTTGCCTTTACTTGTACAAGTAGTTAAGGAATTGGCCATCAGCCACCTAAGGTTGAGGGGAGATTGAGATGACCCCTACAGAGGTTTTATGAGATCCTAACCCTATAGGCACAAGGGTCATACAAGGCAAGTTGTGCTTTAATAGAAGGCCTTGTTTTGGTGAGAAGGTCATAATCATGGTGAGTGATACCGGAACATCGTTGAGGCTTTTTTGCAATTAAGAGTGTATTTCAGTGATGATTCGACATTAAAGTAATACCATCATTATAAATATTTTACTATTTATAAACTAAATACATGAATTGACGATCAAATACAAATGTAGTTAAGAGACATGTAAAGTAATTTATAATTATTACACGTCTTTCTTTCACAACACTACCATAGTAACTGAGAAGAGAAAAAGGCCTGAAGTTTTTCTCATGTTTTAAAGTGCAATATGGCTGTCCACTTATAGGGTTCAAATGACATGATAAGAAGATTAATTTTCATTCTTATTCCCATATATATATATATATATATATATATATATATATATATATATATATATATATATATTGTATATATAAGGTGGAGATAGAAATTTTCTTTCATATCCTTGGATGAGCGTTGAGAAGTGCACTGACTTGTGCCATAAAGATCGTGTACATATCACAAGTGTGGCAGCATGGCACAGTACATCTGAGATCCAATCCGTCCACTGGAAAGGATATAGTGATGCCCTAGCCTGACAATCAATTACTTGGCTGAAGTTTTCTAAACTCATCTGATGTCCTTAATTAATATCGTGGCCCACATGCTGAATGGACCACGTTTATTTTTGGGAAAACATGTAGAAGGTGGTACCAATCTCATATGGATGGATGGATGGATCTCGCAGGAGCCATGCTGGCGCATGTGTGGTGTGTAAATGAGCTTTATTGTAGACACGTGTGCAGTTAGCAAAGCTCTAACATAACACCTTAGCAACACAGTTATCTCTTTTATAATTACTATGCCTAACGTATAGAGAATTACATCCGTGAACTAGTTTAGACAAAAATCAAGTTGAGATGGAGAGAGGCCATAGGAGCCGTCGATTCATCGTTCCACAGGGGGAGATTCACCAGCAAGGAAGGATGCAAAGAAAGCAAGAGAACTGCTTGGTTTGAAAATAGGAACAGCATGGCCAGCTCCTCTAAATGTTGCGAAAGTGAGCCCTTCATACTCTTGTAGCCAACCACTTACCTGAGCCCATCATACAACAACATAATCACGTAAATACATAGCTATGTGTAGCATGTACACAAGTGTGTACTTAGTTGTTTGTATTCCTGCATGCATGCATGATGCACGTGTGCCATATTTTCTCTCTCTCTCTCTCTCTCTCTCTCTCTCTCTCTCTCTCTCTCTCTCTCTCTCTCTCTCTCTCTCTCAAGATAAAGTGATCTTTTGTGGAGGTCATGAAAATAGGTAATTTACAAAGGATCTAAGGTCACATTGATAAATTGCCATGTTGAAGAAATACCTGTTTCTCGTGATACCATGGCCTCCATGGACGAGTGATAGGTAGTCCCAGATCACGCAAACTGTACCTTGTAGACAACACAGGAACTCTTCCATCTGTATCTCCACTGACCAACAAATCTCATAAATCAATACAAGTTTCTATCTTACCATGCATATAGTTTTTAGGTGAATCCTGTTATAACTTAAGGTTTTTAGGTGCACCCCCATGGTTTTAGCGAGGTGGGTAGTCCTACCATAGATCCGGACGTCCACTAGCTTTTACAAACTCTTCATGGGCAACGGTGAAAAATCCGCTTGGATCAAGTATCCTTACCGTCCAATCGCAGCCCAATGAATTGGATCGTCTGTATCATTTAAAACAAGCGAAGGTCATCTATATAAATAATCCATTCGATGGGGTCCAACTTGGTTAGTCTCTAGTTCAAGAAAACCATGTTGATGAAATGAGTATAACTGTTTGTAAAGATTGAATTTGGTATTTGAAATTAATTTTATTTACAGTGTACAATAGTATTTATAGAATATATATGTACAATAGCAAAATCTAATCCTTTAATCTATGGTATTAAAAAGAGCAAAAGAGAAAAAAAGAATTAATACGGTTCTAATTAAAAATAGAGTTAGAGATAAGGTGAAGTAAATGGTCAATGCTCATCTTTAATACTGTTCCATCCAGACTTAAAAAATCACCCCAAATAAAAGAGAAGGCCAAAGTTCTAAAGGTTAGAATCCTCTTATAACTAGGATACTTTCAAGGTGGGCCATGAAATGCAGGTGGGTCCAGATTAATGATTGTACTGTTCAAGTATCTGAAAGAACATGGATCGAAAACCCAAAAAACTCGACTCAAGTCAATTTAGATGGGCCAAGTTGACTCGAAGACTCAATATTTAATTACTATATAAATAATAAAAAATATTAAGATGGATAATAAACATTTCAGATGGGATTTTTCAAACAAGTAATAAAGAAACAGAAGCTAAAGCAACAACTCAATTGGTGTGCTGGCTAGTTCCGAAGGTCAGGTCATGAGTCAACTCATCGATTCTTTCCGAGTCAATGTCGAGTCAGTTACAGTTTTGAGTTTTCCAGCGATTTGGGTTGAGTTAACTCGACCAAGTTTCAAGTCGAGTCAGTGATTTTAAGAACTATATATGTCCAAAACCACATGGGTGCACTTAAAGCTTAAGCCCTGTAATGTATTAAGGTTCATGTTTACCTGTAGACCCATATTCGGAGTCCTGCTGCAATAAGCTTCTTGTATATTGGCAGAACAGACGGCTTAGAATCCGCCCACCCATGAAATATTTCATCACTGCATTCAACATCATGACACGGATATCCCTTGAAATTCTGTCCTTTATATATGGAGAGAGATTCACATCTAGCCGATTAGACGAATAATTACTGTCCACCCAATGGGAAACTTCCAACCTCTCATGTGGGTGCAACATCCACCTCATCCAATAGGCCCAACCAACTTCTGCAAAAATCAGCACCATCCATTCCTCAGGTGGGCCACATCATATAAAATAATGCATTGCCACTTATAAATAACAGGATACAAAACCGTACACCTTATGAGTGGATGTGGCTGATTCATCCACATGGGATTCCTCATGGTGGGGCCAAACTATTGGGTGGTTTGGATGTAGCATGTCCACTGGGTGGACGGTAACTTTTCGTCCAACTGGTTGGATGAGAGCATTCTTTACAGAGAGAGAGAGAGAGAGAGAGAGAGAGAGAGAGAGATTACTTGCAGATGCTCCAGTTCTTAAGGTTGTGACCATCACTAACATGGAGGGCCTTTTGCACCTCAGGTCTGTTGTAGAAAACCTTGGCATAATCGTCAAGGCACGGATCATAACCGCCCATTATTCTCGGCATCTGATTAACCCGAAATCACCATCATTCATGTTATGAAAGTTAAGTCAAATCCAATGGCTCAGATTGCATTACAGAAATATAACCAGAAAATAAAGCTAGGTTTGTAAGGCATCAGGCATTCACCATCTTAGATGAGGACTTGTACACGAATTGCCTTGTGTTAGCATCCGAACCCATGGATGTGTTCATGCAAACTGATGTGTAGAGGCTATAGATATCGATCTGGTGATACTGTTTCATGACTTCATCAACTGCCTGAGTACATTCTTCATTGCTCCATGTATCATCTCTGTAGAAATTACAGGAGCTTTTGATGACTTTGTGAGTTTCATCAGACACAACAGCATGACTCCAGGCGTAATCCACCAGACCTTGCCAATCTAGAGCGTCCGAAGTTTCTGGGTTGCCCAGCTGAAATTAACCAGAGATTAGTCGTAGTATTGGAATTAAGAAAAAGTTTCTGGGTTGCCCAGCTGAAATTAACCTGAGATTAATAGTATTATTGGAATTAGAAAAAAATTAATGAAATGGCATTTCATGGTGTAGTCAAGACCATGAATCTGATTTGTGGATCATCAAACAATTGTACTGTGCGGGAGCCAAAAAAAAAACTAGTTTGCCAATTAGAAGTTCATTATCATCCAATTAATTACTAAATGGCAATTAAATTACACCAAATCCATGATGTAGAGTGGGTCGTGGACACTTTCATGTCCAAGATGGACCAGAGAAGGCCCGATCAGAGGCAGAAGTGAGACCATTAGAACCTTAAAATAGGCATATCTCACAAACTGGAATGAGTTATTTGACGTACAATATATGATTTTGGAGTAGGAGAAGCAACTTTAGCTAATTCCCAACACACTACGCCAGGTTGCCCATGCCAAATTTATGAGGTTCCATCAAATCGACGGTCGAAAATCCTTTTTAATTTTATTTTTACTATTTATAATAAGTTTTTGTTCAATCATAACTTTTCATCCTATGAGCTTTAGGAGTCTTGCCCAACTTGAAAAAGACTTAGAAATTTTAGGAAAATAACATGGTTAGGCCAAATTGAACACTTACTATTTTTGGCCGAAAACCATGAAGTCCAGTAGGAGGAATCATGGTCATCTATAAATAGTAAGTTTATAATTTATAGTAAGTCACGAATTTTAGGGATCTTGAGTTGGAATTTGATTCTGAAACTTTTTCCTATGTTTGGTATTACTATTTAAAGAGTTACAAATTCATTTTTATTATCAATCAAATTATTTTCGAATTTATTAAAATTTATTTTCAGTTTTTATTTCTCCTCATGGATTCAAGGAATCTATGTGAGGAGTCCAGAGAAGCTCCATGTGGATTCGGAGTCATTATCTCCTTGAGTAAGATGTTGATCGATTTCATCATGTCCATCCTTGAGTCAATCCAAGCAAGGACACAACTTTCCTGTAAATTAAGGCTACTAGAATCCCAGAAACGCGAGGTTCTTAGAGGCCACTCTAATGTTTGTGTTATATCCACTCTATTTATCAAGGGAGATCCAAACATCAAGTAGGCCATACCACAAAAAAGAGTAGGGATTGAGCACAATCATTAAAGCCTACTTGGGGACCAAAAGAAGTTTTACCTCCATTCCAGTGGAAATAACCTTATAACGGGTTGGATAGCATGCAAACATCATGGTGGACACAGGAAGATTTTCTCTGGTGTTGTCCACTTGACATTTAGATCTCCCTCGTGTATGTATAGCCATGTATAGCTAGGCTCATGTATTTAAAATAAATGGATGAACAAACATCACAGTGGGTTGAGTGTCCCTACCCTCGGTCTTGTAGGGGGGTGATCGGCCACTTCTTTGATATTACAGTAATCCAAATCATTCATCTGGTTGCCCCCCATGTGAATTTCTCTAGAATTGGATAGTCGAAAATATAGAGTAATATTCCACATCCAAACGTGACGGTTAACAATCCACACAACATTTAACTTAAGAGCAGTCAACCAGGAGAACATTGGATGAATAAGCTGAATCAAACTAAAATCATGCAGGTTGATCCCATTACAAGGTTCTGTTAGAGGTTTCCAGTTGTTTGATACAAGCTCATAAGTAGTTTTTTTAATTATTATTATTATTTTATTTTATTTTTTATTTATTACTTTTGATAGCAAATAAATTACTTTTCTAATAAAAGATAGTTTGGTAACCACTTTTATAAAAGTAGCTTATTAGTTAATACTTATTTTCAACCATAAGTAAAAAAATTTACTTTTTCACTTAAAAAAAAAAAAAAAAAGAAATTATCTCTTCGTGTGATCGACAGTCAACACCAAAGGAAGCCCGAGATGTTGGAGGCTAACTTCAAAGTTAGGTCCCACATGGTGGGCAGTCCACATAAAAGGCAAACTCCACATGCATTATGGACAATCCACATCTAATGTTCGACATGATGGATAGCACACATCCAAGGTGGCCCCACATGATGGATAGCCCGCATCCAAGGAGGCCTTGCAAGGTGTATGGTCTATAGTGAATGTAGGCCTTGCAAGGTGGATGGTCCATAGTAAAGGTAGAATCACAAGATGGACAATCCATATTGGGGTCAACATGGCCCAACATAATAATCAATCCACATCAAAGGTTGGCCTCACATGATGAATTGTAGATAGTAAAGATGGACCTCACATGAATTGGTAAAAATTGAAAGAGATTTTATTGAAAGATATTTTAAAAAATTAAAAGGAAAGAAAAAGATGATAAAGATATTTAAAAACTACTTATACTATTGGAAACCAAGCAAACTTTTCTATCTTTTGGTTGATATGTATGTTGTTTATGAAACATACTTATCCGATGAATATAATAAGCTACTTGAGGCATGAGTAGCTTAAGCAAAACGATTTAAGATCCAACAAATCCTTAATAATAAACAAGGATCATTCTCCCAAAAAAAAAAAGTACTAGATTAGTGGTTCATATTAAATGAGCTTAACAAAAGAAAATAGATACAATTCTTTAAACAAGAAAACCTAACTCAACTAAATACCTAATTGAGTCAACTTGGCCGAGTAGTTTCTCAATAACTCATACTAGTTTTCTCGAGATTTGTCAGTATTATTTAATAGTTAAAAATTAAATATTATATCTAAATAATGTCGAGCTGTGCCAAATGGAATCATTTATTATTATTATTATTGAGTTTTGTTGAGTGTGATGGTTTTGTCCACGGCAAGTTGATTTTTCATGGAGTTTTGACCAGGTCATGATCAGATTGAGTTTTTCTAGACTCTCAATCACATTTAGTCGAGCCCAGACGCATCAGGGTGAGTAGGACGTGGTTTTTAAAAGTTTTGAAACTATAATATTATCAAAATGTAAATGAAATGGCAGTATGCATGTATCTATGCTGGCTTAAAGTGTAGAATATTGAAAAAATACTAATAATAATAAATAAATAAATAAAAGAAACAGGGATCGTACCAAGAAACCCTTGAGATCAATGTGTAGAGAAGGATCCTTGTTCATGTCATAAATGACCTCGGCTAACTCCGGAACATACTTTCCTGCTTGTGGATGTCCAACCAGCTATTAGACCTTATCAAACACGTTTATTTAGAGGAATTATACGGTCCTGATGCACCAGTTTTTGTGTGTAGATCCCATGGTTGGGGGATTTGGACTTTTGATCCAAAGGAAGTCACAATAGAGAGGTTATTCATAAACTTTTCGACAGTTTAGATGATTCTAATCCTTAGATCAGTGGCCCAAAAACAAGGACCATGATGGTCCACAATAAGTGTCCTAGATAAGGGACAGAACCATTCAACCTGAATGTTGAACAGTTTTCTACTACGATGTGAGGTTTTCAGGATTCATGATATATAAAACCTGTGGTAAAAGTTTGATAGCGGCAGCCAACCTGATGCATTTCTCACAGGACTGCGATAGAGTGCATGCCACTAGCAGAGTTGAACAGTCTTCTCATCACCCAACAGTCTGGGTCACTGAACCATGGACCCCACTTCGTATTCAGACGCAGGACACCGTTCATATTCAGATGCATCAGGACATATAAGACATTAATGGATTAATATTACAATGATCTATAAGACAAAAAAATTACCAGCGTAGCTCTCGCCCGCAATGTAAAAACTTCTATTTCTGTAAGATGGAAACTTGTTGAACCACTTGTGCAGGAAAGTGTAGGTATCATTTGCTATTTGACATTTGAACACAGATTAATCAGCCTTCAAAATTCCCCCAAACTATTTCATTCTCTTGAAATGTGTTATCCAACAAATACATCCATGCATGTAATACAAATGTATATGCATGAAAATTAAAAGAATTAGGATCCTTTGCTTGCCATAAATTGGTTTTTCTTGTTTTCCTGAATTGTGATTGGTCAACATCATTACTTATGTTGTCAGCACTGTGCTGCATAATTAAATGTAGTATGTGATGATGTGGCCCAATCACATTGCAACAAAAAGATTTTTCTTATTTGTGGCAAGCTGAGGATCCTGATTCAAATGAAAAAATAGGCATGCGAGTATGTGTGTGTATGTGTTTATGTTTTTGGCATGCACACAGGCTCCCACATGGATATCGATGTATGTACATTACAGGTACGTATGTATATGTCTATTATGTTCATGTTAATGTAACAAACCTGTGAAGTCGTCGCCCAGAATAGTATAATCACTAGTTGTGTTTGAGTAGGAAAAGCCGACACCAACGGGAGACTCCAGAAATAACATGTTGGCTTCTGCAGCATGGGCATGAAGGTTTTTTAATTTGAGAATTTAAAATCCATCTGTGTCAACAAACTTAGGAATTTATGTAGCATGTGTGTGCAGGTGCATGCATGTACATGTATGCTTGTGCTTATATACGCATTTTCATGCATATATGTATCAGTATATATCAGGACCTTTGTTCCATGAATAGGGGTTGAATTTTAGCCCATGCCCATGTGACTTAACTATAAAAGGACCGATCTCTTGCGTTGCACCATATCCCACTGAAGAACACCCAGGACCTGCAATTAAAAAACACCCATGAGTCAGGACAGCTTTCTAGACAGCATGGAGTCATGGCCCGACATGAAACAAAAAGCCATCGTCATTGAATGAACCATATATTCAGATCATCGTACACATAAGGCCACGTGTATGGCATGGAAAGTGGGCCAACATTGATTGAATTAATTATAGGGGAATTGTATGTACACACCCATGGATTGAGGATTTGCAAACACCCATTTCAGCAATTTTGGCCTTTTGGAATGGCCCACTTTCTGTGAACTTTTTTATGAAACCGTTGACATTGTGATAGGAAATGCGTGTATACGTGTGTGTGATGTGGAGAGAGAGAGAGAGAGAGAGAGAGAGAGAGAGAGAGAGAGAGAGAGAGGAGTTTCTTTGTGTATTATGAAGTTTTCTTTTCCACTCCCAAGTCGAAACTAGAATAACAATTCAAGAGGATAAAGATCTATTATTATCCCACTTGATATATGGGCCAAGCTCATCCAGTCCACAAATTAGACCCAAACGGGCCCTTGTGGACAACTAACCATGCTCAATGTCTGAAGAAATTCCAACAAACACATGCTACATATGTATGATGATCAAAACATATGATTCACTGGCTAAATATTACTGAGTTTTTTAGGTCATTTTAAAATGGTTAGCATCTTCAGATCATGGGTGACCACATGGCTTGTGGTACCTACATGTGATATGTCCCATGAGAAACTAAAACAACCTTACCTCCATTGAGCCATAGCACCAAAGGTTTCTCCTCGGCGCGACTCAATGCCTCATAGAACCAATAGAAGAGTGCCCTTCCATTCTTCTCGTTTGCCGTCACATAGCCAGCATAGTGGCGAAAACATATCCTCGGTTGGCCAGGCAAATCAGTCACCATATCCTCATGTCCTAATAATCTCTCCCCCTTCTGACACGGCCCACGTCCATGTCTCACCCCAACAACAGCATTCTCCACACCAAAAGGAGCAAGTACCCACATGACAATGCACATCACCTTCACTACAAAACCCAAAATCCTCCACTTAGCCATTTGTATAAAGAACAACAAACAATCTTGTCTTCAAACAGCTCACACAAGAAAACCACACCTTAGAGCAACATATTTATACATGGAGAAGTGCTCACATCCCTATGGGTGGGTGGGTCGATAAGTAACCACCCACCCAGTAGATAACTTACAGTCTATCATGTTCTTGTCACATCCACCCTGTCCAATATGTTGGCCCCGCCATGAGGATCGCCTTATACAAAATTCAGTGCCGTCCGCTCATTGGGCGGGCCATAGCCGCTGATAAATAAGAAAATATGAGTATGGTCTGCCTGGTGAGTTGGTGAGTGGATGAACCTGATTTTACAGAAGGCGGTCCTTATGGTGGGGCCAACCTGTTGGATGGGGTTGGATGTCACACGAAGATGACATGTTGAAAGTTATTCGCTGGGGGGACGCCATCATACTGGTATAACCGGTTGGATGTGTATCTGTCAAATGTGGTATTCTTCAACCATGTCATAGGTGGATGGTGGTCAAAGATTTTATTAAAATAGCAAGTATATATGGACTGCCTACCTAGGAACTTCTGTTTCCTTTTTAGGGTAGAAGGAAAGTAGTCTGCTGCAGACTACTGAAGCGAAGTTCAAGTCGACTGGACTGGGCCATGTGTATCAGTGTAAGAGGTAGGGCCTACCTTGGATAGGCCATGGTCGAACGGATTTCTTTTTATGTAAAGGTGATCCAAAAATGGGCTTGAATGTAAATTGTCGACCATTTGGTCATTTTATCTATCCATAGATTGAAGGGATAGATTGTTTCTGAATCTCATATGTTTCCAATGGCTCGATGATGATGGGATTGACTGTTGAACGGTCCTGATCATCTATGTGCATGGCGCAACTAGCAGACTACAAATTCAATTCAGTAGTCCTTGGACTACAAGGCTAGCCTTCTTTAATTTTTATTGGATGCCAGGTATGTGGTTTCTGACGTGGATTTTGGTCAGGTTAAGAGCTTTTCTTGCTGGGAAGTGTCAGTGGAGACTCCATTTTAGGTGTTGGTTGTTGAAATCATGGTCAAAAGAAATCCTACTCCTTGTAGGGTAGCACTTAAAAATTCCACAGTTTGAATGGTATACATGCATAGCATTAATGAAAAATATTCAAACAATCCTAATGTGAGTCACATATCCAACAGTTGTAGGCAAAGAAAGCAACATAGCTTATAAAATTAATAAATTCTATTGCTATTTGTCATAGGCTGGAACCGAAAAACTTTGAGTCAACTCAATATCCAGCCAGGTCGACTCAACAACTCAACCCAACTCGACTCAATATTTAATAAGTTATAAATTAAATATTAAAAATAGAATAGCATTAATGAAAATATTCAAATAATCTTAATGGGAGTCACATATCCAACAGTTGTAGAGAAAGTAAGCAACATAGCTTATAAAATTGGCAAATTCTATAGCTATTTGTCATAGTTTAAGAACTTAAAAACTCAAGTCAACTCAATGTCCAGCCAGGTTGACTCAAAGACTCAACCCAACTCAACTCAATATTTAATAAGTTATAAATTAAATATTAGGAATAGAATAACATTAATGAAAAATATTCAAATAATCCCAATGGAAGTCACATATCCAATAGTTGCAGGGAAAGAAAGCAACATAGCTTATAATTAGCAAATTCTATTGCTACTTACCATAGTTTGGTAACACAAAAAACTCGAGTCAACTCAACGTCCAGCCGGGTTAACTCAAAGACTCCACCCAACTCGATTTAATATTTAATAAGTTATAAATTAAATATTAGGAATAGAACAACATTAATGAAAAATATTCAAATAATTCCAATGGGAGTTGCATATATCCAACAGTTGTAGGGAAAGAAAGCAACATAGCTTATAAAATTAACAATTTTTGTCATCGTTCAGGGACCCAAAAAACTTGAGTCAGCTCAATGTCCAGTCGGTTTCACTCAAAGACTCAACCCAACTCAACTCAATATTTAATAAGTTATAAATTAAATATTAGGAATAGAATAGCGTGAATGAAAAATATTCAAATAATCCCAATAGGAGTCACATATCCAACAGCTGTAAGGAAAGAGAGCAACATAGCTTATCAAATTAGCAAATTCTATTGCTATCTGTCATAGTTCGGGAACCCAAAAACCTCTAGTACAGCTGGGTTGACACAAAGACTCAACCCAACTCAACTCAATATTTAATAAGTTATAAATTAAACATTAGAAATAGAATAGCATTAATGAAAAATATTCAAATAATTCCAATGGGAGTCACATATCCAACAGTTGTAGGGAAAGAAAGTAACATAGCTAATAAAATTGGCAATTTTTATTGCCGTTTGTCATAGTCCGAGAACCCGAAACTCGAGTCAACTCATCCTTCAATATGGGTTGACTCAGAGGCTCAACCCAACTCGACTTGGCCATATTTAATCATTTATAAATTAAATATTAGGAATAGAAATAAATATATAACAAAACTATAATAAGTGACGTAAAATACAAAAGTTGTCAACATGGTCTGCATCCCAAGATATAGTTGTGATTCACATAACACAGCACAGCTTCCAACAACAACTAATATTGTCAACCTTGCATCAGCCCTTCTCCCTTATCATTCCCACCTCTGCACTATCCAATGTCACAAGACCATGGGCAAATGTAGGAAGCTCTCCTCTACCACTGATGGTCGAGTCGACTTAACGAGTCATCCTGAGTTGAGAATGACTCAAACCTAGAACCTGGTTACCCATTTAACACTCAGTACCCAAGTTTCGAGTCAACTTAGAAAGTTTTAGACAGTTTTTGTAATGGTCTAGAAAAATAACTTTCTAGAAAAATAACTTGCAATTTTTGGTATTTCTGCTGATAATAGAATTTTCAAAAGTATGAAATAATTGATGCGTGCCTCATTCCATGATTTCTGAAAATTCTACAAAGGGTAGAAGTCCAAAAAATGCAAACTTCTTTTTTAAACCCCAAAATGTCCTCAATGATTTTGGGAAATAGTTAATTCATCTTTGTCAATGTCATTTGCTTTCTACTTTTAAAACAAATAACAAAACATCTCTATAAATAGTTGGCATTGGTACCATTGGAGCTTTAGTCTTTTTATGCTTAAATACTTAGTGAATGATTATAGAGGTTTGATAATTCCACACGTCTGTAGAGACGTGTGCATCCGCATGTGGACACGTATGTAAAATAATTAAGATTTGATCTTTTCATAAGGTTGGTAATATTGCTTAGATCTTCTTGAAAAATAAAAGAAAATAAAAAAGGCACCTCCACTCTTCAAGTAGGCTACAATACACATAGTAAGTTAATTTTGACAGGAGGTGGTTTGGCTAGTGACCCCAACACCAGCCAACTAGCTGGTGTCAAAGCTCCATGGGCCCCACCATGATGTATGTGTTTTAATTGATCACAGTATCTATTAATTTTTCCATCTCATTGTAGAGCATGAGTCCAAAACTGAGATAGATGCTAATATCAATTGGATCATGCCATGGGAAATAGTGGGGATTGAATGCTTACGGTTGAAAACTTTTTGGGAGCCGCTGAGGTTTTTGATTAAGCTGATATTTGTGTTTTTAAAAAATGGGCGTTAATCAATATTATTTTCCCGTGGTGTAGTCCACTTGTGATTTAGATATCCCTTTTTTTATCCTGCCCTAAAATAATTTGGCTAAATAAGTGAATGGTATGGAAAAAATAGATACATCATTCTCGAGGTCAAAGAACTTTGACACCGGCTAGCTGGCTTGTGATGGGATCATTGGCCAAACGGCGTCCATTTTTACCGGTCATTCATTTGTTTTAATGCGCCAGTGCCCACCTGGGATGTGAAGTGGCTTTTGGGACAGAAGATGCTCATCAAATCGAATGATGAGATCTCATACCTGTCCCGCATTGCGAAACATGCGACGACTTGTAGATGTGGATGGCTCCCTTTTATGGACGTGCCAGCTCCAACAAGGATGGTAAATATTACAGATGCCCACACCACTTATGTGGGGCCCACCTACAAAGTAGGCTACCTTTTCCTGTTCATTCATTTGTTTTTATGTGCTGTGGTTAGCCTGAGGTGTGAAGCCGTGCGCTTTATTTTTACTACAGAATATGCCCATCAAATCAAAAGGTCTAGATCTCACGTGTCACATTACCATACTGTACATGGCCCCACTTATAGATATATACGATTCCTGATTCCTGGTGTGTGGATGTGCCCGCTCATAGTAGAATTATTATTATGAGATGTCTTGGATTTGTACAAGTAAATGAGGGTGTGATTGATGTCCATCAATTGAGTAAATTTTGAATCATGCATATTGGTCTCTAGATAGTTTTGAAAAGTCCCGTTCAAATCAATAAATTGACAATTTTTTGAAAATATATCTAAACTCTCTCAATACTTTTGGACATGTTTTATCGCTTGAATATACTAGCTTGATCGATTAGTGTCAATCGATCAATGTTTTGATTGATGGCACATATGATTTCACAGAATTATATAGTTTATTTCTTATTCCGAATGTAACACTATTTATATGAGGGTGTAACACGGGGTTGGAGCATCCTAAGTGATTCTAATAGGAGCTTAAAGGTTTGTAAGCTTTGGAGGAGAAAATGAAGGTTTTTGACATTATTGGTTCTTATCTTCTCTTGTAATTCATTTATCATGGTGATATGTTGTCACTTTGTACCATGGTTTTTTTTTTTTTTTTTCCACGATGGTTTTTTCATGTAAAAACTCATGCATTCTTTGCGTTTGTGATGGCTTTTTTATTTTTTGGAAAAGGAAGTTCCATTAATTGAAAAAGAAGTACAGAAAAGAAAGTTCTATTATTGCATATGTGATTGCTTGATTGAATTTATCTTTTAATTATTTGATCTGAATTTGAGATTTGCTTCTGCAACTTTTCAAACAAGTGGTATAAGAGTGAACGTTATGATTTGAATTTAAATCTAAATTATGTTGATGAAATAATGGAATGTGAAGTACAAAATGGAGAAGTTTACCGATAAAAACAACTTCAAATTATGGAAGGTGAAGATGAGAAGCCTCCTAATTCAGCTAGGACCGCAACATACTCCTTGGTGTTGAGAAGCATGCATTCAACATTTATAAGCGATGTGTTGTGGGCCTTGCACAAAACCTTATGAATTAGCCTCTCAAAACAAATCGAAATTATGGGATAATAAAGCAATGAAATAAATTAAAGCACAAACCACAAAACACAAGAGATTTTTATTGGAAAACCCTTAAAGAGGTAAAAACCATGGGACCTCGTCCAGATCAACAATCCACTATGAAGTAGAACGTTACAACCTTCTTCACTTATGCATGAGTGGATAAACCATAAGAGAATAAAAGAAAAACGGAGAGATCTCACCAATCATGAGGACGTAGAAGTACTGAGATGTAGAGTGCACAGTGGATCACCTCTACGAGCAGAACCTCCCTTCCACTAGCTTTCTCTCTCTCTCTTTCTCTCTCTCTCTCTTTAACACCTTTGATAGCCCTAAACCTTTTAGAAAACTCTTGCAAAGCTTTAGAAAACTCTCTTGCATTACCTAGAAAAGCCATAGGCACCCCTATTTATAGTTTAAGAAACTCCCTTTTGCACCCCTTACGAAAGGGCATCAGATTTTCACCGCGTAAGATCCAGACTCAAATCTGCATAACCTTGATTGGTTGAGCAGAGTCTTCGACTAGTCGAGACTGTTCACTCGACTGGTCAATCATTGTTCACTCAATTGGTCGAGCAGCGCGGTGATTCCACTGTTTGTGGCATCCGAACTGCATCACATATCCTCTGACCTGAGGAGAAAAACCTCATCAAATTTCTCAATTTCTGACTCAAGAGGAATTCACCTTCTTTAAGCTAACCTGATTTCTACAAACCTCAAACTTGCCCTTGAGCAAAGCCTTGGTCATCATGTCTGACCCATTATTGTCCGTGTGGACCTTCTCAAATTGTAACACCTTCTGTTCCAAAGTATCCCTAAGTTAGTGATACCGAATCTTTATGTGCTTCGACTTGGAGTGTTGACTTGGATTCTTGTTCAGTGTATAAAACTTTAACTATCACAATAGACCACGTGCTGCTCCTACTTCAGGCTAAGTTCATATAGGAACCTCTTTATCCAAAGCATATCTTTATATGCCTCTGTGACTGCAATGTAGTCGGTTTCTGTCGTCGACAATACTACGACCTTCTATATCTTACTCTACCAAGAAACTGCTCGCCCTACAAATGTGAACATGAACCCCGATATAGACTTCTTGGAGTCTATGTTGGCTGTTATATCTGCATCTGTGTAGTCCTCTAAAACAGATTTTCTGTCACCATAGTATAGGCTCAATCTGGATGAGCCTCTTAGATACTGTAGTATCCATTTCACCGCTGCTCAATGCTTTTTACTAGGATTGGCAGGATACTGGCTGATAACACCAACTGCATATGCTATGTTTGGGCGTATACATACCATAGCATACATCAAACTTCCTACAATTGACGTGTAGGGTATCTTCTGCATCTCTTCCACCTCTACCTTTATCTTGGGATACTGCATATCGCTCAATCTAAATTGACCATCCAATGGAGTACTGACCAGCTTCGTTACATTTATATTAAATCGCTCTAGGACTTTCTCAATATACCGCTCTTGTGATAGCCAAAGCTTCTTTCTGCATCTGTCACGGGTTATCTCGATTTCTAGGATCTATTTAGCTGGGCACAAGTCTTTCATCGCGAACGACTTGTCCAACTCCTATTTCAGCCTGTCAATCTTCTTAATGTCTTTTCCCATGATGAGCATGTCATCAACGTGTAATAGCAAAACTAAGAAATCACCATCTGAGAACTTGCGCATGAACACATAGTGGTTCGACTTCATTCTATCATATTCATGCTTCAACATGAACGAGTCAAACCTCTTGTACCATTACCGTGGAGCTTGTTTCAGCCCATACAAGATCTTTCTTAGCCTATACACCATATGCTCTTTGCCCTTGACTTCGAAATCTCTGGTTGGTGCATGTAGATCTCTTCTTCCAGGTCACCATGGAGGAAGATAATTTTAATATTTAACTGTTTTATCTCCAGATTCATGCTAACCGCCAACCCAAGCAACACCCGTCTGGATGTCATCTTCACCATTGGTGAGAATATCTCCTCGAAGTCTATGCCTTTCCTCTAACTAAACCTTTCACCACAAGTCTGGCCTTAAACCTCGTTTGTGAATTCTTTTGCTCAACCTTCTTTCTGAACACCCACTTGTTTCTTAAAGCTTTCTTTCCCTTAGGCAATTTTACCATATCATAGGTGTGGTTCTTATGCAAGGATTCCATCTCCTCTTGCATAGTTTCAACCACTCCCCCTTATGTTGTCGGATAGGGCCTCAAATAATCTTCTGATTTTTCCTCATCAGTAAGCATAATATACTCATGCAGCGAGTACCTCTTAAACGACTGTCTGTCCCTAGATGACCTCCTCACCTATGGTTTAACATGTGGATCAAATAGGGGTTGCTCCCCTAGTCCATCTTCTGTAGGAACTCCTTCATCCTCTGCACCTTATTGTACTCCCCTATCATTAGGCACCACGGGAGGAAGAACTGGATTCGTGTCCTCTAACTCACCTCAAATAGGTTAGTTCGTCTCTAGCTTACCAATGTCTTTTATACACTGATCTTCAAAGAATATCACATCTCTGTTCCTAACGAGTTTCTTCTCAGTCGAATCCCACAATCTATAACTAAACTTTTCATCACCATACCCCAAGAACACATACTACTTAATCTTCATATCGAGCTTGGACCTCTCGTCCTTTGGTACATGAACGGATGCTCTGCATCCAAACACCCTAAGATAACCGTACGATGGATCTTGTCCAGTCCACACCTTCTTAAGTACTTCTCCATTCAACGGGGCTGATGGAGACCTGTTTTCAAATACACTGTCGTGTGCATTGCTTCTCCTTAGAATGTCTTGGGCAACTTCGCATAGGATAACATGTATTTGATTCTCTCCACAACGATGCGATTCATTCGCTCAGCCACACCATTATGTTGGTGGGTCTTAGGAACCGTCTGTTCATGTCGTATACCTAAGGACTTATAATACTTATGAAAGTCACAAATATATTCACCACCATTGTCAGTGCGGATGCACTTCAATGATCTACCCAACTCTCTCTCGACCATAGTATGAAATAGTTTAAACAAACTAAACATCTCGTCCTTGGATTTCAAAGAATAAATCCAAACCCTCCTAGATGCATTATTTATAAAAGTGATAAAATACAATGCCCCACCTAAGGTTGTTTCCTCATAGGACCACAAACATCAGAATAAACCAAATCTAATGCATGTAGTTTATTAACATGAGAAGTAGATTTAACAAATGAAGCTCTATGTTATTTCCTTGATAAACAATCAATATTGGTTTTAAGAGGTATACCTATCACGTCTGAAAGGAGCCGCTTCCTCGCTAGTTGAGAAGCCCTTTTTCACTCATGTGGCCTACATGCATGTGTCACATGTCAATAGTTGAATCTTCCACTGCGTTCAACCCACCCTTACACACACTGACACTTGCCTTGTACATGGTACAACACTTCTTTCTTCTGGCTGCAATCAACGAACTCTTGATGAGCTTCCAACGCCCACCAGCAAAATGACTTTCATAGCCATCATCATCCAACCTTCCTGTCGACATCAAGTTGAGGAGAAGGTCTGGAATATGCCTCACATCCCTGAGAACCAATGTGCAGCCCACATCGGTCTTCACTCAAATATTATCGACCCCTACGATCTTTGATACGCCAGAATTTTTCATCTTCACGGTCCCAAAGTCAATTGACTTGTAGCTTGTGATGAAGTCCCTGCGTGGAGTTGCCTGAAACGAGGCTCTCAAGTCTATCACTCAGTCAGTGTCCTGACTCATAATCGTGAGACATACATTATGATCTGCTGAAAGAATAACTACAACGTCGCATCTGAAGCGACTGCAGTGAAATCTAATTCATCTTCCTTCTCTTTTCCTTTCCTTTTTTGTTGTTCTTATTCTTATGACATTCATGTTTATAATGGTCATTCTTGCCACAATTTCAGCATTCAACATCCTTCCTGGTACTTGACTTACCTCTTGATTTATCCCGGGCCTTTCTGCCTTTTCTGTTCTTTCCTCTCCCCCGTTCTTATGTCACAAGAGTCTCTTACAGAGTAGACCCCTGAGACTTCCTCTTTGTCTCCTCATTGAAGAGACAAGTAGTAACCTATTCCATGGATACCTTTCTATCTGCCGCGGAGTTACTTAGACACACCACTAATGTCTTCCAACTATCAGACAATGAGCTAAGCAATAGTAAAACCTGTAATTCATCGTCCAGGACCATCTTAATAGCGGAGAGCTGGTTCAATATATTGCTGACCTTATTCATGTGCTCAGCCACATAACCACCATCTTTGAACTTGAGATTCACAAGTCATCATATAAGGAAAATCTAATTGCTGGTTGTCTTCCTCTCATATAACCCTTGCAATTTCAGCTATAGGTTAGTGGCTGAGGTCTTCGTAGACACATGATGTAATACGGAATCGTCCAACCATTGTCTAATAAACCCCATCGCCTTTCAGTCCAATTTCTTCCAATCATTATTTATCATATCCTTTGACTTTGTTAATATGCCTTGAATTGGAGAAAATAAGTCCTTGCAATAAAGCAAGTCCTCCATCTTAGCCTTCCATATGGTCCAGTTAAAACCATTAAAACTGATCATCCTTGACGAGTCACTTTCCATAATTTAGAATTGATTCCACTTCGTTCAACTAACCTAAACGCTTTGATACCACTTTGTTAGGGGCCTTGCACAAAAACTTAGGATCTAGCCTCCCAAAACAAATCAGAATTATATGATAATAAAACAATAAAATAAATCAAAGCACAAACCACACAACACAAGAGATTTTTACGTGAAAACCCTCAAAGAGGTAAAAACCACGGAACCTCGTCTAGATTAATAATCCACTATGAAGTACAACATTACAACCTTCTTCACTCACGAAGGAGTGGATAAACAATAAGAGAATAAAAGAAAAACGGAGAGATCTCATCGATCACGAGGATGTAGAAGCGTTGAGATGTAGAATGCACAGTAGATCACCTCTACGAGCAGAACCTCCCTTCCACAAGCTTCCTCTCTCTCTGTCTCTCTCTCTCACACCTTTGATAGCCCTAAACCCTTTAGCAAACCCTTGTAAAGCTTTAAAGAACTCTCTTGCATTACCTAGAAAGGCCCTAGGCACCCCTATTTATAGTTTAAGAAACTCCCTTTCGCACCCCTTGCGAAAGGGCATTAGATTTTTACAGTCCACGCAGGATCTGAACTCAAATCTGTGTAACTTCGACTAGTCGAGCAGAGTCCTCGACTGGTCGAGACTGTTCCCTCGACTGGTCGAGCATTGTTCATTGAGTTAGCTTGACTTTGAGTCAAGTGACCCTCGACCAGTCGAGCACTGTTCACTCGACCGGTCGAGCAGCGTAGTGATTCCATTGTTTGTGGCATCCGAACCACACGACATCTCCTCTGACCTAAAGAGAAAAATCCCATCACGATGAAGAATGAAAAGAATTGGATGAAAGATCGAAAATCAGGCCCAGTCCAAATATGTTTAGCAAATGACGTTCTTTACAATGTCCTTGATCAAAATATCGCCACAAGACTTTTGAAGAAGTTAAATAGCTTATACATGACGAAATCATTATTGAATTGTCTGTATTTGAAAAAGCAATTCTATGATATAAAGATGGCAGAATAGTCAAATCTTAATAATCATATATGCATTTAATCACATCATTACAAATTGATAAGTGTCGAAGTGAAGATTGGCGAAGAAGATTAAGCCCTAATTCTATTAAACTCTCTTCCAGAATCTTACGATAGCTTTATAAACATTATGTGCTGCAGTATAAAGACAATTAAAATAACTCATGTTAGGATGTGAGCCCCAAAAACTAAACAAATTTATAGCTCAAGAAGGCCATGACAAAAGCGTATAATTACCATTAAAACCTTCCTAAGGCTCGTTATAAAGTTTACATGTCACACAACCCATTCATTAGAAGTCTCCACGGGATGAAGTGAAAAGAAAATATCATTTCGACCCTTTACTTTGGTGAACTAAGCAAAGGTTTCAATGGTTGGGCGTACCTATCTCCTCATGTAAAATACTTGATTGTTGGATCTACCTTATTCTTGGGGTCACCTGCTAAGGTGAACTTGATCCAACTCATGGATGGATAGCTCTTGGTCCAACTCATGGATGGATAGCTCTCTCTCTCTCTCTCTCTCTCTCTCTCCACGGCGACACCCTTTCTTCCTCTTCCTCCCTCCCTTTCACTCTCCCCAAAGCAACATAAACCAAGGTGCATACTAAGTGGTAACAAGTGTACTTACTTGCAAGAAATGTACCATGGCAGTATGGACATATATAGCCCAATGAAACAGTGTTGCATGGGTACTTGGCATGCAATGCCTATGATGGAAAGGAAAATTTTCCCCATTCAACATGATGATTTTGCCCTTTTCTCTGAATGCCTTACATTTGATACACGGAATGATACATTTTCATTGAATTATGTTATGTGTTTACATAAGATTTTGTTTCCTCTATTTACAAGCAAGTCACATCATCATCATACATTGCAGTATGACATGGTCGCGGGCACTTTTTTAAAAGTGCAATATTATCTTTGCACTAAAGCGAAATTATTATCAGCACTTCATCATCATTAAATGTTAGAAAAATGAGCCAATTTTATGTGGCGAACATTGTGGAGGGTGACTGAGGTTGAAGAAAATTGAAACCGATACACACCAATATCAAAAATTCAATTGTCTAACCATGACTAGGATTCCATTTTTCTTAGTTGGAGACAAGACCTCGTTTATCAATGAAATTTTCTGCCATGATGTTATCCGGCAGATGTGGGGCCCATGTTATGTATGCAGCACATCCAACCCGTCAATCAAATGTGTGACCTCATGTTACCCCGAAACCCAAAAAATTAAATCCATCAAAAACCCAGGTGGGCCACTGAACAGGGAACAAGTTGGGGTGGAACTTCAACCATTATCGAATTTCACAGGGGCTACGTTAGTTATAAAATAGACTAATTTCATCTGACCCTCTGAAATCAAAGGTGGTGCCCCTCTCAAACTTGATCACATTGGTGTGGCCCACCAAATTTATATATCAGTATGACTTTTCTGCCTTAGAGATAAATACGCTGACGCATGAATTTGGATGTCATGCATGCATCACGTGAACCCCACATCTGACAGGTACCACCTTAGTTTAAGACGGTACCAACACCACTAGAGCGCACTTCTTTTAAATAATCAAATTACCACAAAGTAGTAGTAATTTATGCTTGTGAAAACCGTTCCACAAAAATAAAAAATAAAATAAAAATCCCATAATATGAAAGTGGTACTCCACATCCTCCCAAACATTGTCTTAGTACATGGTGGGAACCACAAATGCACTTCCACTAATCCACTTTTTCCTGGTGAGCCATTGATTATTTTACCCTGGGTAATGATCCTAGAGTGAAATTGATAATCTGGACCAACTATTTGGTCCAGCACACCCTCCAATGGACCATCGAGTGAGAAATCAAATCACCGCTTTTGGAAGATCCAAGCCGTCCAATTGATTGATTAGCAAAAATGAATTGTAAATAGAAGTTATGACAAAAATGGTCCAATCATGGAAGTAGATTGGGCCATACAATCATAACCGTCCAATTGGTGTGTTGAGAAATGGACAGCTGTGACAAAATTGACCATCACTTGAGTAGTGTGTGGTGGTAGGTAGGGTTGTCAATGATACCTAAATCCATAGACATCTTGCACCATGGATTTGGGGGGCTTCGAGCCCTGTTTGTGTGGCACCATAAAGTTTTTGAAATTAATTGAGGTAAAAGCTTGGATTACATCTAAAATCCTTTAAAGAGTTGCATGCATAACATGTGTGTTACTAGGCTATTAATATATTGGGCACATGGCCCACTCACAATATCCTAAAACAATTAGATTATCAATTGCATCACCATAATTACTTTAATATGATGATTTGTTCCATCCAAACATTGTTCATATACATTAACAGTTAAAAATTATTGGTTACTCACTTGGATGTGATCATCTTGTGCTTGTGGCCCACCTGAGACTAGGATTTCATCTTTTTCAGGCAAAGTATATATCTCAACGGGCTTATTACAACCATTGTGTCTAGCGGAATTAATCAATAGTAACCATTGGACACATACCCAGATCCATAGCTCAACTGGCAAATTGAGTGGAAATACCTCATTTTAATGCTCGAGGTCTTGGCATCGATCCCCAGCAGGGGTGGTTAACACGGAGTGTTAGTGTGTGTAATGACATGGGTACGTACTAATAAGCTAACCAAAGAAAAAAAAAAAAAAAACCCAATTAGAGACAACCAGATCTATAGCTCAACTGGCAGACGCAGTGGCAATTCCTCGTATCAACATTTGAGGTCTTCGTATCAATCCCTAGTGGGGGTGGCTAGAATGGAATGTGTGTACTGACATGCTAACCCAAAAGATCCAAAAAAAAAAAAAAACCGTTGGATGCCCATTACAAATCATATATATTTTTCATTTCATTTTTACTAAGGATGTGTTTGGTTGCACCACATAGCATGATATCTCATTACTGACTTATCTACACTTAAGTTGATTAAATGATATTTTGTGAAATTTTTTGCAAACAAACACAGCCTAAATTACATTTGTTTAGGTTTCCAATATGTGTACTGGATAAGGATACGAACCAAATTACCTGATTCCATATCCGCAAACGGCACCCACCCACGGTGGCAGATTAGATGCGCCAGCCCAGCCTCACCGATGCGGCCCTTGTTGTGGGGCCTACCTTGATGTATGAATTCTATGTTCATCATTTCAAGGCATGAGCCCAAAATGAAACAGATCAAAAAAATCAGGGAATCATAGCATAGGCAGCAATGGTGATTGAACGCCTTTACATTAAAAACTTCCTAAGCCCCACAGTAATGTTTTCATAATGCTTATTTTCCATCCAACCGGTTGATAAGGCCACATATAAACGTGGATAAGTAAAATAAAATTATAATAATAATAATAAAGAAGAGGAAAACAAATATCAGATCAATCCAAAACTTTGGTGGCTCATTAAAGGACAATCACGGCTGTTTTTTTCCCACGGTATAGTCTACCTGAGAACTGGATCTGCTTCATGTTACGTGGTCATGCCCTAAAATAATCTGAAAGAAGAAAAAAAGAAGATGGACGGTGTGGATATAGAATACATACATCAAGGTGGGCCCCACGGTATTTTGGGTGAGGCCCGGCGGCACTTAATCCATTCCCCCACCCAGAAAAAACCAGATTGTAATCTCTTAATGGGGTCCGGAAAGAGGAGACCAACCCAAATCCCATCCATTGATGGACTTGATTATAATTTACTTTAGAGAATAACCGAATATCATAATGAGTAGTGGAATTGAAATGGATGGCTTGGCAGGTCTGAACATTGCTCTGACTATCATGGAAAGTGATGTCCATGGACATCCATATCTGCATGTAGGAAAACATGATTCCCACTTTGGGTTTATCTCCGTGGGCACGTGGAAATTGCACGGATTTTGTGATTCGTAGCTCCTTATCCACCACCACCACCACCAGCTTTGGAAAAGGATCAACATCATTTCCACTCAGGAAATGGACCTCATGATGGATGAATGTCTTTATCCATTGATTTGCTGATCCCTGGTCCCGCTGCCGTCCATGTGCGCCCGCAAATTCCACTGTGCCCATCATGGTTTTTAGACTCAGTTATTTGGATTGACTTGTACACTCGGGTGGTGACTGTTGGAAAATATGTTGGAAATATTGAAAATAAAAATAAAATAAAATAAATTATTTTTTGCTTCATAGCTGAATCATGTAAAAATTATGTTGTCCTTAAAGTGTGATTCACCCCTTATCAATTACTAATAGGTTACAAGCGAATTGCTTACAGTATAAGACAAGTCTATTTGGATCTCGAATTTTCAACGCAGTTGATCTTCTGACAAACTCAAAACAACGGACGTATTTGTAATATTATTATATGGAGATGATTTCTCTGAAATCTAATGGATGATGAGAGATCTGTTGGAGTTGATTGATTTTTGAACAGGAATAGTCCGGTTTACATATACACCAGGAGAGTGGACCATTGCTAGGTGTCCATCAATGCTTCAAAATGTTTGAAAAACGTTTCTGCCCGTTAATCATTAATTTAAGCCGTTTCTAGTCGTTGAATTAAAAAATTTGACCATTGGATCATCATAGCCTGTCCATTTTCGAAGCGTCGTGGCTTTTAAGGTTGCTAATCATTCTAAAAAATGGCTAACTGTTTAAGATTAATAATCTAACTGTTCTCTTTAGTCTATAAAATCCAAGCTCATATCAGACCCCTCACACCCAGGCTCATTTCAGAACACTCGCACCATCTCGAGACAGTTTGCGTAAGGTTACTAGCAAAGTGCAAAGTGTGTCACTACAACCACACTACCCACACCCTCACATGTGCCCATGCCCGAGCGTGCACGTGTGCGTCTGTTTCAATGTGTAGCACTGGAACACACAACTCGAGGATTTCAATCTCCGAAAACAATAAGAATACTATACGCACCTCCACATATAAACCAAGTGTAAGACCCGTATCTTGGTCCGTACCTTTCCGTAGACTTTCGCGGTCTTACTGGTCGAATTCCAGCAACTTTCGACCCTTAACCGATATCGACGCGCGACCCTGATTCATTTACTGACAACCCGAGTCGACTCAACCCAAGACCACTACTATAGCGACCGCGCCGTCGTTGCGGTTCCGATGCCGCGACTCGCGGGCCGAGGCGATACCCTGGTCAAGAGTTGTAGACCGACGTTCGGTGTGAGGAAACACCGTGCGTTGCGAAACTCAAGAGAATCTCTACGATGTGTCACATCAATCACATCAATCACATCAATCAATCAATCCATCAATCATATACATGTCAAGTACACATCACTTTCACCCCTTTTTCCAAGCAACCACAAAAGTCTTCCTAATCCATACCTCTCTTACACAAAAAGCCACAAAAGTCTTCACCTCTCATACCTCTCTTACACAAAAGCCTCAAAAGTCAAGCTTTTTTTACACAACCATCACTCACCACATCCATCCATCACTCTCTCTCTCTCCCTTTACAACTCTCTCTCTTTCTCTCTTTCTCATTTCAAACCCCAAGCAAGCTCCATACGTATGAGGATTTCTTCAAAAATTTTCAAGCTCCAAGTATGGTCCACTTTCCTACCCCATCATCTCCCATCTCAACCCTCCATTCTTCATCTTAACCATTGAAATCCAAGCTAAGGTGTCAAGGAACCTCTAGGAGCAAGAAGATCGGACGGTGGGTGCCTTTATAGGGTAATTTCTTTCTTATTTTTATGATGCGCCAAGTGAGACCCACCGATCAATGGTGTGGATCTCACTTGGGACCCTAAGTTGTGGCCGATGGACCACTTGGATCATCATGATCATTCCATGATGGGGCCATTCTCCATGGACCCCATCATAATATTTATTTCATTTAGAAAGGTCATCTAGACCATCCATATTGGTGGGGAAAGGATCCCCACCGTTGATTTTAAGTTTTGATGGTCCCTTATGCTAAATGACCCACTTGATGTATGATTCATTGCAAGGGAGGGCCCATAGTGTCGGGGTCCCTCCATCATAAGCGTGTCTCACTCTCCATGTCTCTCTCCCTTTTTATTTCTTTTTATTTTATTTTTATTCTATTTTACGTAATAGGCTTATGTGGCCCACTTGAATGGACCCCACCTTGAGGTATTGTGTCCAAGTGTCCTTTAAGTGGGGCCCACCTTAAATGTTGTAGCTGCATCATCCATCTGTGGTGGCCCACTTCAACAGGGCCCACCATAATGAATTTAGGACTGAACCGTCCAGCGTCTGGGACACTGGACGTCCCTGCTTGTAAACCAAAACAAAAAAAAAAGAAGGAAAAAGGCACTTTTGGGGTGGTCCACTTGCTTAGGCACCACCTTGATGTAAGTATGAAATCCACACCGTCTATTCCATTCTCCATCTAATTTTAGGCGTTGAGCCAAGAGTTGGGGTTGATTGGGAGATCAGGTGGGCCATAGCGTGGTGGGTTGCATCCCTACCTTTCAAAAGATCATTTTCTAATTTATTTTATTCTTTAATCATAAAAAAAATACTGTATATTAGAACCGTTGGAATGGTTACGAGCTGAAGAACGCAATGGCCGGGGCGGATTTCATTTTAGCGGGCCCCACGTGTGAAAAACCTCCGGAAAACGGGTTTTTCCAAGAAATTGCAAGAGGCAAGCCTCTCTGCCATCTGACATGCAGCAGCAGCGGCTGCACGCTGCTGCATGCAGCGTATGGGACGGGCGGCCGCTGGCCACCCACGACCCTGCACGTGGGCCCCACAGTGACGTTTATTTGCGATCCAATCTGCTCGTGTGGTGGGCCACCTCCTGAAGTGGGCCCCTGCCAAAATTCAGGCCCATTCAAGGCTCAGGTGGACCACACCAGAGGAAACAGTGGTGGCTAAAAGCCTACCCTTGAAGCTCTTTTTTTTTGCCACAGAAGTGTTGGATCAAGCTGAAATTTATGTTTTCCCTTCATCCAGGCCTGAGGGACCTCATGAACGGACTGGATGGCATCTAAGCATTTCTGTGGGCCCCACATGGGACCCACAATGATTTGTGATTTTTGAGTCCACCGTCCAGGCGGACAGTGGCACCCACCTTAATGCAATCGTACTCCCACCGTCCAGGCGGACAGTGGCACCCACCTTAATGCAATCGTACTCCCACCGTCCAGCGGACGGTGGGGCCCTTGGTGTAATTTAAAAAAAAATAAAAATAAAAATGTTGAGCTGTTGGTTGGGTGGGCCGCTCATATATGGGTTAAGCCCATTTGATTTGTAACAGGCCTATGGGCTAGGCCCATTTGAATTACAAAAGGACTATGGGTTAGGCCTATTTGATTTATGAGATGCTTATGGGTTAGGCCCATTTGATTCATATAAGGCCTATGAACTTGGGCCCACTTGATATGTAAAGCCTATGGGCTTAGGCCCACTTGATATTTAAGGCCTATAGGTTTAGGCCCAATTGATATGTTCTAAGGCTATGAGACTAGGCCATTTGATATATTGTAAGGCCCATGGGGCTAAACCCATTTGATTATAAAAAAGGGTCCATAGGATTAGGCCCATTGGATTTATTTGAGACCCATGAGTTAGGCCATTTTATTTGATTAATGCCTAGGGGTTTAGGCCCATTTGACTCATGTTAGGTCTATGGGTTGAGGCCCACTTGATCTACATGTGGGGCCCAATTGGTGTAGCCCATTGGTCACATATTAGACTCATGAGACTAAGCTCATTTGATGCAATCCAAGGCCCACGGGTTTTGACCCATTGCAATGCACATAAGACCCATTGGTGTGGCCCATTTATGTGGCCCATCTGATGAATAAAAGGCCCATAGGATATGGCCCATTTGATATATATATGAAAAGCCCAATGGGATGAACCTAAGGTCCATTGCAATGTGTAATGCCAATACCGATTATGTAGCGATGTTTAAGAAGATCGTGCCTTGGGAGCAATGTTGGTTTAACGTCCACATTGCGAGTGTAATGTTGGTTATATGTCCACATTACGACTCTCCTTAGGGCCCATTACTGGGCCGTACTTGCTGTGTACAGGCCGTCTAAGCCCATCCGCATTGTATGAATGGTTCATCACTCATTTACATGTTTAGTATAGTTTCATGACTCATGATCATACACATCAGATGTATGCTTGGTATGAGGATTGTCTGATCATAGCAAATGCTTTCGGGCAGGTTGTTATGGGCTCCTGGTTAGGCGGTGTTTCCCTACATGAGCGCACGATATGCGCAGGATTTGTTGCATGACTAGATAGCGTGAATCATGCATTTCGCATTTGTGTAACATGGTTATTGTACGCCCTAACAACATCAGGGCCGTAGCCTCCACAGACGCATCGTGGTTGGCAGGGTTGGATACCAAAAATCTTGTTCTACATGGGGTACTATAGATATCCCTTGGTAAAAGTCCCTAAACCCTTATGGTACCAAGAAGTTGCTCCAACGTCTAAACCGAGTGGGTAGATGATCGCTGAGTGCCGAATACCAGTTTGGCTGTGCTCTCCACTGTGTCGTGGTCGGTTGGAAGGGAGTACGGCCTTACCCGCCCGAGTGTAGGGGAAAATCCTAGGCTGAGTTTGACCAGTTCGAGGAATGGGTCCGCTATCGACGAGTCGCGTCTGATATTCGCAGACGGATAGTGAGGTCTCTTCCACTTACCTTATTGCGCGCGATGTGGTGACAATCTGGTTTAGAGTGTACTAGACCCCGGTGATATCCCATATTTGAGCTGTATTGATGTATGGATATAGATGAGAATCTGTATGCTTGAGTTGCATTACACATCGTATGGCCTTAGGATGGCCGATACCATTCATGTCTTGCATTGCATCGCCTTGGTACGACTCATGATATTATGGTTCTATCTGCATATTTCTCATTATTCTGACATTGCATGTTCATATTACTACCTTGCGCATACACTTTCACCACCCTCTAAGCTTTCTATAAGCTTATGCATGACCGTTGCGTGCAGGTGACGTTGGTTCGCAGCAGCGTTGAGGCAGGAGCACGTTGCAGATCGTTTTGGAGTTTTTGTTCTTTACCATTGTATTTCCTTTATGCTCATTGTACTTGTAAAGTTTTTTATCATAATGGAAATGTAATGGAGTTCTTGGTTGTTGTTTGTGGGTTATGCCTTTGGTTATGCTTATTACGAATCAAACTGACATTGAAAATCCTCCTCGTAGCATCCCAGGATCGGAACCTGGCGAATGGGAGCTAGGACCCGAGAATGGGGTTCTACGGAGGCTGTCGGCGCCGGATTCGGTGATCGAAAATTTTGTGAGCCCGGTTTTCGAGTTTGGGGCGTGACACCAAGTGTTTTCTTTTCTCATTTCCAATGTGGGATAAAAGCACAAACCACACTTTTTCATTTGAAAATTTTCAAAATCGTTTTGGCGGCAAAACGAAAATTCTGAAAAAAAATTGAATATTTTTTATTTTCAAAAACCAAATTTCAACACCCACTACCATCGAGATAGGTGGTGTTGGGCACTGTAAGGCCCACCGTTATATATGTGTTTTACATCTACACAATTTATCCATCTTACCAGCTCATTTTAGGACATAAGCCTAAAAATAAAACAAATCGAAAGTTCAAGTTAACCACACCACAAAAAACAGTGGTGATTGAGGGGCAGATTGGATACTGACCTTACAAGGACCTAGCTAGAAATGGACGGTCCTGTTAAGGGCTCTATAAGGCCCACTAAGATATATGTGTTTCGTTCAAGTTGTTCATCCATTTTGACAAATCATTCTAGGGCATGAGCAGAAAAAGGATGCAAATAGAAGCTTGGGGTGGACCAAAGCACAGAAAGCAGTGATGACAACGACCATCATCTTTTAAACATTCTGTAACGCCTCGGATTTCAAGTGCTGGGTAAATACTCGATTCCCGACATCTCAGGTGCCACTTATGCTTTACAGAAGCGAGATTCTATAATTCGTTTCACCTGACATTTGAGCAGTTCATAAAATTAAAATAGACTACGCGATGTACCATGGAATAAATATAAATTTTAATGCTAGTAAATTCGTAAACAAGTGAAATATATCTATCCAGGGTACAGGACCATAACTGAGGAAAGTTTACAGTTCTAAAAATACAAATGTGTCGACTTTAAAATCTCATCGACATCCCTCAGGTATTTGACATCGGCCCATCCAGCATCTGAGAGTACGAGGACTCCTCTGAGTCTATGTGAGCCTCATCCAAAGCATCAAATTTTTAGTACTATATCTATGAAAGTGTCTGGTTGTTATTTTAAAACATCATCCCAGAGTGGGAGTGAGTGATCAACTCAATGGGTTCCATTAGCAATAAATTACACAAGTTATCAATTCCATAGGTGCGATTAATGAAAAGAATCAAACACAAAGTTCCTACCTACTCTTGTTAATGCGTATGCATATTATTGTGATATGATGTATGCCTTCACCATCCAACACTCCCTTAAGCGACACCATCTAATAATCGGATATGCCCAACACTCCCTCAGTGCGACCTCAATTGCCGAGTCGCCAACCTTACAATGCGATGTGATCATGAACATAATAGCTAAGTGTTTAGTTATTTTTATTCATCCAGCAGGTTGGGAAAACTGGGACACCCTAACGAAGTCAATGTCCTAACCGGATCGCGAGGCTTAAGTGGCCGTGGCGGTTGCAATCCTTGATCCGTTCGGGTTCGTCACTCCCAGAAAATGCATACGAAAGGCGACTTATAAAGTAGGCTTACTAGTGGTCACTACGGGGAGGTTCATCACCCCAGCGTAGGCCAACAGCTCAAGCATAGTGTCTCATTCCACCATACCTGGCTCACGAGGTGAGTTTGTACCCTTAATTGCTCACGGTCACTACGAGGAGGCTTGTCACCTAAGCATAAAGTCGGCAGCTCGAGCATAGTATCTCATTCCACCATGCCCGGCTCCTGAGACTTGTGGATCTCATCATAGTCGTTACCAGTGGGCGCTACATGAGCATACGGTGTCTCAGGTTCAAACAGGTATGATCATACATAGTTAACAGACATGGTTAGTCAGTTGGTGGGCCAATTTGTTCAATTCAAGCAAACTGCGGAACACCCGACATTGGGTGCAATCATCCCACGTAGTCCAACTACTGCTGGCTATCCGTGTTCTACCTAAATTGATCAGATTAGTTGTTGGACGGCCCAACCGGTGGGGCTGTCCGTACGAGTTTTATAGTTTCGTTGGCCAAACCAGAAAATGATTTAATCATTTAGCATGATACAGGAAATCATAAACTACTCTTAGCCATAGAAAATTTGGGCATGCATATCAATAAACATAGGCATTCAACCCAATCGACACATATTAACAACATGCATGCACATTATCCCCAAATGATCACAAATTTGGGGACACATCAAAATCAATTTCATATGGTAGAAATTAAAGTAAAGAAGGGTGGCAATTCAATATCTTGGCCTAATCTAGCATGGAAGCAAACATTGGCTATTCTAAACATGGTTAGGCAAATTTAAAAAGAGGAACTACCAACGAATTTCTTACTAATCAACATGCACGGCAACTTCACGCACACAATCATTAATTTCAGACTAAGTTTGATAATTGGTCACCTAAGGATAATGGTCCGCATCTAGGACATATCTGATGATTTAGGATGTCACTCCTACGGTTCTGGTCCCGTTGGTTGGTGTTTTGGAGCTGTACGTGTTGGAAATTTTGACCTGCGGAATCACACAGATGTAGATCTAGGATAGCAATCTAATGACACCAAGCACACAAGAGAACATAGAGAACACCCAGATTTAACGTGGAAAACCCTTTTGAAAAAAAAAATCACGGCACAAAGCGACAGATCTCCACTATGAAAGCATCAATTACAAAGAGAGAGGACTTACCCGATTCAAACAACCTCGAATCTCACTCTTGCTACACCCTTTAGAAATTCTAGAACCCCTTTAGAAAGCTTTTGTCATACCTAGAAAAGCCCTAGGAACACCTATTTATAATTTAGACAACTTTCCTTTCGCATCCCGGTTGCGAAAGGACTCAAATCCGTAGTTTCATGCAAAATCGCGGAACAAACTGCGTAACCTACGACCGGTCCTAACTATCCTACGACTGGTCCTAGCCCTCCTACGACCGGTCCTAAACCCCTAAGACTGGTCCTGAAATTTCCATGACTGGTCCTAGACTGGGAAAAAAAACAGCACAACTCGCTGGACTTCGAGTCGTGCCAGGGCTCGAACCTACGACCGGTCGAGCACCTCCCACGACCAGTCGTGGCTCCCCCACGACCGATCGATTAACATGAAAACTTGAAGATTGAAGGCTTCTCCTCAACAATCTCCACCAAGTATTCATTCTTTAACTGTGTAGCTCCTTGACCTCTTCTCTTATTTCTGCATCTCATCATAACTCAAGATCATATTGGCTAATCAGCGCCAATCAAGGATCTAATAGATACCTGTTATACCGTCGGTGCGAATATCTCTGAGAAGCCGATCCCTTCTCTCTGAGCATAACCCTTCGTACCAACCTCGCCCTGTATCTATGTTGTATCCTCTTGAAGATCCACCTGCATCCAACCGCTCTCCGGTCCACTGGAAGCTCCACCCGCTCACAGATGTCGGTCTGATACAACGAATCCATCACATCACCCACAGTCACCTTTCACTTTTCAGCAACAGGCTCACCTAGAGCCATCTAAATAGAAGATGAATATCCTGCAATATTGGAGTCGTCCATGTACCTCGCCGATGTCCTTCGATCATGCCGTGTGATTCTTCACACAGGTGGCTGCTCCACCTACTCCGTATCCCTGTCTGCGCGTCTCAGCCCTCCTGCCCTGCCCACTCATGTGGCCATGTCTAACATGCCACACACGTGCAGAGGTGGAATCCGCTACATCCACCGTAGTTCCACCTTTTGAAGTACTCCTGATCAACTTGTACAAGTTACCAAGTTGTTGCGCCTTCATGACTATCCGTGCCCCCTTAGATACATTAAGAGCACCATGAATACCTGTGTACTTGCATCCTTTTACCTCAAGCACACCAAGAGAAATCAGATTCTGCTTCAAATCAGGAACATGCCTCACATCTGTCAAGGTACGCTCCACCCCATCAAACATCCTGATGCGCACAGAACCAACCGCCACAATATTACAGGTAATGTCTTTGCCCATAAATACCTGTCCACCATCGTACTCCCTGTAGCTGGTGAACCAACTCCGATGAGGAGTCATGTGAAAAGATGCCCCTGTGTCTAGCATCCACTCATCCTTACGATCATCGTATGACCGTCTGAGCGAAAACACAAATAAAACATCACCATCACATCCACTCGATCCATCTGACATGGCAACATTGGCCTCCCTGTATGAAGCCTCAGAATCTTCCCTCTTCGATTTAGATCTATGCCCCAACTTTAGCTCTAATACTAGTTGTTGGGGATTTTGAACATGTGGAATCACACAGATCTAGATCTAGGATAGCAATGCAATGGCACCAAGGACACAAGAGAACACAGAGAACACGTGAAAAACCCTTGCGGGAAAAAATCACAGCACAAAGCGATAGATCTCCACTATGAAAGCATCAATTATAAAGAGCGAGTCTCTACCCGACCGCACGCACCCCCTTTCCCTTTCTCTTTCTTCTCTTTCTCTACCCACTGCCAGCCATACGCCCACCCGGACCGTCACCACTAGGTTTTCTCATCCGATTCAAAGCTTTGTTTGATTTTTTCATCGGGTTTTGCTTTGATTCTCTTGAGATTTTTGAATTTTTCATCAATGGAAGATGATCAAGAACAGAATCCATTATTCTCTCACCCAACAAGCTCGAGCTCGACTCGAGGTAAACTTGACTCAAATCAAACCACTAGCTCGACTCGAACTTGACTTGACAGCTTTGGCAAACAAGCCAAGCTTTAATGTTGAGCTCGAGGCCGAGCTCGAGCTCGAACTCGAGTGGCCCACCTCGACTCGACTCGACTCAACTCGATGCCCACCTCTGCTTCTGTCCAATCCCACTGCAGAACATCTGAAGTTTAAGGTAACTTAGATAATGTTGTTCAACGCCATTGTTGTAGTGTAGGTATCCACAATTAAATATCTGATCAATCAAGTCCTTCTTATAAGATCACACCCTGATCACATCCTACCGATGATGTTTATTCACACATGTGATCGCAGATATTTATCTTTTATTTATTTATCTGCTTATTTTATTTTCTCACTAAATATACTAAACTTCATATTAAATCAACAAAAATCAATGATTCAGCCTTTAGATTTTAATTGCTTCCATCTATTACTACATTATTGAGAAACCCAAAGCTCGTAATCACTATTGAAAGAAAAGTCCTTAGTTCAAGAAAAAAAATACATCCAGAAGGACTAATTATCCCCTTCTAAATTACTTGATTGCTACAATATTAGTAGTTGGACAATTATGCCAACTTACATAAGTCTAATCGTAAAATTGATTTAGCATTTTGGTCGCAAGCATTTAACCAAACTTGAGTCAAATAGGACTTTGGCATACTCCACTATCCTAATCGCATACATTTGATTGAATACATGCAATTCGCTAACTCCAGTGCCCTCATATTTGATTGAATGGTAATAGGCCCGGTAGATCGCAACACCACCTAACTATCGATCCGTTCCAACTGGCTCTCGAGTCGAATTGTGACCTTCCAAGTCAGCAATGGCTTGGAAGGAAACTCGTTTTATGAAACTAGATCGGGTAACATCAAATTCAAGGCAAATCATATTGAAATCATCCGAGTCTTAAAAAACATGGCGCCCATGGCACCTTAATGACTTGGCCAACCTATTGAATGGTTCAGATGTTCAACATGTGTGCAACATCAGTACATGGAAAAGCTTGGAGGCCAATATGCACATGAAGGATGGGCCATACAATCACCTGTGATTAACAAATCTCCTTAATTCGGCTTTATGGCACCGCTAACATTGTCAAATATTCATCCACATTATTGCCATACCCTGTCTCGATCAATCATTACGTGTGATCTGTACAGATACGCATGGAGTATTCGAACATCTGCAGATATGTGGGGAGGAGATTTCTCGATAACTGTAGTCAGAACGTATCAAGTGGTATCGTGTACTGCTTGAGCGGTCGATGAATAAACGATTGTACCTGAACAGTTATATGATAAGTGGCAAGAGGAGAAGCAAAGTAAGTAAAAAACCGTGATAAGCGTCCAGAGAGCAGTAATGGAGAATGGTTATGATAACCATCGAGACGTGAGAAGGATCCAAAATAGTTAGATCAAAGGTATAAATAGAATATGAATGTAAGGAGGAAAATCGTCTCATACCAACCCAAACAAACGAAACTTATTTTTCAATTATCTTGTCGATTTACATTCCATAGTATATTCTTTTACTTGTTAAGAAAATTATATTTTATAGTATAATCTTTACTTTCCAGGCCTGTTATTTTACATTCCGCAATATAATCCTTAGCGGTAACTGAGTAGCTAATAATCTCTAGCTATAATTTGATTTTACGCCCGCATGCTAAACTCAGTTCTTTAATCAAAAGTATTCCGCAACTGCTATTCGTAATTGATTGTAAGAATCTCTTTTCCATTCCATTTTATCTATATTGAAAAGTCTTTTCGTACAAAAGGCAAAGGCTTAATCCATCATCAAAGTACAAACCTCATCCTCTGAATATCGCCTAATCCAATTTTACACACTAAGGAAGTACCCAAATAGATGACCGATCTCTTTAGATCCCAGTTATACACTACATGTTTGCTTATATTTGCGCTTAAAGTCATTATTGTTTGGTTTAAATTAAAGCCATGAGTTCAATTCTCGCACACCCGCGCACCTAGTGCAGAAAACAACGTCCAAACACCAAATACACTACGTTAAGCGAGGTTGAGACGCGTCGAACCCACATTGATGCCTGCATAATGTCGAATCCAACCAACCATCATGTCCGGTGGACCACACCGTTAAAAATCACACCTAAAACCTCTAAAATAATTTTGGTAGTGCCCATTCATACGGGTGGGGAGAATTTTGTGAATGGACTTGATGACATAAGGAAAAACACGGTCTGGTCGGCCACACCGTTTAAAATCATACTTTAAACTTCTAAAATATTTTTGGAGGCCATTCATGGACTCGGATTCCGTAGTGAACCCTGCGGTACCAACCTTGGTATTGATCAGTACTAGAAAGCTATGTGGGCCCTCTATAATATATGTGTTTTATACACTCATGCATTCCATCCATTCATGTTATGAGCGGATTTTAGAGGACCAAAGCACAAGTGGACCACGCCACAGGAAGAAGGTGGGATTTAATGCCCACCATTGAAATCTTCCTAGGCCCACGGCAATGTTTATTTGCCATCCAACCTGTATATAAGATCCCACAGACCTGGATGAACGGACAACATAAAAATCAGCTAGATCCAAAACTTCTGGGGCCCACAAGAAGTTTTCAACGGTAGGCATTCAATCCCCACTGTTTACCGTGGTGTGGTCCACTTGAGATTTTGACCTGCCACATTTTTTAAGATGAGTGGCAACATGTATGGACGGTGTGGATAAAACACACGCCCACAGGGCTTCTAACAGTACCGAGCTCGCTCACTATGGAATTCGAGTCACCCGTTCATATGGGTGGGGAGCACTTTGTGAATGGTTAGGAAGACATAAGAAAAAACGGTGGGCCCCACATAAATGTGAGAATCCGAGCCCCCTGTTTATATGGGTGGGGAGTACTTTGTGAATGGTTAGGATGACATAAGAAAAAACGGTGGGCCCCACATAAATGTGAGAATCTGAGCCCCCCGTTCATATGGGTGGGGAGCACTTTGTGAATGGTTAGGATGACATAAGAAAAAAAAAGGTGGGCCCCACATAAATGTGAGGTGTTTACCCAAAAACAAGAAAAAGAAAAAGAAAAAGGAAAAACAAAAATTATGTGATTTAAGGTCCCACCGAGATTTGAACTCGGGTTACTGGATTCAGAGTCCAATGTCCTGACCACTAGACCATGGGACCTCTCGCTTGCATTTGATCAGAAATAAATATATTTATAATATCTATTTCTAGATTGGCACCCCTGCCATCAACGAGATTTTGAAATTATCGCAACAGCGGCATTCAATTTTTCGTGGAAATTATCGGGATTTTAACAAAATCTATTTGGAAATTTAAATAACCCATCGGGAGTAGGACGCGGATTGCGTCCTACCCCCGACTGGACAGTAATCCGTCCGGGCAGGGCTCTGTGGGGCTCACCGTGATGTAAGTATTTTATCCACGCCGTTCAACGTTTTTATCAGATAATTTTAATATGCGAACAAAAAAATGAGGCAGGTCCAAGGCTTAAGTGGACCACACCAAAGGAACCTACACTGATAATGACCCCCACCGTTGAAACCTTTCTAAGGGCCAACGTGATTTTCTTTTACCATGCAACCTATTCATAAGGTCATGTAGACGTGGATGAAGTGAAAACACAAATCTCAGCTTCATCCAAAACTTGTCCAGCTCCCAAGAAGTTTTTAATGGTGGAAGTTCAATCTCCATTTGTGGTCCACTTAAGATTTGGACCTATCTCATTTTTTAGTTCAAAAATTAAAATTATCTGAAAAAAGCATTGAACGGCGTGGATAAACCAGTTACATCACGGTGGGCCCCACAGAGCCCTGCCCGGACGGATTACTGTCCGGGTGGGGGTTGGACGCAATCCGCGTCCATCGGGAGAAATGGTATTATGAGATGGAGCCGTGTGTACTCCGGCCTTTTTCTTTTCTTTTTTTTCTTTTTTTCCTGATATAAGGAATATTTATTTATTACCAACCAAGCAAAACAAGAATGACTAATTAGAAAGTGGATTGAGGACCAACCTGGCACATCTGGCTTTTGGGCTTGGTCTTAAATGCTGGGCTTGATTCTAAAATATATACCCTTTTACTAATCAAGGTAGGTTTGGCTGTGTCTAAAAGCCCCAATTAGCCTTTTCAATCGTATTTTTATCAATATCATGCTTGTGTGATGAACGGCCAAAATCTTGCAAAAAGAGGTCTAGACCTGGGTTGCTGGGCTCCAGCCCATCATGGCCTCGATTGTTCTTTGCTGGCCTGACCCAAACCTGATTTATTATCTACTACAAATCCTCTTATGCAAGCCCTAATCCATTTAACATAAATTTAAATCTGACACAGATGGCCTATAAAAGCCTTTCCAGCAACTAGGTGGCCCCATGATATAGAACGTGACATAAATACGTTCCTAACATGATTGGGCCAAAAGAAGATGGATTGTAAATTAACCATAACTTTTGATTCAGGTATTGTCATGGGGCACACAACCTAACAATTTGTACTAAAACAAGTCATTTGATGTGAAACGACTCACAACGTGAGTTGCACGCGCTTTCAACTCAGAAATAAATTTTTAAGAAAATTTTACTATTTTTAGTAATTCTGAATTTTTAATAATTTTTTTTTTCTCTTCTTAGAGTTTTAAATTTTATTCTCTTTTAAAATTAATTTTTAATTATACTAAGATTCTTTTAGAAAAAGTTTATTTGGAACTTTTATTTTTAGAAATTAGACATTAGAAAAGTTTTATTAAAATTAGAATTTTCATTAAATTTAAAATTTTACTATTTTTGATAATTATGAAATTTATTTTATTTTTTCTTTATTAATGATGTAAGAATACGCATTAAAAAATTATTAATGATTAATTAATTAATTTCAAATTTATTAAAATTTATTCATATTTGCTACTTTCTTTTATCGTGAATGGGGGAAATCTCTGTGAGGATATTCTAAGTAGTTATCCTCGTCGCGTTTATCCTTACATCACCCTCACCATGATTGTTGTGAGAAATCCACTTTGTTCATCTATTTTTTCTAAATCATGTTAAGACATGGGCATAAAAATAACTCAGATCCAAAATTCGAGTGGGCCACATCACAAGAAACAGTGAAGATTGAACATCCACCCTTGAAACATTCCTGGGGCTACATGAGTTTTGGATTAAGCTAATAGTTTTGTGTTTTCAATTCATCCTAGTGGGAATGACTTTATGAACGGTATGGATGGCATATGAACATCAAGATGGACCCAGGGAAGTTTCAACGGTAGGCATTTCCCTACCAACTTTTTCTTAATCGTGCGGTCCACTTGAGTTTGGGATCTGCGTCATTTTTGGTCCATAACCTAACATGATCTAAAAAAATGAATGGGCGGGGTGGATTTCTAATGAACATCACGGTGGGTCCCACATAGCTTTCCGTCGCAGGATCCTCCAACCCGTAGCTTGTAATAGCTGCAGGCCGAATGCAAAGTGGGCCTACGGACGCTGCCAGTAGCGAGGTGGCTAATGGACAGTGCTCTGTGGGTCCCACCATGATATATGTGTTTTATCCAAACCGTCCATATATTTTTTAATATTATTAAATATAGTTATACCAAAAATTAGATAGATACAAATCTCAAGTGGACTACACCAGAAGAAAACTTTGGTGATTGAACGCCCACCATTAAAAACTTCTTAGGGTCTACTGTAATTGTTATTTTCCATCCAACCTGTTGATTAGTTCAAAAGGACCTGGATGAAGGTAAAAGTAAAATATCAACTTCATCCAAAACTTTTGTAGTCCCAAGAAGTTTTTAACGGTGGGCGTTTGATCAACACTATTTCCTGTGGTGTGGTTCACATGAAATTGGATATAACTTTAATTTTTTTCTCATTCCCTAAAATGATATGAAAAAATAAATGGAAGGAGTGGATAAAATACATACATCATGGTAGGGCCCACAGAGCACCGTCTAGTAGCTGCTGGTTATTGACAGCATCAGTAGGCAATCTGACATCCAACTACAAAGCAATGGGCCTAAACTAGGGACGCAGATTAACTACTGATCTCGCTACTGAAGTGACGTCACCACGTTCTTTGGGCTCACCATAATGTATGTGTTGTATCCACACCATCCATCCATTTGGAGAGATCATTTTAAGGCATGAGCCAAAGAATGAGAAAGATCCAAAGTTCAAGTGGACCCCACCACAGAAAACAGTAGGATAGTGAAGGCCACCGTTCAAACCTTCCTGGGATCCACCATGATGTTTATTTGAGATCGAAGCTGTTTATAAGTTAATGCAGACATGCAATCAGGGAAAACATAAATATTAGCTTGATCGAAAATTTCTGTGGACCAAAGAAATTTTTAATGGTAGGAATTCAATCCCCACTGTTTTCTGTCGTGGGGTCCACTTGAGCTTAGATCTGCCTCATTATTTGGATAATGCCTTAAAATGATCTTATAAAATAGATGGACGGTGTGGATACAACACATACATCATGGTGGGGTTCACAGAACGTAGTGACCTCACTTCAGTAGCCAGACTGCTACTGTCGAGTTCAGTAGCTAATCCACGACCCTGAACTCCTCTCTTCTTCTCCCTGCAACTCAGTAGCATCCATGACGGGTCTCTTCTTCTTCACCGTTGATCCAGCTACTGGGACAAGCTAACTCCATCCAGACCGTCGAATTAATGTGAATCGAACATTGTAAGGTGAGCAGGCCATGAGAAAATCCCCCAGATTTTCCTTCTTCTCTCCTCCAAAACCCTTCCCCTCTCTTCAAAACCCTTCCCTTCTCTTTCATCCCTCCAACCCACTTCCATCATCTCAACCGTCCATCTCCTTCAATCCAACAGCCTCCATTTCCCGGCTCGATCTTCCTAAGCTCTTCTCCACTTCCCTCCCTCCTCCTGAATGGATAGAACCCTTTGTCGACGTCTCCGATCTCGCCGTCCAAAACCCTAAAAATCTCCAACCCTCCCCATGGCTCGATAGCGTGGCTCACCTCCTCGAGGAATCCCCCACGGTCGAATCCGATCTCGATGCCTTCTGCCGCAAATTCCTCATCCGATTATCTCCCAATTTCGTGGCCCACCTCCTCGATTCCCCCAACCTATCCAAAACCCCTAAAACCGCCTTTCAATTCTTCCGTTGGGCTGAGAAGCAGAGGAATTACGATCACAAGCTCGACTCCTACGTTTCGCTCATTGATATCTTATCATCCGCTGGCGGAGAATTAGATACGATCCGACAGTTGATCGCTGAAACTAAGGTTAAGGAATTTGCAATGACTGCACACGCGTCGAATTCTCTGATACGGAGCTTGGGCGTTTCAGGCATGATCGAGGAACTGTTGTGGGTGTGGCGTCGGATGAAGGAGAACGGAATCGAGCCTGGCATTTTCACTTACAATTTCTTGATGGATGGTTTGGTGAATTCGAACTTTCTAGAATCGGCGGAGCGGGTTTTTGAGACCATGGAAGGCGGGAAGATCCGCCCGGATGTCGTGACTTATAATATACTGATTAAAGGGTATTGTAAGGCGGGGAAAACCCAAAAGGCGACGGAGAGGTTTCAGGAGATGGAGGTGAAGGGCATCCTTCCGGATAAGATAACGTATTTGACTTTGATGCAGTCATGCTATTTGGATGGCGGGTTGGATGTGTGTTTGGGCCTCTATCATGAAATGGAAGAGAAGGGGATAGAGATCCCACCTCATGCATACAGTTTGGTGATCTCAGGGCTCTGTAGAGATGGAAACCCGACTGAAGGGTTGGCAGTTTTTCAGGGTATGATTAGGCGGGGTTGTAAAGCCAATGTGGCAATTTACACGGCTCTGATTGATTCATTTGCAAAGATTGGGAAAGAGGAGGAGGCGATGAAGCTCTTCGAGCAGATGGAGGAGGAAGGACTCGAGCCGGATGAGGTAACCTATAGTGTTGTTGTTAATGGGTTGTGTAAGGCTGGGAAGTTGGAGAAAGCTATGGAGTGTTTCAAACTCTGTAGAGAGAAGGGTGTCCCTATAAATGCTGTGTTTTATTCTAGCCTTATTAATGGGCTCGGAAAGAGCGGGATGGTGCATGAAGCAGAGAAGGTTTTTGAAGAGATGTTAGAGAAGGGATGTGCGCGGGATTCATATTGCTACAATGCACTTATTGATGCTTTTGCTAAAGCGGAAAACATGGACAAGGCGTTGGCACTCTTTAAGAGGATGGAAGATGAAGGTTGTGATCAAACAGTTTACACGTATACCATTCTCATCAATGGGCTGTTCAAAAAACATAAGAATGAAGAGGCCCTGAAGTTATGGGAGGCAATGATTGATAAGGGCATCACTCCCACGCCGGCTTCTTTCAGAGCTCTCTCAACGGGGCTTTGCCTTTCTGGCAAGGTCGCAAGGGCTTGCAAGATATTGGATGATCTGGCACCAATGGGTGTTATACCTGAAACAGCTTTTGAAGATATGATCAATGTCTTATGTAAGGCAGGCAGGATCGAGCAGGCTTGCAAATTGGCGGATGGTGTTGTTGATAGAGGTAGAGAGATACCTGGAAGGGTTCGGACGGTTATGATCAACGCATTGAGGAAGGCAGGTAATGCTGACTTGGCCATCAAACTGATGCATAGTAAGATTGGGATAGGCTACGATAGGTGGGGCAGCATCAAAAAGCGGGTGAAGTTCCGAGTTCTCTTAGATGGTTGAGACCTACAGTATATAAGTAGTGGCGATTTCCAAGGATGATTGGGCACGCTTAATGGTGGTTGGGATAAGAACAGGACCCTTCTCTCAAACTCATATCAGCCATGTCCTGGTGCAGAAAAAGTGGAAAATGCTAGTGTAGTTTCCACTTTCAGTGTCCTGCCTAAAACACGAAGGGCATTAAGTGGGATTAGGAAGCACAAGTGAAATGATTTGTGGTACATCTAAACAGTAAACTAGAAATGTATATTATCCAAGTCTTCAACACTCAATGAGAATGGTTTTTGCTTTAAGCTGGATAGAATCCGAAGGCTTCCATCGCTATGGGAACATGTCATGCTTGCTCCAACCCTCAATTAGGATGATCATCGCTTTAAGCTGGATGGAATCTGGAGGCTACCATGGCTATGAGAGCAAGTCATACTTGCTTTTACATGGACCCAACTATAACAAACACTACTAGCTGTGGCAGATGTCCCAGTTCTATTAACCTCAGTCAAGCTTGTGCAGAGAATCTAATATTCAACACTGAAAATTGAAGCAGGGCTCTACGCAACTCCCAGGAAATGTCTCAGAGGAGTTGCTTCGCTACCTCGGTGCTTCTTCTTAAGACTACGGGAAATAAGAGATTTGTAGCCACAATTTCATAGTTGAAGTAAATCAAAAGGTCAATGACCATGTGATTTTTGCAGTCAGACAGCTTAATTATGATTCATATGTCCCAGCTGTAAAATTTTCTTGTATTTTTTAAAAAAAAAAAAACATTTTTCATAAAATGTTGATTCCTTGCAGGAAATTGATTTATTCAGGTACCCAACACACCAGCCTCATTCCTTGTCTTCTTTTGTTTTTATTGGATGGCACTCTCATTTCCTTGTCCATTTCAAAAAAGGGAAAAGGAAGAAAAAAGATCATATATTTGTTAATCACATTCATTTTATTATTATTATTGTTACTACTCCTCCTATTACTACTACTACTATTAATTTGTGTGTGAAAGGCAACAAATTTTATGACAAATGAAATTATAATGTTCGGGAGAATCATTGCACAGTACTGTTTGGGTTTTCAATTGAACAGGTGGGGTAAGGGGGCTCATGTTTCACTAAGTCAAACAGTTGTTGTTATGGGACCCATTGTGGATGGCCCATGCACCAAAGGTTCCCCAGATTGGAAGACCTTAACCCTTCAATTGGTGATCAAAAACTAGGCGGCTAAGAGAAAATGTACAGCAATGGTTCACACTCAACCAAGAAAAGGCCAAATATCAAACATCTACAACATCACGGGGCGTTTTGATGCATGGGTCATTGACAGCAAGGTCCATAATATCAATTGCTAGAATGATATCATTGACGGTTAGAACCGGAACCATACGGTACGAGTACAACCTTTTGGCTTAAGCATTGTTTAATCCTTCAAATGGAAAATTCCCTTAACCAAGGATCGTTGGTTAAACTAATAGTTAAACAGTGAGGTTTATAGAAAGAGAGGAGGATGGGAGAGTATAACAGTGAGATTGATAGAAAGAGAAAGGACAGGAGAGATGTACTCTGTAAAAATATGGATTTTCAACCATATGTTCCATGCTACAAAATATGATGCCCCTTGAGATTTTCACTTACTGAAGATGAATTTTCAACCATCTCAGTAATGAGCATTGTTTGTTGAATTTGGACTGTTTACTACTTTTTAAGTTTTTAGTTTTTTGTATCCATTAGATGTCCACCAACCATTAGGGATCATACTTACAACGTATATTTTGGGTTAAAAACCACCTGCATTTGGCCCCATTACTGAGGTTTGGGCCATTTCTATGGTGGGGAGTACCATAGCTACAATGCATGTAACAGGAGAAGAGAATGGAGAAAGCTCATCTAGGAGAAATTCCAGATTTGAAGTTGATCGGACAGCATTGTTGAACCCGAGCAAGATAATTGTGCTTGTCTCTTCTGCAGAAGCCAAATCTGGTTTCTCGCAAACAGGGCTGCATGCGCAAGTAGAAGGGAAGTTGATTGAATTTTCTCCAAGAGCCCTAGAAAGTAGAATGGATCCGGAAAACAGTTTGACATCAATCCTTTCCCCAGCAGCGGTGTCAGAAGAAACTCATCAGTTGTCGTCTATAGTGGCAGATAGTGACTCTCAGAATATCTGCTGTGATGGTGAGGAAGTTCCAGAAACGGTTCCACTTGCCATTCAGAACCAAAGGATTCCGGTGATGCAAGGTATGGCAGGAGATCAGGTTGCAAGATCAGAATCAAGTAATGAGTCACAGAATCATAGTAGTAGGGTATCAATTGCCCAGGGAATGAGCCAGGTAAAAGTTGCAACTCTACAGGTAGCTCAACTGGTGGGAGTATCATTTGGGAATAGACCCGAAGATTATGTGGAATTGTTTGAGTTTGAGGAATCAAAAGGGAGGAAACTAAATCCTCAAGATAGCAGTGGTAGTAGTTTGGAAGATGAGTCTAATCAGAGGCAGGCAATCAGGTCAGGGATTCAGCACACATAATTATTCAGTTTTCTCCCAGGCTTGCAGCATGGGCAGATGAGGAAAGAACAAGTGCTCAATGAAGATTTTGTTGGAATGTGAGAGGTTTGGGCTGCCAATAGAAGAGAGGGCAAATAAGGGACATGTGTAAGAAGTACAAAGCGCAAATTGTGGCCTTTCAGGATACCAAAATGCAGTCAGTTGATCAGCGGCTAATTAATTCTTTATGGAGTGATAAATCTAAAGAATGGGTAGCCCTTGATGCAGAAGGTGCAGCAGGTGGAATTATCATTATTTGGGATATGAATATCTGGTCGAAAGACGGTTGGATTGGGAACTATTCGATTTCAGTGCTATTTTGTGAAGTGGCTTCAGGCTATCATTGGGTTTCGCATCTGTCTATGGGTTGTCGACCATGAGAAATAGGTCTCTCTTTTGGGACGAGCTGGATACATGTAAAAATAAATGGAATTTGCCGTGGTGCTTGGTAGGCCACTTTAATGTTGTATGGTTCTCATACGAAAAATCAAATGGGGATCAAATAACTCGTAGCGTGAAGGGCTTTTCAGAATGGATAGTTAGAAATGAAATGGTTGATTTGCCAATGGGAGATGTGAAATTCACATGGTCAAGTGGCCAGTAAAATGCTACTAAATCAAAACTTGATCGTTTCCTCGTTTCCTCGGAGTGGATAGAAAAATATCTGTTAGTTTATCAAAGAGGGCTGCCAAAACCAGTGTCTAACCATTGCCCAATTGTTTTAGAAGTGTAAGAAGAGGATGGGGGCCCTCAGCTTTTCAGATTCAATCTGGCTTAGTTACAAGTGGATGGTTTTGTGGAAAACATCAGAGGATGGTGGGCTTCTTTCGAGGTGGATGGATATGCAGGCTTTCGTTTATTTCAGAAGATGAAATTGCTAAAAAAGAAAACTATGGTGTGGAAGCCTCGCAAAAAGGAATCGGCATAGTTGTTTCAAGATATTCAGTCCCTTGATATAAAGGAAGAATCCAAAGAGTCGTCAAAAAAGGAGAGGGTGTGGAGAGAGGTTTACAAAGTAAAATATAATGCAAGGTTAAGAGGAGGAAATCAAGTGGAGAAAGCATTCTCGGGTGGTTTGGCTAAAGAGGGAGACAAACACAATTTTTTTTCCGCACATGGCAAGTGCAAGAGCGTGGGTCAACGAAATAACAAGTCTATCAGTGGATGGGGAAAAAATTGAAGGCAAAGAATTAGGTCCAAAATGTCTCAATTGAGAGATGTTATTCCATTCATGGTGAGCAGGTTATTTGGAATCCTCCTCTTAGAAGAAATTTGAGTGATGAAGAGGTGGAAGAATTGTTAAGGTTACTGGATTTTCTTTCGATTAGTCTCCCTTCAATTTCATAGGAAGATGATTTTGTGTGGCTAATTGAAAAATCTAGAAAATTCTCGGTTAAATCTCTATACAAGAGAATAGAGGGGGGTTATATTGAGCAACGCAAATGTCATGTAGCGTTTCTTGGGAGATACGTTGCTCCTTCTAAGGTGGTCGCGATTGCATGGTTGGTGGCAAGGAGTAAGGTCCTTATAATTGATAATCTTCGAAGGCGCAATTTAATACTGCCTAATTTGTGCCTGCTATGTTATAATGATGAGGAGTCGGTCGATCATTTATTCATTCATTGCATCTTTGCATCAAAGATATGGTTCAGCTTCTTCTATTTATTCAGAGTTTCATGGGTCTCCCCAAGATCGATTAGTCAGTTCTAATTGGCTTGTCATGGAGGGGGAAAGAGTAAGAATGGGAAACGGATCTGGAATTTATGCTTACTAGCAGGGCTCTGGAGCATTTGATTGGAGAGAACTAGTCGCTGCTTTCAAAATTGAAGGGTTCGTTTGTTTGAAGTTTTTTACAAGGCAAAAATCAATGCAATTGAGTGGGTGTATGCTGCTAATGTTTTCCTTGCTGCTCAATTTCCAGATAGCTGCTTAGATCTGTAGTCTGTTCTCTTTTCGTTACTTTTCTTTTGTTTTGGCCTTTTCCTTTGTAGTCTTTGGCCTTTTTCAATAAATTTCTCTTTTACTGTCTCAAAAAAAAAACACAAAAAAAAAACAAAAACAAAAAGGCTACATTGCATGTGGAATTGATTATCATGAAAGAATAGCTCCTTTGAGATGCTTCTCTTGGCAAGGACACTGATATTGCACCCACATAATGGCACATGAACCATCTTCTTTTATGCCTATAAAGCCTTATCTCTTTCTCTGCCTTTTTAGTAATACAACATACACTATATCAAGTTTGACTAAAAAGCAAGGTCGGATCTACTGTGTACCATGTATCATCTGGTAGAGACTAGTCCATTCATCAACAATTTTACTGGTGACAGGTGCATAAATCAAATCAAACTGCCTAAAACATGGCCCCACTTTAGAGGAGGAAACCCCATAATCAGATTTATTGGAACTTCTAGCTTCTGATTAATGGACTTATATTGAGTTTGTACTTCAAATATGTTTTTCATTTTAACGCCCAGTTAAATGTGCACCAACAAGTTAATTAGGATCATCAGTTCATTGTAATTTTTGGATCGATCTAGCGTGGACCCACAATTTGGACAGCATGTGTTCCATTATGATGCACCCAATGAATGGCCTGGATCTCGCACACATGTTCCATATTGACTGGCACATTGTCCATAAGAAAGTCTCAATTGCATGCAAGCAAATAGCCATAGCATTTCTCTAAATATATTATAAAGCTCTTTATGGAACGAAAAAAAAAACGTATATATGTAATGCAATTTGTGTAACAAGAGTAGAAATTTGGAATTAGTTAAAGATTGATGATCAAGAAGTACCCCAAAATGAACATTTTCAATATCTTGGGTCGATAATTCAGGATAGGGGATTATATTGAGAAGGATATTTGATGCAGGACAATTAACTACTTGCTCTAAAAGCTCAAACTGATAGAGTATGGCAAATTAATCCATTTCTCATAGCTTAGGCCCCAAATCCATGAGTTAGGTTCTCGGCCGACCCCTCGTTGTAGGCTCCAAATCTATGGGTTCCGCCTCACACGAGCCACCTACCTCACACAGGCCCCAAATCCATGGGTTCCGTAGGCTGCCCACCCTGAGTGTGCCCTTGCATCCCACAGGCCACCCCACTCGAGTCCAATCTGAAAATGCCCCCACATTAATGTTTCTCATAGAATTAAAGCTGGTGGCTGAAGTGAAGATGTGCCTTTGGAGTTTTAGGTGATTTCTGCATACCAATGAAAAAGGGAACTTTTATAGGATGGCTATAAGACCAGCCATGCTTTATAGGATAGAATGTTGGCTACTCAAGGAACAGCATGTTCATTCTTCATAGGATGAGCATAGCAGAAATGAGGATATTGATATGGATGAGTGGCAAGACAAGGATAGGACTAAGAATGAAAGCATTGAAAGAAACTAGGAGCAGCACCAATATGTAATATGAAGAGGGAAATTTGACTTAGAAGGTTTGGCAATGTGTAACAGAGACCAAGAACTACACTGATTAGGAATGAGTTGGAAGCCTCTAAAAGGGCAAGGGAAAGGCCAGAAGGCCCAAAAGGACGTAGGTGGAGGTAGTAAGAAAATACTTGTGGACCTATTGTTTAACTGATGATGTGGTCCGTAATAGAGGGGAATGCTGTAGCAGGATTCATGTAGCTAAGCCCAATTAATTGTTATAAGGTTTTGATGATGATGATGATGATATTATAAATCTTTTTATATAACTTTATTTTTGATAGGAAAGCTTTTGCTAACTACTTGTAAGCACTTTTGAATGTGCTGCAGCGAAGCTTTTCAGAGGAGCTGGAAAGGACAGCCCAGTCTCTGCTTCTCTAACCTTGGTGAATAGATATCTAGAAAAGATTCTGGTTATTGGAATTCCCAGCTTATTGATGTGGAAATTGCCATTAATGACCTTAGTTCTGTTATATGGTAGCAGATGATGCTGAAAAAAGTATAGCAGTTGGACATTAAATGATTAAAAGCATTAACCACTTCTTTTGCTTTTCTGCTTATACACAAGATTCATATGCTGTATATATAACAATATATGTGCATGCAAGCATTTCCATGTCCAATGGTTTTTCTTAGGGCCTGTTTGGTAGACGCCTAAAACTGAGTTCATCTCATTTTAGTTGATCAGAATTTTGTATTAGAGATTATGTTCTCTACTGTATATACTGCGAGTAGTCTTTGAACATTTTTGCCCTCGCTAGTAGTTCTCAGGAGGCATCAAACATTTGAAAATTCAAGGACATAAAAGACCTATTAACTGAAGTTAAGATTATTTCAGTAAAATGTGGCTGGTGTCCTTCAGTTGGATCATATTTCACCCACAAAAGCCAGCCAACGGGTAACCTCAAAAAGCCTCTATACCTACTTTCTCTCTTCGAAACTCTGGGCATGACCCTTTTCCGTTCTCTCTTACATCCTCTCTGCAGTGTGTTGCACATGCCACACCTCCTAGTATTTGTATAACAACTGTTTTTAAGAAAAATAGAGTGCATTATACATTCATACTATGTAGACTGATCACCTGATACACAAATCTTCTTTCAAAATACCTTCCTTTGTTGACAAGTTGAAATTTTATTCAAGATGGGGCTAAATCTCCAAGCTTCCAGACTAAGGCAGCCCAAATAACATTTTCCAAGTCGCCTTCTCCACATGACTAGAATTTAAAGAGTCTTACATTGATACATAACTATGGTTATTTGATTATTTTACTGTCTACTTAGTGGACATTTATTGGACGGTTCAAATGAAAATATTCAATAGTCATATTTCATCAAATTGTCCACAAATCCGAGGTTAGGATTGTGCAACCAATCGGATTTCTTAACTGTTGCTTCGCGACAGTGAGTTACACAATTTATCTGCTTTAATGTGAGTTAATTTGTGCCCCATGTACCATTTTGAAGTTCCCGTGTATAAATCGTCATACGCAGCTAGAGCATCAAATGATTCCCCCCTTTTTATCGAAGCAATATCATGGGACCTCAAAGTTAAACTTGGAGGATTTTCGAAACCATAAGTCTGTAAGGATTTTCCTATGCTTTGTTTCTAGAGGAAAATAAAGATAGATACACAAGACTCAGTTCCTTCAACTCATGACATTTTTTTTCCCATGCACACCCACACCACATGGGCACTTAATCCCATGATCTGAGTGTTGAAACAGAGTATGTCTACCACTGAGCCATGGAGCCAAACCCAGCTCATGTCTAAAATTGCAAGATCCCAAGTGAGAAATTGACCCACATCACAAGTTCATACGAAAAACTAAAGTCCTACATGCTTTGAAGTAGGAAATTATTTAATGGATCGTTTGGATGCCTAGGCAATAAGTTAGCATTCCACATTTATCACAATGGGATTTGTTTCCACACTGGATGAAAGAGAAGGTATAGTTTTCTACCTGCTTCACTGGTTTTTCAGGACATCCAAAATGTGCACAAAACTAAAATAATCAAATAACCACCCTATGTTAGAACCTGTATTATATCCCACTCATATTTAAAAATAGGAGGAGAAGGCTCCTGCATGCTCCGAACTCTAGTTTGAAAACCTGAAAGGATTCCTCTTCCTACTAGAGCTAGATTCGTATGTTCACCAGCATTTTAATAATGGCAGTGACTCTTCAACCATACGCAGTGGGGTGTACTAACAAGCTAACCAAAAGAAAAGAAAAAAAAAAAAAAAAAACCATACGCATGGCATCGTTGTACAGCAGGTCGCTCACTATTTAAATTTTAACCATCCATTTGATCGGTTGGTTGGGATTGCTTGATCAGTGTGATTTTAGAGAAATGTTTCATCAGCAATGTGCCCCATAATTTGGATGGTCCAGATACCTGTACATGAGTGCCATATGCGAGGTGGATGAATCAACACCATTTTCAAAATGGTGTTGAACTATCACAGAAGCCTTGCCCTTCAAAATCAAAGAAAAACTGAGTCTACATGCTTTGAAATTCAACTCTACTTGAAACTGAAACTGCTATTTAACTTACTGAAATCCTACAGCTCATCAAACAAGCAGATAAACAAAATTACTTAGACAAATGGAAAACCTCTATCCTTCCAATTCTACTATATTTCCACCCAGAGAACGTAAACCAACATAGAATCTCGATTTGGAGGATGTTCTCCATTTCGGGTCTGTTGCAGTACACAACTCTCTCCTTCGAAATCACAATGACCGTCGTCGAAGTTGAGAGCATAGCTCAAAGGATCATATTGAAATGTAACCCTCTGCTTGCTCACATTGTTCTTGACGGCCTTCTTCATCTCCGCTCTTACCCTCCAGAAAATGCTTCTGCAATGCTTCTTACTGTAATCAACACAGCCCATCCTTGCAATCCAGCCCATCTGCATCAATTTTCGACCTGCACCTGAAATTTATAGTGATTCAATAAGAACTTGAAAGTTTCTCACTCCCTAGTGTTGCTTCACCTTGCAGTTTTATCAGGACTCTTAGCATAGACACTCGAAAGACTTTAATTCTCTTCCTTGATCGCCCACAACAAAACTAGCTGCTTCTACCTTTACTCGGAGACCCAGGAATCCAGAAATTTTCTTTAATGTTTAAGTTTGATGCGACTAACACCACCCAAATAATAATAATAAAATTAAAAATCAGAAGGCTCGGGAAGAGTAGGAAATTTCAAAATCAAAAGACCCTGAAAGAGTAGGAAAACTTCAAAATCAAAAGTCCCAGAAAGAGTAGAAAATTTCTTGAACTATTAAGCATATCCTTGAAAGAAGCTGTAGCATCTCAAAGTAAACCAAAAACAAGATTTGCAGTTTCCATAGAGTTCTTTGAATCTCTAAGCAATTCTCTTGAAGACCCAGAAAGAGTAGGAAACTTCAAAATCAAAAGACCCAGAAAGAGTAGGAAATGTCTTAAGCTATTAGGCTTATCCTTGAAAGAAGCTTTATCATCTCAAAGGAAATTATAAAAAATAAAAATAAAATAAGTAAATAAATAAATAAATAAACAAGATTGGCAATTTCCATAGAGTTCTTTGAATCTCAAAGAAATTCTCTTGGGATTTCTAAACATCCTTTAGAAACTCAAAGACCCATGTTATATAATATGTAAGAATGTATGTTTGTGTTCATGCAAGCAGTCATCAGTAATTGTAACTGAGGGAGTCGACGTTCATGCGCTAGAAATTTGTACACGCGATACAAGTAACTCAAATTGGTCCAACAATCTGATAGTGGGTTGTCAGCCTATTCAATGTGGGTCCCATAATTTTGGACCATGTAGCTTTAGTTAATGCGTGGCATGTATACAATTTCTGCATCTGTGTATCAAACATCACACTCTGCCAGAGTATTAAATAACTCCCCCTCTTATAGGATGCTTTTGCTTACAAGAGTTGTTTCTGTAGCAGGTTTGTCACGTGGTGGGGCTAAAATTCCAAACCAGCACGTGTGGAGGTATGTTTGTATTCTGTTTGGAAGCTAGCTAGTTCTTTGATACTCTGGCTGAATATGATAACTGATATGCAGGCACTTGGAAATTGTACATGTGGTGTATATTAACTCAAATCAAACCAACTAAATTGTGGAATATATTGCTGTTAACTTACTATCCAGGCCTCAGATTCATCAAAAAATCTTAACCGTTGATTCATGGACACTTGCTTGTTTGTCGAAATATGACCATTGGATATTTCTGTTTTCATCCGTCCAATAAATGTCCACCAATCTGATAGTGATTACTGGTCCATGACACATCTAAGCTGGGACCCATGATTTGGAGAGTGTAATTTAGATTGCTTGTGTGCCATGGTATGCAAATTCTAAGTGCCTGCATATCAGCTATCACATTCTGTCAGAGTATTAAAGTTTCATCAGAAGGTTTGTTTTTCTTTCTTGAGGAGTCTCTATGTCCTCCAATATGTGGCGGCTGAAACAATGGATCCAGACCGTTCATCCAGTGGGCCAAGTCACGGATGCCCTGCAAATTGAATACTGTTTGATAAGGATGTTACAATCCATCTGGATGAGTGCCTACACGAGGACAGTCATGCTAAAGACAGATATCAAAAGCAGAAACTGTTGGATAGGATCATCTGTTTGTTGTGATTCTCAAGCAAGAGCCATATAAAGATAGGGCCCCCTAGATTCACTGGCTGATGATAGGGTGCCATAGAGTCAGTAGGCCTCTTTCTAAAAATTGTCCACCTATCAAGAGCACGTGCAGATGCACCGAAACAAGTGCCTCGCACAACATGAAACGTGTGTGGGATTCAGGACATTCATCAGGTGGGCCTGGTCGAGATGGGCCATTGAATTTATTTATTTTTTAAGTTTTAACCATCCCCTAGATAGATGTGGATTGCGTGGAGACTCAACCTGACTGTGGGCCCCACTTTGATGTATATGTTTTATCCACGCCATCCATCTTCTTTGCCAGCTCATTTTAGGGCATGAGACCAAAAATGAGGTAGATCTGAAGCACAAGTGGACCACACCACAGGAAACAGTGGGGATTGAATCTCAACTGTTGAAAACTTCCTGGGGGCCACAAAAGTTTAGGATCAAGCTAATATTTGTGTTTTCCCTTCATCCAGGTCCGTGTGACCTTATCTACAGGTTGGATGGCAAAAAATAAAATAAAAAATCATGGTAGGCCCCAGGAAGGTTTCAATGGTGGGTGTCATAATTAACACGGTGTGGTCCACTTGAACGTTGGATTTGTCTCATTTTTTTGTCTCATGTCCTAAAATTGGCTATGAACCATTGAAAGCGTGCCCCATGATTTGGACGGACTGGATTGAGGTATAGAAAATGTGTGCGTGTGTATGATTATGGTAGTCCGCAAGAGTATAAAATTTATGGTCTCTAATGATCAATCAAATCATTAGCGCCCTTTTCTTCTGGCTGAGAACCTTTTGTCCCCAACAAGAGGCCAAGAGGTGGGCCCCAGCATTAAATTCCTTGTCTTATTCCATGACCGATCTGATGACGTGTCACCCTATCATTGGCCTTGTCTTTTGACTCGCTGACCTGTCATTCCTGATCCTGATTACATGGTCCGTCGGGCGTCAGGGCTTTGATTCTTGGAAATTGATTTTATCTTGTCTGATGACGTGTCTTCCAGCCATTGGCCAAAGATTAAGTGGGGCCATCGTTCGTCTGACCCAATGTGTCAGATGACACCAGTCCGGAGTATGGTATGGCCATAATCGGTACAGATCACGTGCTGGTATACGTAGCATTCAGGGCTGTCCATCTAGTTGCAGATTGATCCTAGCCATCTGATCAGTGGTTTTTGAAATTGACGGTTGGAAAACAATAATGGTTTAAAGTGGGGCATTGGGTGTGGAAAAATGAAGAAAAGTCATGGATAGGATTACATCTAATAGGTGTGATCTTTTTAAAATATGCATTCCATGATGAGGCCCATTGGATGGAGGGCTTAGGTTTTAGGTTTTACAGAGAATGTTAATAGCTGTTTTATCGACACCGTCCATCTGTTTATCCAAATCATTTTAAGGCATGAGCCGAAAATTGAAGCATATCCAAAGATCCAAGTGGACCACACCATTGAAGTTTTGGATCAAGCTCATATTTGTGTTTTCCATTCATTCATGTCCATGTAACCTTATGAACAGGTTGGATGACAGATAAATCAATGGTTGAAGTGGTCTGGTCCACTTGAGTTGTGGATATACTTCGATTTTCGGCTCATGCCTTACAATGACTTGGGAAAACGGATGGACGGCGTGGATAAGACACATACATCCACAATAGGTCCGACAGAGTTTACAGAGTGCACATGGCAAAACTTTGTGGACCCTATCATGTTGTATATGTTTCATCCACACCGTTCATTCGTTTTGTTAGACCACTTTAGGACATAAGACCAAAAATGGGGAAAATCTAAAGCTCAAGTTGTCCACAATGAGAATAATAGCATCTACTATTGAACCGTACACTTGAGTTTTGGATTTGCTTTATTTTTGGCTCATGCACTGAAATGATTTTTAAAAAATGAATGAGCAGTGTAGATAAAACATATACATCGTAGTGGGACCCACAATTTTTTGTCTTAGAAGGAAGTTGGAATTTGCCGGATTTTTGAGGTGAAATACTATCTCTGTCGAACAGGTCCTGTCGGGCCTTCTGAGGATCCAAACCCGGACCCGCTGGAATTATTGGGTCTTTCGACCCATAGTGATAAATCTCATTCTCAGTAGAAATTTCTAGGAAGATTTTTAAATTTTCAGTTTTTCTTCGGATATTATTGGAAAATTCTTGCCGAAATAAAATTATTTAATATATATATATATATATATATATATATATATATATATATATATATATATATATTGTTTAAATTAGTAAGAAAAATTATTTTTAAATATACATATTAATATAAGAAATTATGTAAGGTTTTACTACTTTCCAAGTTCAAAAAATCTCACCCAAATAAAATTATTTTAAAATATATTTTTAAAATTATTATGTAAATTTAACTTTAAACATACATATAAATATAAGAAATTATTTAAGGTTTTACTTTTTTTCCTATTTAACTCGGTCTTAAACGGTGAGACCTAACAAGTCCAAAAAAAGAGTTGGTGGGGGGGGGAGGGGAGGACCCAGTAGGGTCCATCGGGTACACCTGCGGGTCCGACCATGGACGGCCCTGGGTGCAACCCTTTGGTCTTTTTGATATGTTTAGAACTTGAATGGGCCAAGGATGGCTTGTGTAGGCCCAGAATGTGAGCTAAGAGCCTAAGATGACCCAAACCATAGGCATGGGCCAGGCCGATTTGACCCATGACACTAGTCATTAGCCCAATAAAGTTGAATAATTGGGCCCCAAAAGGCCTTTATATATAGCCTGGGCCCAATTAATTATCAGACCTCATTTTTAGATCTATCCATTGGTTTTGGGTCTAGATCCAAAGATCTGATCGTTAATCGGATCCGATTCAAGTAAAATCAGATCTGTCTAAATCGATCCAACAAGATTTGTTCCATTCTTATGAAACATGCTCCGTTGAATTACAGATCTTTCCATCAGGTGGGCTCCACAATTTACATCTTCTGGCCTAGATATTAAATGCCATTTCAGATCTTGGGTGAGGGACAGTGTACAAAATAAATGGATGGTTATAAGTTTGGCCGCACCAGAATGAGTTAGCTGATTTTGAGACTTAAGCATTTTTTTCAAGAAAATGAAAAGCTCGGATCTTTCACAGGTGTTCCAAATTGGCATATCATGTGATGTTAATGGGCCGGGCAGCCTATTGGGCTCTCAGGAAAAGCCCACAATTCGGTGGGCTAGGTTTTATTTCCAGCCTGTGAGCTAGTCAAGGGCCTGATTTTGGAAGCTGATTAGTAAGGAGAGTGGGCCTATGATACAATCCTGTAAGATTTCTTACTAAGGCCTAAGCCCATTTACATTTATAGTATGAGACAACCATAACTTTACAATCAGTTATCAGAATCATTATTATAAGATATCATTAAAAGTTATTGGCAATACATCTGATGATTTCCTACTTAAGGCCTAGAGCCCGAATCTAATCAATTCGCTTTCGCTCGATGCACACTATAATATGCACAACTTTATGTGTGATTATTATAATTTTTGTTATAAGATATCGTTGGAAAGTCATTAATTGAACTTATAACCACAAATAAAAGAGTTGATTAGATCACTATTAAATTTCATACTTTACTATTTTTTGTGACTTGTGATTTTGCTCTATTGGGTCTTTTAAGAGTTTGAAGAGTATCGTCGTTTTCGAAAGTCCTAAAATCCTATTTTGGATCAAGGAACTGAGAATGAACTTAGTGAATTCATAAATTTGCAATAGATTATGATTTGATAAATTTTGGATCAAGGAGAGTGGGCCTATGATACAATCTTATAAGATTTCTTCCTCAAGGCTTAAAACCTGAATCTAGCCCATTTACATTTGTAACATGACATGACCATAACTTTACGACCAGTTATTAGAATCATTATTATAAGATATCGTTAAAAGTTATTGGTGAGACATATGACGGCGAACATATTGGATGTTGATTGGATCACTGCCTGGAGCTTAAATCTAATTCATTCACTTCCACCCAATGCATAATATAGATTGGGATAGGCTTAACTTTATATGTAATTATTAGAATTATTGTTATAAGATATTGTTGGAAAGCTATTAACTAAACCTATAACTATCACCAAATGTGAGTTGATTGGATCATTATTAAAAGTCGCATGTTACTACTTTTAGTAGCTTGTGATTTTGCTCTCTGAGTCTTTTGAGAGTTTGAAGAGTATCTTTATGGTTGAAAGTCCTTGGACCCTATTTTAAATCAAGGAAATGAGAATGAAATTTAGTGAATTTATAAACTTATCAAATTCATGAATTTGCATTAGATTAGGATTTGACAAATTTTGAAATTCATTGTTTGAAAATCAAATTATAAATCCATGGATTTTAAGAGTATTTAGTCAGTTGGTAAAGCTCGAGCCCGATTACCGAACTAATCTCACTGGAGAAAATCCAAGATTTTTACCCAATTGCCTGACCTTTGAAGGCGTCAGGCCCACATGTTGATAATTTCTGATGAGCTGAACCGCTGGGCCTTTAAGCCCAACTCAACCATCGAGCCTTCAACATATACACTCATTTGGGCTCGAACGTGCTATGGCAAAGAGACTGAAGGCCCAAGCCTTTTACTACAACCATTGCTTATAAACCACTTAAAAGTCCCCTAGATTTCCAATGTAGGAGTAAAAATCTAACCTAAAACAAAAACAAGTTTGAATTATTTTTTTTAAGGAGATAATTTGTAACACTAAAATTTTAGAAAACTCCTTTTAAAACACAACACTATTCCCACCTCAAATCCATTACCCCAAAGAGCCGTTCATTGAGTCATCTTAAACTTCTTTAATATCTTCAATGTAATTAAGTTACTATTTTTTATGAAATTAAGGATCTAAGGCTTATAATAATATCAATCACCTAATAGAGAGAATGATTTCATTATTATCAATTTTATTATAGTTCTAGAGGTTTTTTATCTTATAAATTTAATGCTATCATAGATGCAAAAGACAATAATTTTCTCCTCTCCTCTTTTCCAAGCTCCTAATCAATTAGTGATGTAGAGTAGGTAGCGGACACTTTCATGGCCAAGATGGATCAGAAAAGGTCCGGTCGACAACAAAAGTGGTCTAGACTGTCAAAATTTAAAATGGATGTATCACACAAATTAGAATGAGCTATTGTACATATCATATATGATTTTGGGGTAGGAAGAGCTACTTTAGCCACCCAACCCTGCTATGCCGGGTTGCCGATGCCAAATTTGCAAAATACCATCAAATCGATGATAGAAATCCTGTTTTAATTTCGTTTTTACTATTTATAGTAAGTCTGAGTATAACTCTTCATCCGTTGGGCTTTAGAAGTTGCACCCAACCTGATAAATGCTTAGAATAATGCCAAATAGGATGATATTTTTGGCCGAAAACCATGCGCATTAGTAAGAATCACAACCATCTATAAATAGTAAGTTTACTATTGATAGTAAATTGCGATTTCTAAGAGTTTTAGTTGTAGTTTGATTGTGAAACTTCTTCCTAAAGTTTCATAACCTTATTTAAACAGTTGAGGAAGATGGTGCTCGACTTCAAGTCCTTCCCTGGATGGTACTCTAGAGTGTGTATTTTTTCTCTCTGTTACCGTGCTTTCGACAATAAATCAGGTGGAAACAATCTCATGGATGGTAGTCTAGACAATGACTATGATGCCACTCAACATCTTTCAAACCCAATCCCAGATATTAATACAGGAGACTTAACTGGTGATTGCTCGAATCTATCAAGACCCTTGAACACAAGGGATCTATGACAAGGATTGGCTCATGATTGTCAAAGGGTATTCATAGTCCACTACTCATGCCAAACCATAGACCACAATCTTACAAAAGCATATCTAGTAATTAAGAGGTGGACAAGGCAAGATCAGGAATTCCAACTTAAGATAGATTTGCCATTTTTATCTATTAATCTTCATACGTGACCAAGTTAAGAACCTTATGTTAGGTAGTGGGGTCCACGTGTTGATCTTTTGGAAGAGCTTTGACCAATGAAAAAAGGAAGGGGAGAGAGGAGTTCAGTCAGTGTTGTGTTGGGGGGAGTCAGAGCCGTTGATCAATCCACAGTGACCATCTAAAGATAAAAGCATGCCCAAAAAACATCACTGATCATGATGGTCATTGTCATCAAGGTTAAAGGCAGATGGTGGGCCACATGACAACTTTAGACTAGAACCATGTATGACTGAGGAAACTAGCTTTTTCGAGTAATGATCTGAAAACTCTGCATGCCCCATGCAAGTAGTACTACTGCATCCTCCATCGGCATCCATCAGTGACTGTGATTACTGATCACAGCCGTCTATTTGGATGGACAGCTCATATCTTAGGTAAGCCACGTGCTAAAACCCATCTTGGAAGATCAATTCAGCGAAATCCTCTGCAGAAGAGTTCCTGCGGTCGGAAGCTAGTTGGGGCCCACCGTGATCTCTGTGAGAAATCCACCCCGTCCATCCGTTTTTCCAGCTCATGTGATGACAGTGCCGACAGAGGAGGTTCTAGAAGTGGGCTTGAACGCCCACCGTTGAAACATTTTTGGGACCACAGAAGTTTCGTGTCAGGCTGATAGTTTTGTGTTTTCGATCAGTTCATCCAGTAGGAATAACCTTACGACGGTTTAGATTGAATATAAACATCAAGGAGGAGCTAAGGCCGGTTTCAATGGTAACCATTTACCCCTCCACTTTTCATGTTGTGTGGCCCACTTGAGCTTTAGATCCTCCAAATTTTTTGGCTCATGTCGTAATATGAACCGGAAAAATGGATGAACGGGGTAGATTTCTCACAAACATCACGGTGGGCCCCACCTAGCTTGGTGTCGCAGGCAATCTGGTCCCCTGTTGGAATGGCCGATTTAAAAATAAAAAAGATAAGATCCGCAATCCGAGGCTTTCCAATAGTAGATTGAAGTTTTCAGTTACAAGTGGGGCCCATGATGAGATAATCCAAACCATTGGTCAATATCATCCTACAGGGAAGGACCACATAATTAAATTCTTCCAGATTGGGAAATGCTAGTGTCCCAAATCTCGAGACTTTCTCTTTTCAGCGGTCTATTTTTTCACCAAAAATCGAAGGGTATGATTGGCCTATCCGGGAAAATTTCCACTCATGGTCCATCTACAATGGGACCCAAAAGGCCAATGGTCTAGATGGCCAAACCAGATGGACCCCACTTGTCAGAATTGCAAACTGAGGTAAAAATGTGTGGCTAGATCGAGGATCCCATAATCCCTCAAATGGGTCCCACAATTTACATCTTCTGGCCTAGATATTAAATGCCATTTTAGATCTTGGGTGGGGGACAGTGTACAAAATAAATGGATGGCTAAAAAATGTTTTTATAAGTTTGGCCATCCAGAATGAGCTAGTTGATTTTGAGGCAGCGCATTTTTTTTTCAAGAAAATGAAAAGCTCGGGTCTTGCACAGGTGTTCCATATTGGCACGTTGTCTGATGTTAATGGGCTAGGCCAGCTTATTGGGCTCTCAGGATAAACCCACAATTGGGTAGGCTAGGTTTAATTTCCAACCTGTGAGCGAGTCAAGGGCCTGATTTTGGTAGCTGATTAGTAAGGAGAGTGGGCCTTTGATACAATCTTATAATATTTCTTACTCAAGGCCTAAAACTTGAATCTGGCCTATTTACATTTATAACTTGAGACGACCATAACTTTACAATCAGTTATCGGAATCATTAAATATTATCAGCAAGACATGACAGCAAATATAATGGATGTTGATTGGATCACTATGATTTCTTACTTAAGGCCTAGAGCCTGAATCTGGCCCATTCACTTCCACCTAATGCACAGTATAACTTGTGATAAGACAACTTCATAAATGATTATCAAAAGTGTTGTTATAAGATATCGTTGGAAAGTTATTGGCTAAACCTATGACTGTTAGCATATGAGAGTTGATTGAATCACTATTAAAAGTCACACTTTACTATTTTTATTAACTTGTGATTTTGCTCTTTGGCGTCTTCCAAGAGTTTGAAGAGAGTACCGTCATTATTGAAAGTCCTTAGACCGTATTTTGGATAAAGGAAATGAGAATGACTTTAGTGAATCCATAAGCTTAACAAATTCATGAATTTTGAATAGATTATGATTTGACAAATTTTGAAATTCATTATCTAGGAATTAGACTATAAATCCATAGATTTGTAGAGCATATAGTGGGTTGGTAGAGCTTGAGCTAGCAATGGAAAAACATTTACCCGATTACCCAACAAATCCAACTCAAGAAAATCGAATTGAGATATTAGATTATTTACTCAATCCAAGATTTTTACCCAATTGCCTGATATTTCCCATCGTGCAGTTTCTTAGTTTTGCAATGTACCATTTCTCCAAGTGTAGTTTTGGTAGTTCTCAAGGGTATCAAGTGGCACAACTTTGTTTCGTTTAAAATTTTAGAAAACTCCATTTAAAATACAATACTATTCTTACCCCAAAGAGCCCTTTGTTGAATCAGTCAAGATGTTCGAGTCGTCTTAAACTTCTTTAATATCTTCAAGGTAAGTTACTATTTTTAATTATGAAATCAAGGTTTTAAAGCTTGTATTAATATCAATCACCTAATAGAGAGAACGATTTCATTATTATCAATTTTATTATAGTTCTAGAGGCTTTTTACCTTATAAATTTAATCATAACATTATAGAGGCAAAAGACAATGATTTTCTAATCTCCTCTTTTTAAAGCTCCTGCTAAATTAGTTTGTATGAGAGTGAGATGTTTTCTCTTTCTTTATTCCCTCGCTTTTAATAATAAGTCAAGTGAAAACAATCCCATGAATAGTACTCTAAAGAATTAAGTAACTCAACATCTTTCAAACCTAATACCAGTTATCAATATAGGAGATTTAAGTGGTGATTGCTAAAATCTATCGAGGCACTTGAACACAAGGGATCTATGACAAAGATTAGCTCATGATTGTCCTGAAAATTGGGGGTCGTGCATACACTCGACTCCCAAGTTTCTGAGTATCATTTATAACCGATTTTACTAATTTGCGTTTAATCAGGCTTAGATGCGCAATATGAAATTACTTGAAACATGAAGCATCACCACAACTAGTCTCATGAAATGAAAGAAGCTAAATATATACAAGTCCAAAATAATATGAATGAGTCGCACAAGGCGTTGCCCAACAAAATCACAAAAATATGTCTAAAAAGAATAATGAGCTAAGTCCGATACCCAGCGATCCAAGATCCGCCTACTAGGTTGATGAAGAACCACCTATCAGATGGAAGTAAGACAACTCGTCCCCCTCATCAAGACCCGCGCTGCCAGGTTCCCCGTACTCTGCATCACCTGTATCTACGTGAGAGTCTGGTTGGTGTTTTAAAATACCATCTCAAAGTGAGAGTGAGTGATCAACTTAGTGGGTGTTTTTAGTCTTAAGTTGTAAATGAAAGACAAGCATTCACAGATCCCTAAATAGTCTTATTAATGCATAAGCATGTATTATAATATGATGCATAACCTCGCAACAACACTCCCTCAAGCAACTCTGTCTAATGATCACGTATGACCAATACTCCCTCATTGTGACCTCAACTGCCGAGTCGCCAACTTAACTAGTGTGATGCGATTATAATAGTGTTAGCCGAGTTCTTAATTAATTTCATTCATCCAGTAGATTCAAAAAAACTAGTACACCCCACTTATCAATGCCCTCAACTAGTTGCGAGGCTAAGACCCCTCAATGTGTAAGACCAGGACCCCACAATCCTTGATTCTGTCTAGTTTTTCATCCCTGACTTCAAGCACATGGGGAGTCTGATAAAGGGATCACTCGCGGTCACTACGGGGAGGCTTGTCACCCCAACGTAAGCCAACAGCTTGAACACAGTGCCCATTCCACCATGCCCGGCTCACGAGTCGGTGGATCGTTCTCAATTGGTTATCAATGGGCTTCGATGGTTGAAGGGTGTTTCATGTTCCATACAAGCGTGAACAGACAGGGTTAACAAACATAGTTAGTCAGTACGTGGACTAGACCGGGTGAGTCCAGGTAAGCACGTAAGGGATGACATCGGGTACAAGCAACCCATGTAGTCGTCTAACTACTGTCGTTCATTCGCATCCTCCCAAATCCGTCGATCTAGCCTCAGGGAAGTCCTACCAATGGGACCACGTACTCTCACATCGGTTTCCTGACTAATCTAGGGATTTAAGGGTAACCAATGACACTTCAACAATTTTGAATTTAACATCCAACACAAGTGATGTCGTGCATTCATACTTCAAAATATGAAAGTTCAGATTTTTCTATAATTTCAAATGCTAACAATATTACAAGATAAACGTGTATGTGTGTGGTGTGGGTTATCAAGGAGATCAAGAGCTATAAACCATTCATAACGCAAATATACAACAAGGGTTAATGCTAACATATCATACATTAAGGACTTAAGCAAGCACATATATACAACAAGAATTATTGTAACATACAAACTATAAGGGATCAACACATAAGAATCAAGTAATAATGAACATGTATTCACTAAACTCATGCCCAATCATGTTGAAGAACAACAATCATGTCATAATTAATCCATGTTAATAGAGAGGATCTAAAATGTAAGGTATAGCTTAGGTTTTTTCTAGATTCTTCAAATACATCATACAAGCAATCATAATCTTTAGATTCTTACTAAAATTGGTGTTAGCTCACCTAAGAGAAATAGTTCGCACTTATGGATCGTTGAGTTCTTAAGAAATGACCTAGGAGTGTTCGGATTTTAGAGTCGATTAGCCAGAATCCCTAAGGCAAAGCATTTGTATGCTAGAATTCCATGCAAATTCCTTCTCAACACAAAGGGTTTCAAAAAAATATGAGGGATTTACCTACTCAATCATTAGAGAGGAGTCCTTCCGGTCCTTGGTGAAGGATTTATTGAGGAAGAGGTGAGGAGTTGCAAGAATCGGACTCTTTTAGGCCTCACTTGAGCTACGGTCCACCTTCACTCTCTCCTTCACCCTCTTTCTTCTCTCTTTACTCTCCTTGCTCTCTCTTTACTCTCCTTGGTGGTTGTAGTAATGGTGGGAGTTAGAAGAAAAAGGGCTTTATTTTCTAGACTCGTGCCCATTGGCCTCAAGTTTCAACAAATTTCCACAATGGCCCTCTAGGACTCCCTATTGACTTTGGGGTGGCTTATCACCCTCTTGGACACCAAATTTTGTGGACAGGTGTCTCATGGCCCGATGAGGATCCATGCAAAATTTGATGATAAAAGGACATAGGGTTTTATCGTACGGTTCTGATCTTTAAATGGTCCTACGAGGTCCATTCTGGTTGTTGAGGTGGTTCTGATAGTCCCTTGGCTATGAAATTTATAGAATAAGTGCTTTATAGCCTGATGAAGGGTCGTGCAAATTTTGGGAACAATCGGATGTGGGGTCTGATTGTACGGGTCTGATTTGCGATCAACGAGCACTGTTTCATGATCGGGTCCCAGATTTTATGTATGGGCGTAGAAAAATACTCTAGGATCTCATCGTAAATGTAGAAGAGATTCGACGGTTGAAAATCCCAGTTCTCAGTTTTATTTACAAGTGTCAGATTTTCATTTTAGCCTTTGGGTCGAGGCTGATCGAGGCTGGAGTGAGTTGCATTTGGCAAGTGGCGTTGGAACGGCGTTGAAAATTAATTTATGGGTATCTACTGAGTTCGAGTTTCGTGATAGACTACAAGCCCAGTGAGATCTGCAGTTCTCCAAATTTTTAGATTTTTCTGACCTTCCTTGGCCGCTGCATGGCCTGCATGGGCTGTTGCTAAGTGTAAACGGGCTATCTAGCTTGGCGGCCCGCACTTGGTCCAATCATAACCAAACTGGTCCACTCTAATGGGTTAATTTATTTGTGGTGCCTGCCCACAAGTGGTTTAGGTGAATGGTCTTGCGACAAATCTTACGTGGACGCCTCAGGACACTGTTCTAGCTAGATAGGTACGTTACAGAACTAGAGTCTAGTAATTTATGGTCCACCACTCATGCCAAACCATAAATCACAATAGTACAAAAGTAAATATAGTAATTAAGAGGTGGACAAGATCCTCAACCACCATGGAAGGGAAGGAGGTGCTAGGTGTGAAAGATCAAGAATACTAACTTAAGATAGATTTTCTCCTTTGAGTGGCTAAAACCACATCAAGGACTTCCTCAACTAGTTCAATGATATAAAGGAAATACTCCATTACACGAATATCTTTAAAGAAGAAAATGATGAAACTGGTAGTGTACGTACATGCTAAAAAGAGAACTCCAATTAAGCCCACCTCGATTACAATTAAACCAGTCAAGTTGGGCGTGGGTTCGATGAATTTGAAGTGTGCTGGATTGCATGCAGGTCTCATGTTAGGTTAGGGCTAGAGCTCTTGGCCCATTTAATCAATGGGTCTAACTCGGTTTTGGGTGATGCTTCATGCACCTGGTACTAGGCAAATCCCGTATGATTTAATATATTTATCATTTTTATCTATTAATCTTCATACGTGGCCAAGCTAAGAACCTCATATTAGACAGTGGGGTCCACGTGACCATCTAAAGATAAAAGCATGCCCAAAAAACATCACTGAGCATGACGGTCAATGGTCATTGTCATCAAGATCAAAGGCAGATGGTGGGCCACACGACTACTTTATACTAGAACCATGTATGAGTGTGGAAACAAGCTTTTTCGAGTAATGATCTGAAAACTCTGCATGCCCCATGCAAGTAGTACTACTGCATCCTCCATCGGCATCCATCAGTGACTGTGATTACTGATCACAGCCGTCTATTTGGATGGACAGCTCGTATCTTAGGTAAGCCACGTGCTAAAACCCATCTTGGAATGGACGCGGATCAACCCAGCGATATCCTCTACTGAAGAGTTCCTGCGGTCGGAAGCTACTTGGGGCCCACCGTGATGTTTGTGAGAAATCTACCCCGTCCATTCGTTTTTCCTGCTCATGTTATGGTAGAGTCCAAAGAAGAGGTTCTAAAACTCGAGTGAGCCACACGACAGGACAACGTAGGCTTGAACGACCACCGTTGAAACATTTTTGGGACCACAGAAGTTTCGTGTCAGGCTAATAGTATTGTGTTTTCAGTTCATCCCAGTAGGAATAACCTTGCGACGGTTTAGATTGAGTATAAACATCAAGGAGGAGCTAAGGCAGGTTTCAATGGTAACCATTTACCTCTCCACTTTTCATGTTGTGTGGCCAACTTGAGTTTTAGATCCACCAAATTTTTGGGCTCATTTCATAATATGAACCGAAAAAATGGATGAACGGGGTAGATTTCTCACAAACATCACGGTGGGCCCACCTAGCTTGGTGTCGCAGGCAATCAGGATCCCCTGTAGGAATGGCCGATTTAAAAACAAAAAAGATAAGATCCGCAATCCGAGGCTTTCTAATAGTAGAGTGAAGTTTTCAGTTCTTACAAGTGGGGCCCATGATGAGATAATCCAAACCATTGGTCAATTTCATCCTACAGGGAAGGACCACATAATTAATTTTTTCCAGATTGGGAGATGCTAGTGTCCCAAATCTAGAGACTTTCTCTTTTCAGCGGTCTATTTTTTCACCATAAATCGAAGGGTTATGATTGACCTATCACTCATGGTCCAACTACAATGGGACCCAAAAGGCCAATGGTCTAGATGGCCGAACCAGATGGACCCCACTTGTCAGAATTGCAAACTGAGAGAAAAATGTGTGACCAGATCAAGGATCCCATAATCCCTCAAACAATAAATGGGTCCCACGTCACTTTTTTTTAACGGAAATGTCCTCCTCTGATCATGCCACGTGTCACCTTACTGCGTGTGGCTACTGGAGATGGATTTTACAAGAGGCAAATCGCTGGCCAACGGCTATAAACTGATACATGGAGTTGGTGGGAAATTTTCAACGGCTATAAATTGAAATTAGAGTGGTCCACACCAAAGAGATTGATTTGGAGTGGAGAGAAATTGCTGGCCAACGGCTATACTCCAAAATGACTAAAGTGACCCTTATCCCATAAGTCTTTACTTTATTAAGAAAGTTGTATACTAGGGTTTTCATTTCTGACAGGTGGGGCCCTTGTTTCAGTGACGGTTGCACTCGACCATGGATTGTCTATCTGGTGAAAATGTCCTCGATAGGACAATCTTAAGCCATTGATATCTGGCCTGAAAATATACGGTTGAGAAGAGAAATACATCAATGGTCCACGTTGGACAAAAAGACAAAAAAATCCAAAGATGGGGTGCTAAGATCATCCAACGTGGGAGATTTTTGGAGCATGGTAAATCCAAGGTGGACAGTCCAGATTACCTTGATCCGCATTTTTCAGAATGGAAAACCCGCGTATCATGTGCAAACGCTGGATCGAGTATATATCCTGAAATAACGAGATGCATGCATGCAGGCCAAGATACGGACGCGGATTTCCTTCAGCACCTGTGTCGGGAATTTCCAGCAGCAGGACGTGGTCCAATCTCTGTGGGGCCCACCTTTTTATCCACACTGTCCATCCGTTTCATTAGCTCATTTTAGGGCATGGGCCCAAAAATAAAATAGAACCGAAGATCAAGTAGAGTACACCACAAGAATCACTGGGTAATGACACCCACCGTTTAAAACCTTCGTAGGGCCCACCGTGATGTATATCTGTCATCCAACTTGTTCATAGAATTACAAAGACCTGGATGAAGGGAAAACACAAAAATATCAGTTTACCCAAAACTTCTGTGGTGAGCGTTGAATCACCACTGTTGCTGTGGTGTGGTCCACTTGAACATAGTATATGCTTTAATTTTCGGATCAGATATTAAAATGAGCTGGAAAAACGGATGAACGGTGTGGATAAAACACATACATCATGTTGGGCTCCACGGAGCTTGGGCCACGTCCAGCAACCCACAATCCGATAAGATTTGTGGCGTCATTACATTCAACGGGAGCCATGAACATTGGTTTCATACTCCACCAGCTATTGTACGGGCGTGATTGGAACAGGAGGTGGGCCCCAACGGTTTACAACGGTTTCCTCCTTGTTACAATGTGGATCTTAGTCACTCTCACAAAAAGGAGAAAATTCATAATCATTCCTTCCATTTAAATAATTCACAATCATGGCCTTAGCAACTATACCCAACTGGTGGGCCACATGACATTATTCTCAGATGTAGATGTCTTTCTCTCTAGAATTCCTTTTAGAAGATGAGAATGTGTGGCAAAACTTTTGACCCGACCTACCAACTCAACCAGTAAAGTTGATTTGGGTTTGGGTTGGCTCATTTTAAGTATGGGTTGGGTTCATGCTATGTTTTATTAAAGTTCTAAATATATTATACCTATTTTTATATTTTTATATAAAATTTAAATTTATTTTATTATTATTATTATTATTAAATAGGTAAAGTATATGACTTTAGATTAGAGTTGTACACTCACTCCACTTCCCTTGACTCGAAATTGAATTCGGACCAAGTCAAGCAGGTTTTTGGAGCTTGAAAAAATTTTGTGCCGAGTTCGAGCGAGCTCTAGCTAGACTCGACTTAGATCAAACCTCAACTCTAATTGATTCGGATTGAATTAGCTCGGTGATTCGATTATTTTGATATTTATGTTGCTCGTCTAGTATTTGATGAAATGACCCAACGAAGTGTTGTTTTGGGTGCATACATTCACCACAGGATCGGCTGGTAGAGAGGAAGGAATGATTATGAAACAAATCACTAAAAAAAAAAAAATTACATTATAAGAATGCTCTCATTTCTTGATTTTGATGTTGCTTGTCGAGTATTTAATAAAATATCTGTAAAGTGTTGTTACTATTTTATATTCTGTGAGAAATTGAAAATGTATTCTATGTGTTTGAGAAAATGTTGAATAGGCTTGAACTGGCTCAAATTGGCCCAAGCTACAAGCCAAACCAAGCCGAGTTCATACTGGGGTTAGCTACTTGTCAAGTTGTACCAAGCTCAACTTGTGTATAGCTCTACTTTAGATTGACCAATTTATAAATGAGTTAGATTTGAGATTGAAATTCTTAACATGTTTATTCAATGGGTTGGATTTGGGTTAGACTTTATAGAAAGTAGATTGCATCCAACCCCTGCCTAGACAAACTTGGTCTAGGCAGGTATGAATGTTATCCACACCATGCATCTATTTTTCTTAATCAATTGAGCTAAAAAATGAGAGGTATATTTAAGGCTTAAGTGGACCACACCATAGAAGAAATGGTGATAATGACTCCCACCGCTTCCTAAGGCCCATCGTGATGTTTATTTGCCATCAGTGATATAGACCTGGATGAAGGAAAAACACAAATATCAGCTTGAATAAAACTTCTACGGCTCCTAAGAAGGTTTTAACTATGGGTTCCAAAAACCAGCGAGAGGTTCCCCACTCTTCTAATTTGTGAATGCTCGCGTGCAAGCGTAGATACACTCAACAAAACTGTGATTCCACACTCATTTTCTTTCTCTGCATTTTTCGAGTGACAGTTACAAGTTAGAAGCACATTTGTTACTTTGGTTATGCGATGTTGCTATATGCATGTTAGGCTTAGATAATTTGATTGCACTCGCCACTAGTTAAATATATTCCAGAGTTTAATGTTGGCTAAAAAATATAGAATCATTCGTGATCGGAAGTTACCTGATTTCCCGACCCACGTAACTCCTACAGATGAGCTGCATCATAGATTATGGATAAGGGCCTTGATTATAAAAAATGAAGGGTTTAAGGAACATTTTCCACACATGCAACTTACGGACTCTACTTTATAGGATTTTATGACTTTTTTTAATTCAAATAACCTTCAATATCACTACGTTATGCCATAATATACAAGATATTAGAATCCCGAGTAGCCAAAATAAAGAAAAATATAGAATAAAGAAAAGTAGAAAAGAACCGTCAAAAATAAAATAAAATTTGCGTGTGTGGATATTATGAATGTCCTTGGAATGAGTGAACTGGAGTATGGTTTGGTTCAAAATGTGAGAAGAAAAATGAAAAATTAGACACTTTTTTGGATTAAAAGGGATAGTAGAATGTCCTCGATTCTAACTTTACTCTTTGACTTCAAAAGTTATGACTAATTAGATTATTTGTGCATTTGGTTAAATAGAGGAACAACTCACTTATCCTTTCAGAGCTGACGAGGGGTTGAAATGAACTTATAAAGGCATAACTTCATATTGGCCGTGGCACAATTGCTTCAACGTGGTTCAACAAGAGCTTCAACCAGTCCCAATTGCTTTAGTAGCTCCAGTCCCTCTCAAGTTCATCTATCCTCCTTAGAACAGCTCAGTAGGGGTGCACATCAAACCGGTAGAATCGTGGAACCGGATCGGAACCATTGGATCGGTCCGATTTGATTCAGTTCTAGACAGCACCAGTTTTAGTTCCGATTTCAAATTTTCAAGAACCATTGGATACAGATCGGTTTCAATTTAGGGCCCTGCAGAACCAAACCGAACCGTGGATCTAAATTGTTAATCCGAACCATGTATCTGAACTGTTGATCTAAATATGAGTTTAAAACCAAAAACAAAAAAACAAAAAAAAAAAACAAAAAACAAAAACAAAAACCCTAATCTCTCTCACCCCTGCCTTGCCCCTGCCCTTTCTCTCGCCGACTACAGTGCCGCCCCTGCCCTCTCTCAATGTGCAGGCACTTTCAAGGGCGAAGAAATGGTACATTCTGATTGTAACCCCATAACATGCTCATCTCTGCTCAATGCCCTTATACTACTCGTACAGATGGCATCATAGAACGACTGATTCTGTTCCTCATTTCCATTGTTGTTGCTATTGCTGTTGGTGTTGTTGTTGTTATTGTTTTCCTTGTAATTATTTTTTTTGTTGTTGTTGAGGCTAAGGAATGCTTGTATGCAGCGAGCGCTGTATAGATATTCTATGCGCTACCCTCCCGGTGTAGATCGGAACTGTTATTCCGGTGGGCCAACAAGTGGATAGGCCGTCTCCCCAAAATCAAGGGGATTGGACGGTTTTAGTCATCCAATAATCGACCTACAAATGGAACTCTTAGAACAATAGTCTACATGGAATAGTTGGAAACTCACTACAACTGGACGGTCAGAGTTGTCCAATACCTGTTGCCTTTGTGAAATAGCCAATCCACACTGCAGGCCACCAGATCAACGGTCCGATCAATGCATGTCTTACCCTGCATATTCCTTACATAAAGTCCACATGTCGAGATCCGAGCTTTCCCTCATGTGGGGCAAACTGATGAGATAATCAGTCTTCTTCACTCCCCAGGTGGGCCACTATGTGCAAAGCAAAATAAATGGTTATAACAAATTTTCATAGCTTTCCATTTGTTATGTAACTGTGGCCCACCTGAGCATTGAAATGGCTCGATATTAGGCAATAAGATCTAAACAATATAGTTCATCTTATGGAAGAGAGCGTAAAGCCCAGAACCATGGAACCGATCCAGAACCCCACCGTATTTCACGGTTCGATTCCAATTCTGTTTTAAGGTTCTAACGGTCCAGTTCCAGTTATGAAAATAGTAGAACCGTTAGGAATGGTTCGGTTCCAGTTTCACCGCAGAGCCGGACCGACCCGTCCCGTGTGCACCCCTACAGCTCACAGCTATAGTCCTTAAATAGGCCAAATAACATCCTAGTCCCTCTCAAGTTCATCTATCCTCCTTAGAACCGCTCACAGCTATAGTCCTTGAATAGGCCAAAAAAACAACCTTCCATGGATCGTTATTTGGCCCATAGTTTTTCTTTATAGTTATAGGTACAGGATATCAGCAAGGATAAGGGCACCTAGGTTACTTTTCTGTATGCTTTTTGCAACCAGCCCTTTAAGGACCATCTTTTGCAGTGCTCTTTTCAAGCTCCACAGTTGGTGCTTTCGGTGTTCCTGGAGTCTATCAAAGCTATAGTGTTCACCTTCATCTTGTTGCCCGCCTGTTTCAAGACTAGCCGATCAGTTCCAGCAATTATCTTTATAAGATTTCAGGGATCCTTTCGGTTTCTGTTTTCGTGATCTTTTGGTATTGCTAGAGTCGGGAGACCGCATCTTTAATTGATTTGCGGCTTACAGATACCTTTAAACGATTGATAGAGTTCAAGCCAAATTGCCATCAGGCTAGTCAATCCATTCCATAAATCATTTCCAGGTTGCGTCGAGGGCCTTCTTCAGCTTTCCCTTTTAGATTTTTTAGGGCCTTTGGAGGTAGCAAGTGGCTTTATCAAAATCATGTACGATTGAGCATTCTAGATACCTTGACGATTTTGAATGGAAACAGGTTGGCAAGCCCTTCGATTAACGGATCCAACTCATTGGTTGCTTCCAAAACTTGTCTTTAGTCATACCTTATCCAACTTGTATATACATACAATTAATGTCGAGCCATATAAATAGTATTTGATTGAAACTAAACCGAAGTTGAAGAATAATTTTGATTTTGTTTAGGGTAAGGTGTTCTTTAAAGTTCAGTCCACATTGTCTGGTCTACTTGAGCCTTAAATTTGTCTAATTTTTAGGCTCATATCTTAAAATAATCTTTAAAAAAAAAAAAAAAAATGGATAGACAACATGGATAAAACCCATACATCACAATGGGCACCACAAAGCCTCTGCCTAGACCGAATCCGTCCAGGCAAAGGGCTCATATCCTCTTTAGGAGTTTCAACACTTGATCAAGGGTTCGAGTACCCATAGGTGGTGAAATCCTACTACTGTAAGTGTGTGGTGGTGTGTGCGCTTGTGTTTTATTTTTAAAAATAAAAATAGAAATCCTAACCCATTACTGTGGAAAACACCCACATGTGTTAATGTAGGTAAAGCAAAATCCTGAAAGAAAAGTGTCGAACAAAGAAGCCAAAGAAAAAACAAGAGATAAAGGGGTATAAAAATTTACATAGTTGGGCATTAAATCTAACTTTATTCTTCACTAAAATAAGAGAAATTAGAAATACAAAGGCTACCTCTTTCCTACTCTTCTTTCATATAGGAACTCTTTCACCATCAGTAACAAATATACTTCTCTCTACCCATTATCACCCTTATCTTGATCTGTGATGAGCAACATTTATGACATGCAGGAAGCAGGACATCCACATGGTGGGAGCCACTAGTTGAACGGCCATCAGCTATTATAGTACTGGATCCGGACATATGTTTGACGGTCAACCAAGTAGTAAAAAGCAAATCAATGATCCTTTTCACCTCCTTCCGTTGCCAAAAGAATCCTAGGCAACAGAAGAATAAGTGCAGGCACGTTAGATGGGACAACGAAATGAAGAATGGTAGCCCCACAAGTAGGGCCCACCACAGCCTTACTGATTTAGACGTTGGTGGGCCCTGCTCTGACCATTCCTTGGATTACGGCCTTTGTTTTTGTCCTGGACTGTCCTTAAGCCATGGGCCGAGGCCCATTTTCCCACATTCAAGAATGTCGGTAGAAGGGTCTTAATGGTTAATGGGTCCTTGAAAAAGCATCTAATACACATGAGAAGGACGTAGGTCGTCCAACCACATCAATCCCCACTGCCCATATCGTGGGACCCACTGTTGATGAGGGTATGAACTGTAGTTAGAGAAATCACTGAGTTTACTTTCTTGCATGAGATGGATGTATGGCTTTTATGGCAAACGCTTGCCGGTATTGAAAATCTTAATTCATGGGACCACCTTAATATATGGTTAGATATTTATTTTATACATTTGTTGCATAAGTTCATGTTAAAATAGTCTTTAAAAATGAAACAAATTTAAAATTTACGTAGGATACAACAATAAATGCTAAGGACGGGAACACCCACCATTGAAAAGTTCTTATGGCCCACCATAATGTTTGTATTCCATCCAACTCATTTATAAGGTGAGTCTTATCAGAATCAAGAGAAAATATAAATGTGAGCCTGACTAGGCTTACATCCTAATATCAACAAGTGCAGCTGATAAACAAAGTAGATGTGACGCAAACATTAACCACCTTTATATAACCCAAATACCATAGTGGAGACTTAAGATATTTTTATTGCAAGGGTTTACAAGTGTTATATACATTCTATCCATCTATTTCTCCTCAGGATAGGTTGAGCATGATGCAGATTCAAAACTCAAGTAAGTCACATCATAAGAAATAAAAAAACATTGATTGTCTATTATTGAAATGATATTCAACCACAGACATCTTAAATCTGTCTGACATTATTTGTTTTTGTTCTCCCCCACGTATTAGCAGGAATCACCTTGCAAACAAGTTGGATGGGATATAAACATCCCACTAGTCTTAAAAGAAGGTTCCAACAATGGGTATTTTTTATGCACATTGATGATACTCAAAAATGATCAAATTATCTAAAACTATATCAATAGAATTATTTGAAGAATCCAAATATTAACCATGTAAATCAATGATTAAAAATTATTAGTGACATTTGTCATCCCATGTTTCTGGCCCACCCAAGGCTCTAATTTTATCATCTCTAATCGAAGTATATATTTCAATGTATGTGTTACAATCGTCCTTTCAAATGCCACATATCTAATCTAAGTGGTCCACACATACAATCAAACCACATGAGCACTCAATCCCATGATCATAGTGTTAAAAGATAGCATCTACCACTAAGCCACGGAAGAAGGCCCTAGATTAAATATTTTAAAGTTAATTTAGTAATCAAATTTAAATTCACGTCAATATGCTATGCTTCTTGATTTGTATCCTTACACTTATTTGTGAAAATCTGAGCAGTATTATTTTTTTATTTTGAGGGCCCGTTTGATTTTTACAACTTGACAATATTTGAAAATAGGCTGGTATATTTGCTTAGAAAAAGTCTACCATGATGTATATAACATATCCGTGTCATCCATATGTTTCACCAAGACATTTTTAGGCATGAGCCAAAAAAAAAAAAATAGCAGATCAAACATTCAAATGGCCCACGCCAAAGTAAACGGTGACCACAAGAAGTTCGGTGTTCGATTCCCTTTTAATTGTGGACCACCCTCATTTTTGGCTTGTGCCCTAAATTCAATTAGTATAACAGATGGACCGTGTGAATAATCCACGTACATCTCATGAACAATGCAGTAATTACCAAAGAAAATAATTATAAACCATTTGCATTGCATTTATATTTACTGTAGAAAATAAAACATGCCCTTAACTGTCCAATGAATATCCACAGATCCAACAACATGTGCAGTTACAAAGTAATTTTTTAAGTGCTTGTGTATGATCATCATACTCTGACAGAGTATTAAAGTTTTTCTAAAAGCAAGCCCATCAGATTCACGGAGAAAGAAAAACAGGATCACGAAAACAGATCCGCAATCACTGATCACGAGGAAAATACATGCCACATCACCCACAGTGAAAAAAGGTCAAAAATATAATAGTAAAATATCTCTTTTTTCCATACCTTCCCCCACTCACCCCTTTTTGTTTTTTTAACTTTTCTTTTTCTTTTTTTTTTTCCTTTTTTACAGACATAACGGCTACATTCCCAATCCCAGCAACAACCCCACTACAAGACAAAAATCTCGGCCAACTCCCAACCGCACCGTCTTAAAAGAAAATGGTAAAAAATGGTCCACTGCTCTGCACCCACAAATTTTAACCGTCCAATCCATCCATCCATCCATCCCAACTGTCCGCTAGATGAGGACATATTTCATGGGTTACAATCTAAAAAAAGGTACATAGATCGGATGATTCTAACCATCTCAATAAATGCTACAAATCTACGGCCTAGATCGTACCACATTTACTGAAAGCATTGGAAATTACACTTTAATTTCCCCCGTATGGAGACAACCTCCGGTCAATCAAAATTGCCGGGAAATTCACCTCAGAATGTGCGGTCTGGATTTAGCGGACCACAATTTCTAGTGCTCCCGCGACTACCAGCCTTCTTCTTATCTTCATTTTAGTCTATCTCGGATTCTTCGCGCTTGAACTGCAACACTCTGTCAAAAACCGGAATGGGACCACCTGGCCGTATAAACAGATGATCGAATCGTCTGGTGGGGTGGGGCCCACTAGTGGATGGGCAATCGTGCAATTTTTCACAGCAGCTGGCAACCATATACGGCCCGATTATAGCGGGCTTAATGGACGGTTGAAAACACACAAAGCCAGCGGTCGCTGTTGTCCCATCAGCCTCATGATTTTGATATGACCCGTCCATCAAGAACACAGCTCATCAGATGAATGGTCTTTATCAGCTGAACATGCATCCATGTGGGGCCCAGCGAAGGTGGGCCACCAGCAGAAGGAAACTTACAGAAAGATGAAACACTCTAGAGAAACCAGAGGATTTTCGAGCGATTCGTTCGCCGGAGGAACACCGCCATCCTCCTTCCTCTCCGCCGGTCTCCGGCCACCTTCATCTGCCAGCCCCGCCGGAATCCTCGCTGGCGACCGCCCGGTCTTTCTCGCAGACGGGCTCCTGCCGAGATCCCTCCTCGCCGCCGCATTCCGTTCCGCCCTTGTAGCGGGAGACCTCGATCTCCTGCCGGAATTCTCCCCTAAATCTCGCCGGAACCCATGGTTCCCGGCAGGAATCCGAGACCGGTTCGTCTGTTCCCTCCCCGGCGTCCTCCGCCCCGGAGACGGTTCTGATCTCCTCGCCGGAGACTTCCCACCCCGATCTCGTCTGCCGGTAAAGTCGCCGGGAACTGACCTCTTCCGTTGGAACTTGGCCGGAGATCTGTTCTCTACCCGCCGCATTTCGACCTCTCCGTCGTCTCCATCCTCGCCTTTCTTGTCTGTCATCGTTGTTGTGGAAACGCTCTCGCTCAAGCTACAGAGATCGGAGATTTCAGAGATTTCATCGCAGCCGTTGATCACGATCGGAGCTCTTTTCTCGTTCTCATCTTCTTCTTCGATCTTCGGAATGGAGGGTTTTGATGTCTCCGGAAGCACTTCCTTTACCGTCTCCTCTTCAATAGGAGGAGGTGGGGGTGGGGGAGGAGCTCTGCTCAGGTTATCTTCGAGCTGTGGGTCAGATTCCGACACGGGAGGTTTCGCCGGGAAATGGGGATGCGGAGGTGGAGTCGGCTTCTTTTTCTGCTTGCTGCAACAGCTTCCCATTTGCGTCTGGATTCGGGACTACAGAAGCTCAGATGCTAGGGTTTTTCTCGTCTTTTGAGATTGGGCTTGGAATGGCATGACAGGTTTTTCCGTCGAGGTTCTTTTGCCGGGAAATGACGGCTTTTGGGTGATTTTCCGGCCGAGATTTGAAGAAGCTCGATGGAGATTTAGGAATGGTGGGTTTTCAACGGCGGAGATTTGAGGACGGGAGATGGAAATGTTAGACAGATGGGTTTTTCTGGGGAAGCTTTTTTCGTCTGGAAATGACGGCCTTTTGGAATTTTCCGGTGAGTATTTGGTCGGAAAACGACGGTCTTTTTGGGAGATTTGGAGCTGTGATGGGATTGGAGCTGTTGTTGAGAGAGAAGAGTCAAAGAAGAGACTGTATTTATAAAGTCGAGGTTTGACATGCCCACACGCGCTTTGAGCCCACACGTACCCTTGCAAGCACACGTGCCAATATTTCATAATTATCCCAGATCTGAGCTTTCCATCAGATGGGACATGCTATTTAGATCTTTTTTCCTAAAAATCAGACCATTTAACTCATTCAATCGGCCACAATATGTGAAAAAACATATATATCTAGAGAATTTGTTTCAGCCGTCCGTTTTGGTTTGGTTTGTTTTGTATGGCCCAGATGATCCAAAACTGTGTCTTACTAATGTCAAGCTTGGATATCACATGCATGTGCCATATAGCACACGCTCTTGTGCGTGGATTTGGTCAGGGTTCACACGCTTGTGGGTTTATCAAACCTCAGGGCTCCATGTCAAGGAGTTCTTTTTACCTGAGTTGCGACTTACAATCCAGCGTGCGTCGCCCCCACTGGGCCCACATGCTGAAATGGGCCACTGATATGAACCGACCATGATCTAGATACTACATCCTAACCTTTGACTTTTAGAGGTGAATGTAAACTACTGAATATTCTTCTTTGTAGAAAAACTCGTAGACAGATAACGGTGGCGGTTGCAATTATCCGTTCATCTCAGTCCGTACGGCAAAAATTCCACAACATGGACGGTTCTGATCAACGGAATACTCAGCATGTGAGCTCAATAGCGGCGACACATGCGTTGGACATTGAGTCATGACAAGGATTGCCTGTGGACCCATAAAGATGATCGTGACAAATCCAGTCCGTCCATCAGTTTTCCAAGATAATAATAGTACAGAAATTTAAATTTCAGGAAGATCCAAAACTCAGGTGGCCCACACCAAACGAGACAGTGGGAACGGAAACTTCCACCGTTGAAACCTTTCTGAAACTGACAATGATGTTTATATGCCATCCAAACCGTTCATATGGTTATTACCAATTAGATAAACTGTCGGGAGAAATATCATTCTGATGCAAAACTTCTATTGCCCCCTTAAAGTTTCCAACGGTGCACGTTCCATCCCCGATTTTTCATTTGGTATGGCCCACTTGAATTTTGGATCTGCCTAATTTTTAGATACTGTCCTACGGTCTTGCAAAACTGGATTTTCCATGGGCATCTCTGTGGGCCCATACAGCTTACGACTACAGGAGCACAGCAATATCTCCATGCCCGGTGACCTTCGGAGTCATGGGGTATCATGGACCCGAATTGATGGAAGCGACCTGCCACTGACCCGGGTACACTGATATATCTGATGGCAGAAGCTACGTGCGGCACAAGGATGTCTGTGATAAATCCACTCTGTCCGTCTATTTTGAAAGACCATAATAGGAAAGAGGATTTTAAAAGCCAACCAGATCCAAAACTCAGGTTAGTCACACCAACGAAATGGTGAGAACAAAAATATCCACGGTTGAAACTTTTCTAGAACTGACTCTGATGTTTATATCTCAAACAAACTGTTTATAAGGCTATTACCATTTAGATAAACTATAGTAGTAACAAAGATCGGTTTATGATAAACTACAGTAACAAATAAAGCTGTACACTAGATAAATTTATTCCAGCTTGGCATAGCTTGGCCCCACTTGATCGGTAGCTAACCCCAGCTCAAATTCGGCCTGACTCAAATCTCCAGCCGGTCTTGTTAACTCGGCTCAGTTCGGTTAGTAAATCAAGCTGAGCATGTTCAGCATTTTTACAAATAAGTCAAATGCATTTTGAAATTCTTACCTAATGTGAAACAGTAATAATATTTTATAAATATTTCATCAAACACAGATTTCAACATTATAAACAAATATCCACGCAAGCAGCATCAAAATCAAACAGGTGACGTATCCATTCCTTTATCACCAACACTTTGTTGAGTTATTTCATCAAACACTCGGCGAGCAACATTCATATCAAAACAATTGAGTCACCGAGCTGATTCAATCCGAGTCAAATCAAGCTCGAGTATACTCAAACTCAGTTCAAAATTTTTTTGAGCTCCAAAAACTAACTAAACTCAGTCTGAATCCAATTTCGAACCAGGATGAGTCAAGCTTTTGCAAGTTGAATTGAGCGAGTTGGCTGAGCTAACTCAACTTGTGTACAGCTCTAGTAACAAATGTCATCATAGTACAAAACCTGTCACCCAAAGCATTCAATCCTTACTATTTCGTCTGGTATGCCATGTGAGTTTTGGACATGGTTGACTTTTTAAAATCCTATCTTATTGTAGTCTTTCATGCATGAAGTGGATTTATTATAAGCATTCTTTGGGATCCTACGCAGCCTCGGGTATAAAAATCTCCATGCTTAGGTCATATGCTATCCATTACTTAAATGAATCCACTTGAAGTGGACAATTCTACTAAAAATGATCAACCAAACAACTTCCAAACATGTTTTGAGTCACCCATCTTTGATAGCAACGTATGACCAAATTTATGTCCCTGAGTTTTATCTTACCATGTTAGCTGTCAAGATTCAAACAACTTTCAAACGTGCTTGGAAGGGTGATAATAGCACATCACCTAACCAATCTCCATCCTCCTTCGGGCGTGAATCTCGATCTTCTGTATGCTAGGAGAAGGATTTTTGTGATTGGGCCAAGTCATGATAGATGACATCATCTGACGTCACAGGTGATTACGTGACGTGGCCAAGCCGCATTGCAACGAAGGATCCGGACTAGTCGGTCACCAGGCAATCCTCTTTTTTCACGTGAGAGTGTTGCTGTTTTAGATGCAAACAATAGATGGAGGAATTATGTGATCCTCGGCCGCATAGTATCCTCAGGTTTTCACTTTTATGCAAGTGTGGTCAATGATCCAGACCATTGTACTTTGGGGCCCACCATGGATGGATCAGATGCATGAATATCGAGACTACAAGATCCTGGAAACTAACTTTCAGTCTCATCTCATTTTAATGGCAGACCATTGCAGAATTTCTCCTCTCGGTTCATGTGTAGTCCGGAAAGTGAAAGGTTAGAATTACTAGGGGCAGGGTCGGTGGATCCTGTCTGTGGGGCCCACCTTGATCTATGTGCTTTAAATCTATGCCCTCCATCTGTTTTCGGATTTCAAAAGTTTTCGATAAAGATGATATTTGTATGATCCCTTCATCCATCGTATCTTTGTGACCTAATCAATGGGTTTGATGGCAAATAAACATTCCGGTGGCCCCTAAAGAAATTTTTAACAGTGAATATTCAATCCCTACCATTTCCTGTAGTGTGGTCCACCTAAGATTTCGATCTGCTTCACATTTTTTAAGATTATTTCTGAAATAAGCTGTTAAAACTGATGGATGGCATGGATATAAGGCACATACATCAAGGTGGGGCCATAGTTAGCCAGCCTAGAACTACTGTATGTTGGGGATTTTTGAAGAAAATTTTCATTCATGTTGGACTCTATTGATCCCGTCTTTAAATAAATAAGAGAAGCACATCTACTCTGTCACGGCTGGTTGGATAGGCCTTGGTAAGTAAGTGATGTAGAACCTTAAACAAATACATTCCTACCATGGTGAGGCCAGAAGAAGGCCAAATGCAAGTGGATTATATTCATCGGACTCAAGTACAGTCTCGGGTAAGTGACGCAAGGATGAACATGATGAGGTTGATCACCATCTTCCTCAAAGATAACTACTCCGAATCCATGAAGATTCTCTGAACTCTTCACTGAGACTTCTCAAATGCACTAGAAAGGAAAGCAAAAAAATATAAATAAATTTTAATAAATTTTAATTTTAATTGATTAATTGAAATAAACGAGTTTATAACCCTTTAAATAGGGATACCAAGCAATATGAGAGAAATCAGAAGCAAATTAAAACTAAAACTTCTAGAAATTCGTAACTTACTATAAATAGTAAATTTACTTTTTATAGTAAGTTTTCTATGTGGCTTAACCACGTTATTCTCCTAAAGCGCAACGGATGAAGAGTTATAATCAAACTAAAACTTACTATTTATAGTAAAAATGAAAATAAACATACAATTTGACCGTTATTCTGATGGAATCTTGCAAATTCGTCGAGGGCAATCTAACATATCCAGGTTGGTTGGCTAAAGTAGCTCGTCCTACTCCAAAATCATATATGGTATGTCAAGTAACTCATTTTGGTTTGCAAGATATATCTATTTTATGGTTCTAACGGTCTTAATGATTTTTACCTCTGATCAAGCCTTCTTTGATCCATCTTGAACATGAAAGTGTCTGCGACCCACTCTACATCAATAAGGCGTAGGCGTGACATAACTGGGCTGCAAACACATCCATTCAATGAAATTTAATCCGAATAGGAAGAAATTGTTGTAAATCGACCGTAACTTTTTATCCGAGTATTATTACAGAATATACAACTTATCGATCTTTATTGTAATGGGTCATTTAAGGTCAACCAACTCACATAGTAAGTTGCATCAGTCCATTTTACAACGAAATAAAATAAAAAAATAAAAAGACATGCTTCCATTTCGAAATCAAAATTTTAAGAAAAAAATTATTATTTTTAATAATTCTGATTTTATTAGTATTTTTTTATTTTTAGAGTTTTAGATTTTCATCTTTTTAAAAAATTACCTGTGATCATGCTAGGATTTCTCTTACAAAAGTTTATTTGAAAAGTTTTGTTAAAATTAGGAATTTATTAAGATTATTTTTTTCCTATTTTTTGTAATTATAAATTTAGATTTATTTTTTCCTTATTAATAATGTAATTGAGAAAAAAAAATATTTATAAACATTATTCAATAAAAAAAATATATTTGAGTTTTATCTCTTTTTTCTCATAGATTCAAGATTTTTAGTTACTCTTGAAAGATGGTGATCTTTCTCATTATCTTATCATGTTCTACGATGCATCAGTTGGTATCAGAGTGAAGCTTTCCCTTGACTTTATGACATCTAAGGTTTGGACAATAATCCTATGCACAGTGCTCCAAGAGTTTATCTTTTGATAACGGCGACATTTGAGGCGGCGCATTGGGAGAATTTGTGAGACCCGCGAGCACTGCAAGCAACAATCAATCGCATGACGAAAGCCCTGGGTCAAACCCATGTTCGTAATAATGAGTAACATGAGATCAGTAATGGAACTTACGATCATCATATTTATTGTGCGACACTAGTGATGAATCACATGCCACCACCTGATAATGGTAAATCACATACCACCACTCTGATTATGAGGAAGTTGTTATACATACTAAATATGAAGATAGATCTGCAACGGCATAACATCTTTCGAACGATATCCACTATAAACTAAAAAATTTGTAATGTGATATCGATATCAGGAGCAATAAGAATCTTGTTTCGAAATCAATGATGAAAAAACGGCAACTGAAGACATAAAAATACCTCTCTTCATACACAATTGAATGGATTGAGGAGGTCTGTGAAACAAAGGTAACGAAACAATGTCATATTTTATTCTTCATTAGTAAATATTATAAGTACGAAGTAACATGTGACATAGTTAATATTGAGGCTTGTCACATGTTACTTGATTGATCATGGCAGTATAATGTTGATGCTACATATGGAGGCCGAGATAACGTACCTATATTTATTAAAGATGGTAAAAATATTACCATCGTCCTTATGAGCATGGAAAACTAACCTAGACTTCTAAAGTGGAGGGGTGGTCTTTCATATCCATGCTAAATTTTGTAAAAAAATCTAAGAAAATAGGGGAGATTAATGCATTGCTTATAAAGAAAAAAGAAGTATAACCTATTGACATCCTAGAAAAGTTAAAACCAGTATTGCATGATTTTGAAGGAATTATACTCGATAAACTTCCCAATGATTTCCCCCCCGCGGGATATTACACTTGCTTAGGTGGAGCTCGCCTTCAATAATATGTAAAATCAATCCATCAACAGGCCTCCATTCGAGGTTGTGTATGGTAGTATTCCCAAACATACACTTAACTTGATCTTTATACCCAAGTCACCAATTATGAATGTTACAATAGAAAAAATCGTAGGGTAAATCACAACAATATATGCCAATGTCTGAAAAAAGTTACAAGAGTTTAATGATAATAAAAATGCTGATAAACGTTGGATTCAAAATGTGTTTACAATTAGTGATAATTTACTAGTTCACCTATGCAAGAAGAGGTCTCCACCTGAGACATAGAAAAAGTAAAGGAATAAGAAGACTGTCACCTATGTCGTAGATCCTCCCGAGGGCATGAAGATGTCATGAAATTTCATTGCAGTAAACTTTTATTAGTATCAATAGTCAAGTCCGCTAGATAACTCGAGGACAACTTCTTTTTTAAGTAGAGGGAACTAATGTAGGACGTGGTATAGATGTTAATGCACTACTTTGTTTAGTTATTTTGTCAATCATGTGCATGGGTGTGTTAGTGAGTCAGTTGAGCTCTCAGAAGCTGAAAACCGAATACATGTGAAAACTTTAAGAATTAAGGAGTGAAGAGCATGTAAATTGATATGCCTTGATGACCCTAACCTTATATCCACAACACTGTAGCCCCTAGATGATCATAACATTTATAAGTAAACTTTGATTGATCGTCACATTACCTTAAGAGCCATAACGAAACATGATAAGTTAGGATAAAATATATACAAAGTTGTTGTAAATCGAACAACCCAAAACATTAATTTTTGAGGGATCTTCGATTCCATTAATATGTTGTTGATGGGTCTCGATTGAACCCTTGATCGATTGAAGCTCAGGGCTCGAATAATCAAATGGAGCCAAAAACATCCAGTAACTATCTAACTAAATTCTAGAGTTTCTCGATCTCATTGAAAGACCTTTAATCCTATCGAATGAGAGTTCGATTGATAAAATGAATCTCCAGATTAATCGAAGGTGGCAAAAAAACGTCCAACAGCTAACTGCTTATATGTTGGACTTTATCGATCCCATCAAAGGGTCTTTTGATCGATCGAAACCATTGCTCGAATAATTAAAAGTGTCATTTTTTGTCCCCTTTTTACCATCGGAACTTGTTTTTGTTATAAATGGCATACGGACCTTAGGCATTTTTATGAGTTTTTAGTGCAATAGAAGCTTAAGTGATTCCCCTACTTATATCCTTCATCCAATGAGATCTAAGTCATCTTCTTGAGCTTTACCACTCTTGTAAGGATTCCAACCTTCATGATAAAGATGAACTTGATATACACCATTTTTGAAGGATTAAACACTAAGCTTTTATATATATATATATATATATATATATATATATATATATATATATATATATATTATCATTGTCTAAATCATCTAAAAGACTCATCTACGTGAATCTTCTTTTGAAATCAACTATTGAAGCACCATATGCAAGATGCTTGATCGTAAGAGCTAAAGCATCAGCATCAACGATCGAAGGAGCAATTGAGAAGTTAATTAAAACATAGAAGAATATTGATCAAGTATCTCAAGTAAAATACTACGAAGGAGCTTGATCGGATAAGTAGGTTGTCAATTATAGAGTCCATTCACATTCCTTCATTTTATAGGATTAAGTATAGAGTTTATGATCCAAACTCAAATAGATTCATATAAGGCCAAAATCACCAGACACAATTGTGTACATGTTAGTCTCCTTAAGGAGCCTCTAGTGGGAGTTTACGTAGGGCCTTGTATTAAGACCCTTAGAGGTTGTTAGTTAGCTGATAGAAACCAATTGAAGTCTCTTGCGCGAGTCACCAATATTGGTGAAAATGTGTTCCTCCAACACAGGAGTGTATGTGTGAGTTAGTGATTAGCTTAGGAAAAATCATTGTAAATATTGAAGGTAAACTTATTTAAAAGCTCATAAGATAATGAGTACAAATACACTCGAAAAGAATACATCCAGCGGAAATGGAATATGAAAATAAATCAAGCCACTATATATGCTTGTGTTTGTGATTGTCATTTGGGCGCAAATTCTATTCATGTTATGTGTTTGATTAGTTAACTCAAATGAATGTTGGAATTGGATTGTGTGTTAGAAACTTAACTTATAAACACACACAAGCTCACTATTTCTTTTAGACTAGTTGCTTGATTGGTATATCAATTGTAATCTATGTAATTAGACCCACTTTGGCTTGGAAGCCTTAGTGTTAATTTGCTCTATTAATTTTAATTAGTAAATTATTTCAATTAGGTAAAATAAAATTAAAGTGATCCTATTCACCCCCCTCCCTCTAAGACATAACCGTAATTTTAAGATTTGACATGCTTTCGTATGCACCGTGGTATATAATTCATGCAATTTCAACGGATACATTTCCAACATGGTTAGGCCAAAAGAGGACCAAATTGAAGTAGAATAATTTTTTTAGATTTAGGCCCAGTACTATATAGGACATGATGTATGTGGACCGCAGGTGCATCTAGTTCAAATAAATTCAATCCGAATAAGAAGAAATTACCGTTTAAAGTGCAAACCATAAATCAACTATAACTTTTGATTCGGGTATTGTTGTAAAATGCACAAACTATCAATCTTTATTGCAATGGGCCATCCAAGGTCAATAGAGTGGGTCATATCAATGCATTTAGTAAGAAAACGTGTGATTCTAGTTTAAAAATTGGATTTTAAGAGAATTACTTTTTTTAGTAATTTTGATTTTTGGAATATTTTCTTATTTTTAGAGTTTTAGAGTTTTAGATTTACATATTTTTTTTTTATATAAATTACTTGTAATCATGCTAGAAATCCTCAAACAAAAGTTTATTTGGAATTTTTATTTTTAGAAATTAGGCTTTTGAAGAGTTTTGTTAGAATTAGGACTTTATTAGAGTTAGAATTTTGCTATTTTTAGCAATTATGAATTTTGATTTATTTTTTCTTTATTAATAATAATTGAGAAAAAAAAATGACAATTAGACATTACAGACTTCATTCAATAAAAAAATGTTTGAGTGTTTTTTCTTTTTATTTTTTTTCTTGTGGATTCAAGAAACTATTTTGTTGATTCGGGATATTTTAATCACTTAAGTAAGATGGTGATTTTTCTCATTGTCTTATCACATTCTTCCCTGCAATAAGTAGTTTATTTTTTAAAAAGGATCAAATAGCCACTAATCTACTAAACGCCGAAATAGTAATTTCATCTGTAAAAGTTGTTAATACTTATAGCAAAAGGGGGAAAAGTTGCTTTATTACTTTTTACCTTTTTACTCTCTCCTTCTCCCTCATCTTTCTTTTTCTAGTCTCTTCATGTAGTGGATAATTCATATCAAAGGTATCGTGTACCTTTGGCTCAGCATGATGGGCAATCCATATCAAAGGTACCGTGGCTCCGCATGATGGGCAATCCATATCAAAGCTGGGCTACATATGATGGGCAAAGGACATTGAAGATGGGCCTCACATGATAGCCAATTTAACAAACGTAGATTGGGTACTTCACAAACTAGGACTTGTGTAGAGACGAACAATCCTGATAGGGCCTCTGTGGGGGCCCACTATGATGCATGTGTTTTATCCACACTAGTTATCCATTTTAAAAGATTATTTTAGGGGATGACCCAAAAAAGGAGGTTAATTAAAGACTTAAGTGGACAAAACCATATGAAGTAGTGGTGACAATGAAGGCCACCATTAAAACTTTCCTGAGGCCCATTATGATGTTTATATGCCATCCAACCTGTTCATAAGCTCACATAGATTTGGATGAGGAGAAAACATAAATATTAGCTTGATCCAGAGCCTCCATGGTCCCCAAGAAGTTTTCAGCCGAAGGAGTTCAATCCCTACTCTTTCTATGCTATGGTACACTTGAGCCTTGACCGACCTCCTTTTTTAGCTCATGTCCTAAAATGATAATTCAAATGAATAGGCAGCTTGGATAAAAACATATAAATATAGTGGGCCCCACAGAGCCCTTGTCAGGACCATCCATATGTGGCTAGGTCCTAGTGAGGGTACTACCTAATCACATCCACTTTAACATTGATGGTGGGCCCCACATGATGGATGACCCACATCAAGGTGCCTCATATCATAGACGGTCCACAACAAACGATAACGATAAATAGCCCACATCCACGACAAGCCCCATATGATGGAAGGCCCACTTTGAAGTTGGGCATAGCATGATGGACTATCCACGTCTAATGTCCAACACGATAGACAACCCTCGTCCATGGTAGACCCCACACGATGTAGAGCCCACATCAAAAGTTAGCCGCAAAATGATGAAGGGTGGATGTTAAAGGTAAACCTCACATAAAATAAAATAAGAGTAAAAGTTAGAAAAAAATAACGAAAGAGATTTTTTTATTTTTTATTTTTAAAAGTTGAGAGAGAGATTAATAGAAGAGATTTAAGAGAAATTAAAATTTTAAATTTAAAAAAATTTTAAAAAGAAAAAAAGAAAAGAAGAGAGAAATAGGCCAAAGAGAGATTAATATAAAACTTTTTTAAAAAATTGAAAAAATAAAGAGACAGATGAGGAAGAAACATTAATGGAAGATACTTTAAATTACTGATATAAAAGCCAAACAAAGTTTTTAAATTATTTTTTTTATGAATAAATATGGTGCTTGTCAAATACACTTATCTCTTAAATACATAGGAATCAAGATTACTCACTTAAGCCATAAATAACTTCATTAAAATAATTTATAATATGAACTTCCATTCTCAACCCTAAACCTAAACCTTAGGCTTATTTGAATTGCAAACTAGAGTCATAAAATAACATAAAAATGACATCGTTGTGATTTCATGACGCTTGTTTAAACATATAATTCAACGTGTAATTTAATAGTCAAATATAGATAATAAAGGAATTTATAATAGTTACAACTTTTAATTATATTGAAATTTTCTATTCAAATAGTGCATTAACGTAATTTTTGCAATTAATTTAATATTTTAATAATATAAATGTACTTTTAATTCAATTTTACTTTGGGAGATGTGATGATATTACTTATTCATGCTTTCAAATCAAGTATTATAATTTATAATCATTATACTTTTACCATGAATTACTACTCTAATTCACAATCCACCCAACCTTAGAGTACAACTATAATAATATTTTATCATGCACTAATCCACCACCAAACCAACTATTGCCTTATTGGAACTATGACACGTGTGTCACAGTAGACTACTCAAATCATGAGATCGAGTGCCCATTTGGTGTGGGTGGGTGTGGTGTTGAAACGGATTGGCTATGACCCTGCCATTGGCTAGTGGTTGTTGCTCTGTGGGCCCCGCCATGATGCATGTGTTTCATCCATGCTGTCCACCCATTCTTTCAGATCATTTTATGGTATGAACTTAAAAATGAGGTTGATCCAAGTTTCAAGTGGACTGCACAGAGTTGATTAAACGCTCGCCGTTAAAAACTTCTTGGGGCTACAAAAGTTTTGGATCAAACTGATATATAGTTTTCCCTTCATCCAAGTCTATGACCTAATCAACTGGTTAGATGTCAAATAACCATTACAGTGGGGCTTAGGAGGTTTTTAATGGTGGACATGTTGTCAGAGAAGATGTCTTAAATCTTCTGGGTTGCTCGACTGGTCGAGTGAACTGCTTGACCGGTCGAGCGGGTCACTAGGCTAGTCGAGGCCATCTCGACTCAAAGTCAAGTGAGCACAAATTTTTGGTATCCGGGCCGCTCGACCAATCGAGGAGATGGCTCGAACGGTCGAAGGGGTCTCTTGACCAGTTGAGGACTCGGCTCGACCAGTCGAGGTTAAGCAGATTTGAGTCCGAATCTTATGCGGACTATGGAAATCTGAGGCAGTTCGCAAGAGTGTGAAAGGGAAGTTTCCTAAACTATAAATAGGGGTCCCTGGGGCTATTCTAAGTTATTTTAAGGCTTCTTAAAGGTATTCTAAAGAATTTTAGGGTTATCAAAGGGTGTAGCAAGGGTGAGATTCGAGGTTGTTCGAATCGGGTAAGTCCTCTCTTTTTGTAATTGATGCTTTCATAGTAGAATTCTGTCACTTTGTGCCATAGTTTTTTTCCGAAAGGATTTTTCACGTTAAATCTATGTGTTCTCTTGTGTTTGCTTAATGTCATTATATTGTTATCTTAGATCTAGATCTGTGTGATTCCGCGCCAAAAATCTCAACAAGTGATATCAAAGCAATCGTTGAGGCACAGATCTGAATCTGCAGGATTAGTAATAATGGGAAGCACTAGGTATGAGATTGAGAAGTACTTAGAAAAAAATAATTTTGAGTTATGGAAAATCAAGATGATGAGTTCATTAATCAAGTAAGGCGAAGATAGTGCTCTTGAGAAGCAAAAGTCTACTATGACTGATGATGATTGGTATACTCTTGATAAGAAGGCTTTATCATCAATCCGTTTATGTCTCACAGATGAGGTTCTCTACAACGTATGAGGGAGAAAACTGTGGCTAAGTTATGGGCGAAGTTACATGATGACTATGCGAAAAAATCCTCTGAAAATCGTTTACACTTGAAGCGGCAGTGGTATAACTTCAAGATGGCAGAGGGTGGAGATTTGGAGGCTCACATCAGCAACTTTAATAAATTAGTTTGTAAATTACTGGATATGGAGGAAGTGATGAAAGATGAAGAACAAGTATGTATGTTATTAAATTCTCTCCCAGCGTCGTATGAGTTATTTAAGGACACTATGTGCAGCACGAATAAAATCCTGAGTGTCAACACCATTATCTCAGCCCTTTAAGAGACGACTATGAGAAAGCTTAGCATCGACATGGGGATATCTTCTGAGGCACTGCTTACAAGGGGTAGAAATTCTGAACAAGGTACAAGTTCTTCAGGTTCTAGGTCCAAATCCAAGGGCAAGGGCAAATGAAAGGTAAAGTGTTGGAATTGTAGGAAGGAAGGACATGTGAGAAGGATTGTGAAAATCCTAAATTGAAGAGAGAATATTCTGAGGCTTCGTACAAGGAGGCTAATGCTGCCACGTCAAATGAATCGAGTGGATATGATAGTAATGTTTTGTCCGTATCTACGATCAGACGACCATACGATGATCGTAAGGGCGAGTAAATTTTAGACACAGGGGCATCTTTTCACATGACTCCTCATCGGAGTTGGTTCACCAACTATAGGGAGTGCGATAGTGGACAGGTATTTATGGGCAATGATATTGCCTGTAATGTTGTGGCTGTTGGTACGATGCGTATCAAGATATTTGATGGGGTGGAGTGTACCCTAACTGATGTGAGGCACGTTCCTTATTTGAAGTAGAATCTGATTTCTCTTGATGTACTTGAGGCAAAAGGATGCAAGTACACAGGTATTGATAGTGTTCTTAAAGTATCTAAGGGGGCGCGAATAACTCGGTAACATTTACAGGTTGATTGGGAGCACTTCAAAAGGTGGAGCTGCAGTGGATGTAACGAATTCCACCTCTGCACGTGTGTGGCGTGTTGGGCATGACCATATGAGTGGGCATGATAGGAAGGCTAAGACGTGTGGATAGGGATACAGAGCAGGTGGAACAACCACTTGTGAGAAGAATCACACGGAATGATCAAAGGATATCAGCGAGGTACATGGACGACTCCAATATCGTAGAGGATTCATCTTCTATTTAGATGGCTCTAAGTGAGCTTGGTGCTGAGAAGTGAAAGGTGACTATGGGCCATATAATGGATTCGTTGTACTAGATCGACATATAGGAGCGGGTGGAGCTTCTAGTAGGTCAGAGAGTGGTCGGATGTAGGTGGATACAATATAGATATAGGACGAGGTTAGTAGCGAAGGATTATTCTCAGAGAGAAGGGATCGACTTCTCAGAGATATTCGCATCGACGGTATAGCGGGTGTCTATTAGATCTGTGATTGGCGCTAGTTGACCAATGTAATCTTGAGCTGGAAGGATAAATGTGAAGTCTACACTTCTGCAAGGGAAAGTGAAGAGCAGATCTACATGAAGCAACCAGAGCGGTTCGAAGTTAAAGGGGTTGAGAAAAGACTTTGTAGGAGGTCGTGGTTCGACCTGTCGTCTAGGAAATGGTTTGATTCCTTCATGGTGAGTCAGGAATTGATGACATGTAAATTGCCAATTATGACATGTCTGAAATCAATGTACTGAAGACTCGGTTAAGTAGGACATTTGGGATGAATGATCGGGGGCTACAAAGATGGTTCTTGGCATTGAGACTGAAAGAAGAGTAGGTTGTGGTAGTCACGAGTAGAATACCTTGGGTAGGTATCAATCAAGCATTTAATGGACCAGACAAAACCTGAGAGCGTTTCCTATGCATCTCTCCTCAAGTTTTCTTCAGAGACATGTCCCAAAATCAGATGAGAAAAAACAGGATATCTCATGAGCCTTATTCGAATGCGGTTAGCACTGTATGTCGTGGTTTGGATCAGACCGATTATTCCACAGGCTATCAATGTTGTGAGCAAGTATCCCGGCAAACAATATTGGGTAGCAATGAGATGGTAAGAAGACTATGTCTTTCCTTTTAACAAGACAAGAGCAAATGTGGTTGAGCATGTGGATTTCGATCCGACAGACATGCTCACAGAAGTTCAAGTTCTGTGAAACTTCTCTGGATTTAGCGATGGCATAAAAGAAGGACGGAGTGTGCACGAAAAGTTATGATGTAATGCAGAGATAAAAAAAGAAGTCAGAGAGTCACACGTTTGAAGATTGAAGACATAGTGGAGATTGTTGTCAGAGAAGATGTCTTAAATCTTCTGGGTTGCTCGACCGGTCGAGTGGACTACTCAACCGGTCGAGCGGGTCGTTAGGCTAGTCGAGGCCATCTCGACTCGAAGTCCAGTGAGCACAGATTTTGGTGTCCGGGCCGCTCAACCAGTCGAGGGGATGGCTCGACTTGACCAGTTAAGGTTACGCAGATTTAAGTTTGGATTTTGTGTGGACTGCCGAAATCTGAGACGATTTCGTAAGGGTGCGAAAGGAAAGTTTCCTAAACTTTAAATATGGGTCCATCAGGCTATTCTAAGTGATTCTAAGGCTTCCTAAAGATATTCTAAGGGATTTTAAGGTTATCAAAGGGTATAGCAAGGGTGAGATTCGAGGTTGTTCGAATCGGGTAAGTCTTCTCTCTTTGTAATTGTTGCTTTCATAGTGTAAATCTATCACTTTGTGTCGTGATTTTTTCTAGAAAGAGTTTTCTACGTTAAATTCGTGTATTCTTTTATATTTACTTGGTGTCATTATGTCACTATCCTGTGATTCCACATTAAAAATCTCAACCAGACATTCAATCACTATTGTTTTTCCACCTGATATTTCTATCTACCTAAATTTTGGGATCAAGGCGTATAGCACCAATCACTTGCCACATGGCTGATGTCAGCGTCACTAGCCAAACAGCATCCGTGTGGTGGTGTGTCTTAAAAAAGGGTGGCAGGTAATTAAAAAAAAAAAGAAAAACTGATTTTTAAAAACTTTTTATTTATTTATTTCCTCCACCTTTTACCGTGTTTAAAAACAAATAACCAATAATCCTGCATTCAATTACAACCGTTCAAATAGTGGTCCTGATGTAGTTGTGAAGTACCACCAAAATCAAATAGATTTGATGGTACGCACTTCAGATTAAAAGGACATCTATTTACTGAACTTAGTACGTTGAATGGTTCTGTTCTAACCATTCATCCAATGCCCACCAATCCGGCAGGTAGGCTGTCAGCTCCATTCAATTATGAGCTTATGACCCATTTAAACGAAGGAAGCGGATTAGCTAGTCTACCTCACACCAGCTATATAGCCGTTTTATTGACTTTAGCAAGTTCTATAGGTCTGACCATGAAGTATGTGTTATATCTAAACCGTTTATTCATTTTTCGAGCTCATATTAAAGCTTGAGACCAAAAATAAGATAGATGTAACCATCAATTGGACCACACTGCGAAAAGCAGTGGGAGATTGAATCTCTGCTATTGAAAACCTTTTTGGAGTCACGGGAGTTTTAGATTAATATAAAATTTATTTTTCCTTTTAATTCAGGTCTTTGTGACCTTATGAACAGATTGGATGGAAAATAAACGTTATGGTGGGCTTTACAAATTGTTTAAAGGTGAAAATCATTATCTCTGCTGCTATTTGTAGTGTGGTCCAGATGATTTTTGGATATGATTCATTTTTTGGATCATGCTCTAAAATGATCCCCAAAAATAGATGAACGGTGTAGATATAATAAATACATCAATGTAGGGCCACGTAACTTTGATCTCCTTTGAACCGTTCGTACAACCTGGAGCTCGAAGAGCGTCGGTGCTCGTCTTCGCACGACACGTACCTACAGCTGCCATATAGCTGGTGTGTGGTACACCAGTCAATCCGCTTCCCTAAATGAAGGCCTACAATTTGGACAGTTGATTGTAAAATACTGATGCCACGTGTGCAGTTTGAAGTTGCACGTGTATGAACCATCACACTCATACAGAGTACCAAAGGCCCTTTATTTTTTCTTTTTCTCTCGAACGTCGGTTGGATCTTACTTGATATGCTCGTTTCCGTGATATGCGCCATTTATGAGGCGGGCATGTGATGCACGTAATCAAAAGACTAAAATGCCCTCGTATACCATTGACAATCTGACATATTTAATTAGGGCATTTTGGTCTCATTGGTCTACGTTCAGATTTCCTATCATGTCCCATCTAATCAATTGCTCGATTCCAACCAACAAGCCGAAGATAAAAATAAAACAACGGTGGGTCAAAGACCTAGGTGGGCCACACCATAATAATTTAGAGTTCTAAAGCATGATTTTATATTTTTTCCTGTTTTGACCCACCTAAGTTTTAGATAGGCTTTTTTGTTTTTTTTTTTTTTTTTTTTTTTTTCTACACTGATGTAAAGAGCATCATTTTTTATTTATTATTATTATTATTTTTTTTCACAGTGAAGTAAGGAATATCACAAGGTTTAGATCCACAATTGGTCTAGGCCCGAGTGAAATGTCAAGGCCACATGAAGTATGTTTGAAAGTTATTCGGCTAACTATATATTTAATTGATAATTAATTTTACATATGATAATGACACGTGATATTGGGTCACATGGTTATTGGTTTCTTACGTGAGTCCACCTCTGAATGACATGAACATCGTTCATGGTGTTGTAGGATTTGATTGAGCCATGTGTTGCTATTTAAGATGGCCCCGGTCATGCTTATATTCAAATCATTCATCTTTGACCCTAAGATGTGGCTCAATCATCTTGTATTAGCGCCCCTCTTGATGAGATGGATATCTTTAATGACATGAGATGGTAAGATTTGATTGAGTCATGTGATATAGTTTGAATTGGGTTTGGTTGATTACATACTTAGACTATTTATTTCTAACAAAGGTAGGTAGTCCAATCAAATCATGTCATATCAGGTTACTGGCCGAATCAATTGGCTTCACTTTATAGAGAGAGGCATAGATTCTCTGGAAGGCATATGTTGTTTCATAGCATGCATTATAATTTATACATGTAACATGTTTATAACTCAAAGAAATTATCATATGTGATTTTTTCCTATTGTGAATATGTTTTTTTTCCATTTCTATAAAGCATAAACAATAGTAACATATATTTTTTAGTTGATGATACATCCACACTCGGTACCATAATTTGTACTATTTATTTGACTACTTATATGCCACGTTTGCGAGTCTTAAATAATTTTTAGGTACGCACATGAAGTAGGAAGCGGATTGCATGGTGTGCTACACACCATGGACCTCATTAATACCAAGTTCCATGGGACCTGTATACACGCGTCATGATGTGGACAACCAGTAAAAAACCGTCACATGTCGACACTAGAGGTTTAGTACTCACAGAAATTATACTTGAAGATATATTTGGTTGATCTTCCATTGGAGATAGGCTTTCCGTCATTAACGTGGCGGCACGAACATGCGCATGCCTTTTGAGAAGGAAACCGATGAATGTCATATGGCCATGATTAGCGAGTCAATTAATGAGATAATATGCCTAATGCATCTATAAAGACCCACCAAGGAAAAGAATCCTCCTACAAATCTGGTTATGACGATATTCAGTAAAATTGTCTCTCATATTTATTCTAAAATGAGAGATCTTCCTAAAGATGTTTGGAGACCTTCCTACAATTATGAAGATTCTGAATATTCAAAGTTCAGATGAATATTCAAGCAAATATAATTATGAATCGAACCCAAATTAGGAGAGGATGAACAACAAGCGAATCGGGTCCTAGCCGCACATCAATCAGAATTGAGAGAATGGGAGAGCTTAATGGCTTATTCGACCCCTCCAAGACCACGATTAGAAGAGAGCAAGAGTTCAAGATCATGCGGGAGGTGATTTGATCAGGTCATTCGGATGCATAAATGATTATGATTGATTTGAGATCCGGGATCAACGATAGAGGTTCCCCTTATTGATCTATTTTTAGATGTATCATCCTCATTAGCCCATTTATGTGTAGATTTGAAAACCCCACTGTCTTAGATGTGCATTAAGACCTTCTTATTCGGAATGCATACCGTAAAAACAGATGATTCAGGATGAGTAAGGAAATTCAATAAGAGTTTTGCCGCCTTAACAACTTATAAAAGGAGCACATGATGAAGAGCTTGAGAAACCATGCCAAGCACAATATATCTTTTACATCTATTTTTACTTTTATCCTAGCAAATCATAACTAGTCTTAGCATAGATTGCTACTGTCTAATGCCACTGCTACAATACCATATGTTGAAATCAAAATTTGGATCACCCTCCACCGAGCCTTGAGTGCTCAGATCAAACTCTGGTCCTGCACAGAACAGTAACAAAAGGAGACCCTGGCTCAAGCAACGAACCCTTCGATGTCAAAGTCAGGCTAAAGAAACTGGGTCTAAGTTGAGTAGAGTAGAGTGAGGGTGACAGATCTTGAGTACCTGTATCTGTAGAAATTATTTGTATTTAAACTTGAGGGCTGCAATGAACATGTCCAATAATCTCGGCATGGTCATCGCCACTACCCAAGGGCTACGCGCACGCAATTGTCGATGATTACCCAAAGATCATGCTATGAGTTTTACTCAGTTGTGCGTTACCGGGGGTGTGCGTTAATGCTATTGCTGACCAGGTTCTCATCCGAGCTGACCTCATGGTTCGGATCTTACTCGTCGACCTGAGCACATGAATAAGCGGATTATTGGTTCGGCTCGGAGGAACACTAGATGGGTAGAAGATGTTCTCCTACATTCTGAGTCGACATAATTGGGTTGGATGTGTTGTTGTTGCTCCGAGATCCAGCTCGTTAGATATGCAATGACTCATTCCGAGTCTCAGGTCGGCGTTGTAGTTCTACGAGGGCTTCCGGTTCAGACGTTCACCTCACCTTGGACGCTAACAAGTCCGAGGCCTTTCTCATTGATACTAGAGTTAACCTCGATGTAGGTCAGTTCAGATTTACCCATAACACCATATAATTATATTAAATACCTACAACCCTAAGTTGTTGGATCTTGATCAATTGAGCCTTAGGTGATCATTTCGATCACATCATACTGACCATTCGTATCAAACATGTATTTTTATAAATGGATCAGGTATTTATCTATCATTTTAATTATTTCTCTATTTTATTTTGATACTGATTATAATGAATTACGTTTAAATGATCTTAATAAAATCGTCATTTTTTTAACTTTTAAAAAAAATTATCTATCTATCTTTATTTGTTTAAAAAATATAAATTATAATTATTAATAAATGAAAAATCCTAAAGAGATAAGACAAAACGAGTCCGCGAGGGAAGACTAACTCATTCCTTTTCATAAATCACCTCATCCTTAGTGATGATGGGTGACTAATTAGATAGTTGGTTTTTTTATATCCAATCTTATGCATTTGTTTCAGCATGACATTTTTCACATTTAATCAAACATTGAGCTAACTACAATTTTAATTTGCCCATCATCATAATTGCACCGAAATTCTTAATACAAGCTCTCATATCACACATGAGACCTTATGCTTGATTGAATTGTCCAAACAAGTCACACCATGATGTATGTGTTATATTTATATTAATTTTTTATTTTGGAAGGTCATTTCAGTGCCTGTGACCAAAAATGAGATAGATCCAAAGCTGAGGACCACGTTGCAAGATGCCCAAAGATGAGGGGATCTAAAGGTCAAGTGAGCCACGCTACAAAAAGCACCAGGGGCAATGACACCCATCTTCGAAACCTTCGCAGCCATGATGTTTATTTGCCATCCACTGTATTTATAAGGTCACGTATCCCTGGATAAAGAGAAAACGCAAACATGAGCTTGATCCAAAACCTATGTGCCCCAGAAGTTTTTGAATGGTAAGCGTCCTATCTCCACTACTTTTTGTGGTGTGGTCCACTTTAGATTTGGATATGCCTCATTTTTTAGCTGTCACCCTAAAATGATCTAACAAAATGGATTGATGGTGCCGATACAGCACATACATCATGGTGGGCCTACAGAACTTAGTGACGTCCAACCCCACGAACTTCGATGGTTTGGGCACACAACGCAATCCGCTTCCGTACCTGAGTATCATCCAGCCAACTCTGGTAGAGTATTAAAGTTTTTCTCCTGAAAAAAAAACCTCTACGCTGACGTGTCCATCTTTTAATAGACCAGGCATTAAAAGGTCTGTGACCCATTTAGTATTGCCTCGAGAATCTCGAGGTAGTACCATTTTGATCGTCGGATTTGTGGCATACAAATAAACGGTCAATAAGAGTTGATGAATCGGGAAACGGATTGGCTACTCCCCTGCCACCAGTCAATAGCCAGAGGTCGGTACTCTGTGGGCCCACCAGGATGTATTTGTTTCATCCATACCGTCCATCTATTTTTGCAGGCCATTTTATGATATGATCTCAAAAATGAAGTACATACCACTCTCAAGTAGAGCACATTACAGAAAACAGTGTTGCTTAAAAGTTTTGGATCAAGCTGCTATTTTGTTTTTTCCCTTCATCTATGTCTGTATGACGTAATCAACAGATTAGATGTCAAATAAACAGTAGTGGGCCGTAGGATGATTTTAATGGTGGATATCCAATCACTATTGTTTTCATGTGGTGTGATCAACTTGAGATTTATATACCTCTCATTTTAGGGGTCAAGCCTTAAAACTATCTATAAAAATGGATGAAGGGCATGGATAGAAGACGTAGTTTATAGTGGGGCCCACATAGCACCGACCACCACCCACTGGGCTAGTGGCAGGAATAGCCAATCCATTTCAATGAATCGGTGAGGCCCACTATCTAATAAGCCTCTAATTCGAGAAAGCATTATTCATGGCCATCCACGTGGAACCAGCATGCATCTCAGATCTCCCATATTGGCCGATGGAACCATTGACGTATTGGCCCTTTCTACGCTGACCTTTGACTTTTGCAAGTTTTCGACCAACCGTTCAGCTATTGACCATAGGGCGCGGATTAGCTACTGACAGTTTGAGTAGCAAGACTAGCCACTGAAGCGGCATCACCAAGTCTGGTGGGCCCCATCATGATGATGTTTTGTATCGGAGCCTTCCAACCATTTGGAGAGATCATTTTAGGGCAAGATGCAAATAATGAGTTAAATACAAAGATCCAGTGGACCACAACATAGAAAACTGTGGGAACAGTGATATCCACCATTAAAAACTTCTAAAGGCCACGAAAGCTTTAGATCAAGCTGATATTTGTGTTTTCCCTTTTTTTCATGTATTTTTTAACTTTTGAACGGGTTGGATTTCAAATAAACAATAAGGTGGGCATTAGGATAGTTTCAACGGTAGGAATCACTCACCCCACTGCTTTCTATGGTGGGTCCACTACAGCTTTTTATCTACCTTATTCTTTCGATGATGCCCTAAAGTGATATCTCAAAATGGATGGAGGGTGTGGATACAACACATACATCATAGCTAGGCCCACATAACTTGGTGACGGTAGCGGACCCGCTGCTCAACCTGTCAGTATCTAATCCGCGTCCCACCTGGCCACAGGCGCGGATTGGGTACTGTCCAGGCCTGTTTCGAGCTCGGAACAGGCTGGGTCTCTGGAGGGCTTACCTTTATGTATGGTTTTATCCACACCGTCTATTTGTTTTTCCATACAATTTAAGGGTATATTCCCAAAAATGATGGAGATCCATTGGTCAAGTGGTGAAGTAGCGGTGATAATTATGTGCACCGTTGAAACTTTCCTACGGTCCATCACGATGTTTATTTTCCATCCTACAGTCCACATTGATGTTTATTTTCATGTTTATTTTCTATCCAACATGGTCATAGGGTTAAATATACCTTGATGAACTCAAAACACAAAGATCTGCTTGATCCAAATCTAGATGAACGCAAAACACAAATATCTACTTGATTCAAATCTTTCTAAAGTTGGGCATCGGTCTGAGTCAACTTGGATTGGCTCCAACTTGAATCGGTCTGAGTTTCGCATGGCCAGACTCAAACTCGATCCGATCTAGGACCAAGTCAGGATCATCTTACTCGATCTGATCCTAACTTATGCTGGCCTTTACCGATTCGAGTCCGACTCGGTCAGGATCAGATTTGGTCAAGTTCGGATCAATTGAAATTCAAATTATAGAAAATTTTGAAATTTCCTATGTTCTTGCAACCTAACTAGTTATTGTAACTCACCTCATAAAATTTTTTGAACAGAGCTTGCAAAGAGAAGTTATATAGGACAATCCCCTGGAAAGGTACTAGTATAGATTATAGATTATGGTCAAGGATATTGCAAGAATCAAGTACAAAGATTGGTTTCTACATTAACTAAAATGTTGTTAATATATTAACCCAACTAATACATTATTAAACACGTATTAGAGAAAAAAAAAACAGAAGTTGGTTTGTAGCCTAGCTGGCAGAGTTCGCTGTAAAATCTAAAATAGTAGTCGGTTTAGAACTCAAAACTAGGCAATGCCGAGCATTGTAAGTCTCAATGATGACTAGGAAGAGGGCAAGCAGATATCTTATCCTTTCAAGCATTCAACTGATTATTTGATTTTAAGATTGGATAACATATTAACAATACAACTACTTTTCTTTATAGCAACTCGTTAGTTAATAAAAACAGCAATCAACATAGAATGTATATAAAGGGCCTAGAAAATTAAGAAAAAATTGCATTCTTTCAACAAACATATAAAAGAGTATCGACTTATAAGTCTGATTGGTGAAGAAGCATAAAAGGCAGGGAGAAAGCTAGCTGCCACAATTGGAATGCTCTAAATAGTGCCATGGACAGAGGAAATCAAACAGAAGCCTGAAGAAGCCTGAAAGGCTCAAGAGGATTTGGAGATGGATCCAGAGTTTGAAAAATGGACAGACCTTCACACACCACTAATCACCGTAGAGGTAAATGGAAAACTTCCATGACCCTAATAAGCATTATCATATTAAAATTATAGCTTCCTTCCATGACGTTCATATCGATGGCCTAGCGATACATACATACAGTATAGTTACTCAGTATGAATAATGAGAAACATCATTATTTATTTATTCATTCAATTGAGAAGAAGAAACTGCACATTTGCAATTCAACTCACTTGTGCATCAAAACACTACGTAAATTGGCCCTAGCTTACCCACGGTAAGCTTTGACCACCCTCCACAGTTCCACTACAGTAGGTTTGCAAAGAGCTTACCTTGGACAAAATGTACGTTTAAAAGATAATAATAAACACAGCTATAGCATCAATCCTATGAAAATTGTATTCAAAATCCACCTCGGTTACTCATTATCCAATAGTAAATAACCTTCTATGCAACATATTTTTTAATTGAAAATACTTCATTATGGACTCTGTCCCAACATCAACTGCAGAAAAATTGCAAGGAATTTATGACATTCCACTGTTGATTTTTATCCTTAAATGCTGTTCCAAGAAAACGTCTAAACAGGTATTTATTGAATAAATATAGAAGTCGATCAAAAAATAACAATAGAATGACATAAAGCAAGATAATCTGACCTCAGCGAAGGCAAGATTTACAAGGTAGGAAAGAAACTGCCCGCCAGTAATCATAAGCACATTTGTAGCTACTAGACCTCTTCTTATCTCGGATGGGGATGCTTCAGCAATATACAAGAGAGCAGTAATAGATGGCCCAGATATAACACCTGAAACTGCCCGCTGTCATTAACGACCTGAAAATCATCTCGAATGTACAGAAGTGCCCCAGATATAACACCTGAAATGAACATTTTCATCACCTCAAGTAAAATCTGAATTTTTTGTGAAAATGAAGACTTACCAAGAACTAGTGTGAAATATAAAATCATATAAGAGAACTGGAGCACTACTAGATCAATGATTCGATCAAGAGACCTCTTGTGGTGCTTATAGAGTTGATTTGCAGCCTTGCTGAAGATGTATCTAACCACAGTTTATTGGATCTATGCTGTAAAAACCTCCCTAACATACAAATATGAGATTATGAGATGGCGTGTATATATACAAGAACAGTCTTATGATTGATTCCTCCTGCTGGTGTTCCAAGGGTTCTCTTGGATCTCCTGCTTATTAGCATCTACCATTCAAGATGCACAATCCATGGTGGGCCATGCATCTAATGCAGTCAGACAATCAAAGAAATCACATGATTCCTCTGCAACCAGATGGGGCTCACCCATCTATTACCCCATACCAGAATCAGCTCTGAGCTCCCCATCAATTTAAATGGGTCAATAACATTTTACATTGGTTAGTTTACTCGCATCTTAACGTTTTTTATTGGCCTGGACACTCAATGGACACAAAACTCCCCACCATTCAGCATCTTCAACCAGCAATCTAATTATGGACAGATTTGATGTCCATCCCACATTTCAAAATGGACAAATTTATAGGCTGACCAATGGTCCAAAAATAGGCCTTCTAACGGTCCAGTTTTATGTAGGTTTATGGACCACTCAACGGTCCAGTACTGGGCTGATTTATGGACCATCAAATGGTCCCGTTTTTTGGACATATTTGGGGGCTCTCCAGGGTCCAGATTTGGACATGTTTGTGTGCTTGAACAATGGTCCAAATTTGGATAGATTTGCACGCTAAATCAATGGTTTAAAAAGGACAGATTTGTGGGCCGTCAAATGGTCCAGTTTTGGACATCTATGGACCATCAAATGGTCCATCTAAGGTCCATGATGGGTAATATTTAAGGCCCAAAATGATTGTCATAATGGATAATGACCTTCCTCAGTTACTTTTATCTGTCATGACAATCATGCAAGTGAATAGAAACAGTCACAATTACCAAGCTCTCTAGAGAGAGGATGTAAGACCCGTATCTTGGTCCGTACCGTTCCGTAAACTTCCGCGGTCTTACCGGTCAAATTCCGGCAACATTCGACCCTTAACCGATATTTGCATGCGACCCTTATTCTTATGCCCTCAACCCGAGTCGACTCAACCCAAGACCATTACCATAGCGACCGTGTCGTCGCTGCGGTTCCGATGTCCCGACTCGCGCATCGAGGCGATACCTAGGTCAAGAGATGTGGGCCAACGTTCGATGCGAGAAAAACGTCACGCGTTGCGAAATCCAAGAGAATCTCTACGATATGTCATCAATCTATCAATCCATCAATCCATCAACATGTCAAGTATACATCACCTTTCACCCATTCCCAAGCAACCACAAAAGTCAAGAATCTCTTACAAATCCCATACCTTTCTTACACCAAAAACCCTCAAAGTCAAAAAGTTTTTACACCACCTATGCTTTTCTTACACAAATGGCCACAAAAGTCAAGATTTTCTTACACACCCATCACGCACCACATCCATTACCCATCTATCTCTCTCTCCCTTTTACAACTCTCTCTCTCATTTTCAAACTCAAAATCCAATCAAGAAAAATCCATACGTATGAACTCTCCAAGCCTCTCCCTCTCTTTCAAAACTTCAAGTGTGGCCCACCTCTCCATCCCAAGATCTCCCATCGTAGCCATCCATTCCTCATCTCCTCCATTGGAATCAAAGCTAAGGTGCTAAGGAACCCATAGGAGCAAGAAGATCAAATGGTAGGTGATTGATAATAGTATTTTTTCATATTTTTGAGATGGATCAAGTGAGGCCAACTGATCAATGGTTTGGATCTCATTTGGGACCCTAAGATGTGGCTGATGGCCCACTAGGATCATCATGATCACTCCATGATGGGGCCATTCTCCATGGACCCCATCATGATGATTTTCTTGCATTAAAAAGGTCATCTAAACCGTCCATGTTGGTGGGTAGAGGATCTCCACCGTTGATTTTTTATTTTTGATGAATCCATGTGTAGAGGGATCCAATGATGTATGATTTCATATAAGGGAGGGCTCATAGTGGCGGAGCCCTCTATCACACGCATGTCCCACTCTCCATCTCTCCATTTTTATTTCATTTTTTTTATTTTATGAGATTACAATAGGGTTGTGTGGCCTATTTGAATGGACCCCACCATGAGGCTTATATTCTATCCAAATCATCAAGTATGGCCCACTTTGTGTGTGATGTACCCACACTATTCTTCATGAAGTGGCTCACCTAATCAGGGCCCACCTCAATTGCATACATCCAACCCTCCAACGTCCCAGACGCTGGACGTCTCTGTGAAGGAAAACACAAATATAAGCTTGGTTCAAAGCTTTGGGGGTGGACCATTGTGTAGGCCCCACCTTGTTGTATGTATTCAATCCACGCTGTCTATCTCCTTCCCTGGGTCATTTTAGGCGTTGAGCCAAGTGATGGGGCATAGCGTTGAAGATTGCATCCTTACCATTCAAAAGATCATTTTTATTTTATTTTATTTTCTAAACATAAAAAATACTCTACATTAGACTCGTTGGATTTGTTACGAGCTGAGTAATCCTATGGCCGGAGTGGATTCGCTTAGAGCGGGCCCCACACTCGAAAAACCTCAGAAATTCATTTTTTTTAAAAAAAAATATTAGCAGCAGCAGCCTCTGACACAGCAGCAGCAGCTGCACGCTGCTGCGTGCAGGGGTGGGCGGGCAGCGTCCCACGGTTGCTGCCGTGGGCCCCACCATGATGTATATGTGAAATCCAACCTGTTCATAAGGTGGGCCACCCCAAATGTGGGCCCCCTCCAAGTTTCAGCTCCATCCAACACTCGGGTGGCCCACACTGTAGGAAATAGTGGGATTGAACCTCTGCCATTGAAACTCTTTTGTTGGCCACAGAAGTTTTGGATCAAGATGAAATTTGTGTTTCCTCCTCAACCAGGCCCGTACGACCTGATCAATGGATTAGATGGCGTATAAACATTGTGGTGGGCCCCACGTGGAGCCCGCAGTGATGTATTTGTTTCATTTCCACCGTCCAACGGACGGTGGAGCCCACGGTGATGCGTGTGCATGCGTGCGCGCGTGTGTGAGTGTGGCAGTGTGTGTGCATGTGTGTGTTGTATGTATGTGTGCAGCGTGTGTATGTATGTATGTGTATATATATATATATATATATATATATATATATATATATATATATATATATATATATATATATATATATATTTTGTATATTTTATGTTATATTATATATTATATACATGATGGTGGGCCTTCATGTGGACCCCCACCCTTGGTGCAGGTGCTGCATCCAATCTATCCATCCATTTTAAAAGCTCATTTTATGAAATGAGTTAAGGAATGGGCCAGATCTATAGTCCGAGTGGATCCCACCTTAGCATGTTATAAGGCTCATGAGATTAGGCCCATTTGATGTAATTTAAGGCCCATGGGAGTGGACCCATTTGATGTAATTTAAGGTCCATGGGATTGGACCCAATTGATGTATTTTAAGGCCCATGGGGTTAGGCCCATTTGATATGTATAAGGCCCATGGGTTGAGAACCATTGTGATGCCTTCTAAGGCCCACAGGTTTTGACCCATTGCAATGCACATAAGGCCCGTTGGTGCGGCCCATTGATGTGGTCCATTTGATGAGTAAAAGGCCCATATGACATGGCCCATTTGATGTATTTAAGGCCCAATGAAGTGTGCCTAAGGTCCATTGCAATATGTGATCCCAACCCAATTTATGTAATGATGTTTACTATGGGTTATGGCTTGGGAGCAATGATGGTTTAACGTCCACATTGCAAGTATAATGTTGGTTAAACGTCCGCATTACGACTCTCCCTAAGGCCCATTGATAGGCCCGTACTTGTTGTGTATAGGCCGTTTAGGCCCATCTGCGTTGTAAGAATGGTTCATTACTTATTTACATGTTTAGTATAGTTTCATAACTCGTGATCATACGCATCATATGTATGCTTGATATGAGAAGAGACTGATCATAATATATGCCTTCGGGCAGATTATTTATGGGACCCCGATTAGGCGATGTTACCCTGCATGAGCGCACGATACGCGCAGGATTTGCTGCATGATTGGATAGTGTGATTCATGCATTTCACATTGTGTGACATAGTTATTGTAGGCCCTAGCGACATCGGGACCGTAGCTTCTACAGACGTATCGTGGTTGGTAGGATTGGATACCGAAAATCTTATTCTACATGAGGTGCTATAGATATCCCTGGGTGAAAGTCCCTAAACCCTTATGGTACCAAGAGGTTGCTCCAACGTCTAGACTGAGTAGGTAGATGAGCGTTGAGTGGCGATTATCAGATGACTGCGCTCTCCACTGTGTTGTGGTTGGTTGGAAGGGGGTGCAGCCTTACCCGCTCGAGAGTAGGGGATAATGCTAGGCTGAGTTTGACCAGCTCGAGGAATGGGTCCGCTATCGATGAGTCGAACCCGATATTGGCAGACGGATAGTGAGGTCTCTTCCACTTATCTTATTGTGCTCGATGTGGTGGCGATCTGGTTTAGAGTGTACTAGACCTCGGTGATATCCTAGAGTTGAGCTGTATTGACATGTGGACTTAGATGAGGATTGTATACTTGACTTGCATCTTGCATCACATAGCCTTGGTACGACTCATGATATTTATGGATCCATCTGCATATTCCGCATTACTCTAATATTGCATGATCATATTACTACCTTGCGCACACACTTTCACCACCCTCTAAGCTTTCTATAAGCTTATGCACGACTGTTGCGTGCAGGTGACGTTGCGCTGAGGTAGGAGCGCTTTGCAGATCACTTTGGAGATTTTATTTATCATCATTGTATTTTCCTTTATGCTCATTGTATTTGTAAAGTTTTTGATCATAATGGAAATGTAATGGAGTTTTTGGTTATTGTTTGTGGGTTATGCCTTTGGTTATGCTTATTACGAATTAAACTGACGTTGAAAATTCTCCTCGTAGCATCCCAGGATCGGAACCTGGTGAATGGACGTTGAGATCCGAGAATGGAGTTCTACGGAGGCTGTTGGCGCCGGATTCGGCGATCGAGAATTTTGTGAGTCCGGTTTCCGAGTTTGGGGTGTGATAAAGGACTATAAACACATTTGTTAGTAAAAAATCTGAAAGTGAACCAGCTCCTTGAAATGTATGCATCCTATTAAAAAATTAAATGGTATTGTACTTTCACTGGCTTACAAAAAAGAAAAAAGAAATAAACACTGCCAAGCAAGACCGGTTTCACTACTAGTGATATCCAAGAAGAAGGAATACAAACAGATACCGGTTTCACTACAACTCCAGTAGAGAGGAACCGCCTCGCAGCATAGCGACATATTTCGTTCTCAGTAATTTCTCGCTAAAAATTTCTAGGGAGATTTTCTAATTTTAAGGTTTTCTTGTGGTTTTATTTGGGATATCAGTAGAAAATCTTACCGAAAAGGGAAAAAATGTAAATTAATAATAATAATTTCAACTTTTAATTACGATGTTTACATAACATATCACTTTCACTGTACATTAGCATATGGAGTAGATAATTCAAGAAATATAAAAAGATCATATCAACAAGTTCAATCATAATCTGGAAACATCCAGTATAACAGGCTGGTCTGGCGGACGAGCCATGACCCATCCGACAATCTAGTGGATCATACGAGCAGCGGGCAGCGGGCCATGGCTGGCCTGGCCGACGAGCCATAACCCGTCTGACAATCCAGTGGACCGCATGAGTAGCGGGCAACGGGCCATGGCTGGTCTGGCCGACGAGCCACGACCACACATTCGCACAGCGTGCCATGGCTGGCCTGGCCAACAGTCTATTCCGTCCATCCATTGAGCTCTTAAAAATTTTAAAATAAAATAAAATGGAGTGGCCGAGTGGGTCCTACCTCATCAAGATTAGGAGTGGTGTGTCGGGCTACGGAATGAAGACTCTGAAGTTCGGTTAGAGATCGGGATTGGGATCGAGATCTTCGGGTAAAGATCGAGATCGGGACAATTTGGGGATTCCAGATTCGGTGCGGCGAACGTTCTTCAGGTGCGGGTAGGGACAGGGTAGGGTAAAAATAGGTCGGGTAGTAGGGTTTCGAGATCTTCGAGTGCAGGTAGGGTAGAGAAGGGACGATTTGGGGATTTAGGATTCGGCGCGGCAGCGAGAGTTCTTCGGGTGATGTTAGGGTGGGTAAAAAAACAGGTCAGGTAAAAGTAAAACACACACACACACACACACACACACACACACACACACACACATATAACCTAATAAATCTGGTTCGGATCGGATCGGTTCGAATTGGATCGAATTTTGGATTGGGTCGGTTCAGAACAGAGCCTATCCGGACTCGATTCGAAAATATTTCAGATCTGGATAGGGCTACCCAATCCTGACCAATACAGACCGTTAGTTCTGTTCGAATTAGGTCAAATCCACCGAATTGGGTCTGAAATGCCCAACTCTATGCCCGGCTCTACTAGTGCCGCACTAAAGAGTCTTTTAATGGTGGTTATTTAATCCCCATTGTGTGGTCTACTTGTGCCTTGATCATTTCTCATTTTTGGGGTTATATCATAAAATGATGTGTAAGAATGAATTTATGGTGTGGATAAACCTATACTTAATGGTGGGCCATTACGAATTGATTAACGATGAAAATCATTATCTCCTCTGCTATTTGTGGTGTGGTCTAGATGATTTTTGGATATGATTCATTTTTTGGATAATGCTCTAAAATGACCTCTAAAAATATATGAATGCTGTAGATATAATAAATACATCACTATGGGGCCCATGTAACTTTGATCTCCTTTGAACCGTTCGTACAACTCTGAGCTTGAGGAGCGTTAGTGCTCGCCTTCGCATGACACGTACTTATAGCAGCTATATAGCTAGCTGGTGTGTGGTACACCAGCAAATCCACTTCTTGAGTAGGAGACTCGTTAATGATGTGACGTCACCAAGTTCTGCTGTAACACCCCGAATTTTCAAGACTCGAGTGTATGACTTGTTTTCCAAAAATTCAAGTGTTAACCTTAAAGGATGATCAAATTTGAATATTCTTTTTCAACTATTAGAGTAAACAGATGAGCGTAGAATGGACAAATCATAAATAATGAAAAATTTCATTTACGTTTAAGATGTACAAGAGACTGTCTATAATGACTTATACAAACCAATGTCTCGATATAACAAATATACGAATTCACATAATTTAATGCATGAAAAATAACAGAAGAATGTAAACATAAGCCACAAGACCGCGCAGCTCCTCTTAGTAATACGGTCATGCATCCCTGACACTTGTACCCAGCTCCTCATCAATCTGAACCTGAAAATCACTAAAGCCACTTGCACTACCTGTACAGTTATACATTTAATGGATGAGTGGCCAACTCAGTATGAATTTCCCTCAAGATTATACACTACCGTATTAGGCAAGCATAGTTATAAAGAAAAGCATACAAAACAATATATGATGCAGGTCTTATTAGATGCATGGATGCGTGAATGCAGTCATCGCCCTAGGAATGCTCATCCATGCAGACAGTGGGCTCGTCACCCATGCAATCGACTGGGGAAAACATCCAGATGGTCTGTGCCCTAAGAAAAAATCCAGTCAGGCAAATACGTACATCACGTACGATAACAATAGATACTGGTATGTGCCAGCCATGTATGCATGATTAGCCGACTCATTATTAATCCAATTACAACCAACCAATTTAAATAAGATCAAAGGTCACTACGGGTGCTTGTAACCAGTGTAGGCCAATAGCTCGTGTTACGCCCCAAACCCAAAAATTGGATTCACATGAATCCCGATTATCGAATCTGGTGCCGATATCCTCCGTAGTGTCCCATTCTCGGCTCCTGACAATCATATGTCAGATTCCGATCCTGGGATCCTATAAGGAGGATTTTCAGAATGATTTTTTTTTAATGGAGCATAACCACAAGCATAACCAAGTCACAAAACAACAACATCATATATCCACTATATCAAAAACTTTAAGTACAATGCAGAAAGAGAAATACAAGATGATCAAAAAGTTCCAAAATGGCCTGATACGCGCTCCTGCCTCAGCGCTGCTGCTACCCAACGATATCTGCACGCAACGGTCGTGCATAAACTTACAAAAGCTTAGAGGGTGGTGTAAGCGTGTGCGTAAGGCAAGTGCCAAGTATATAATATCAGAGTAATGCGGAAGTATGCGGTAAGTCTATGAATACAATCAACCATACCAAGGCTATGTAATGCAAGGTATGAATGTTATCGGCAATACCAAGGCCATGCAAGGTGAGACATGAATGCCATCGGCCACACCGATGTAATGGAAGGCCTACATAGCCAGCCGAGTGTCATTGCGAAATGCAATCCAAGCAAGTCGGTACTCATCAAGTACACATATCAGTACAGTTTCTCTCTGGATAGACGTTGGAGCATCTCCTAGTACCAAAAAGGTTCTGTGACTTTCACCCAAAGATATCCTAAGTACCCAAGGTACTAGAACAAGTATTTTCGGTATCCCGTGATATACCTGTGAAGCCACGACCCTGATGTTGATAGGACGTGCAGTGATCAAGTCACACATATACGAGATGCATGAATCACACGTCAAATTATGCAGAAATTCAGCGTGTACTGCGCGATTATGTAGGGCACTCTATCTCATAATGAGTCCCATAAATGGTCTGCCCAATGGCATATGCTATGATCAGTCACTACTCATATCAAGCATACATATGATGCGTATGGGCATGAGTCATGGGATTATACTAAGCATGTTATAAAGCGATGAATATTAACGAGTATGGGCCTATCAATGGGCCTTAAGGAGAGTTACAATGCGGACATTTAACCAATATTATACTTACAATGTGGATGTCAAACCATCATTGCTCTTAAGGCACGACCCACCATAAATATCTTTACATGAACCATGGGGAAACGCACATTGCAATGGACTCTAAGGACATCCCATTGGGCCTCGACCCATGGACCTTAGATACATCAAATGGGCCATATCATATGGGCCTTACATTCATCAAATGGGCTGCATTAATGGGCCTCACCAATGAGCCTTATGTACATTGCAATGGTCCATGACCCATGGGCCTTGAAATACATCAAAGTGGGCCTCACAACTTGGGCCTTATATGTATCAAATGGGCTTAATCTTATGGCCATATCAAATGGGCCTAATCCCATAGGCCTTATATATGTCAAATGGGCTTAATCCCATAGGCCTTATACATGCCAAATGGGCTTAATCCCATGGGCATTATATATGTCAAATGGGCTTAATCTCATGGGCCTTATATATGTCAAATGGGCTTAATCCCATGAGCCTTAGATATATGCCAAGGTAGGCCTCAATGAATGGCCACAGTTACATCAATATGGGCCCTATACACATACCAAGGTGGGCCCACTTGAACCATAGATCTGACTCATTTTTAGCTCAAACCATAAAATGAATTTACAAAATAAATGGACGGTTTAGATGTAACACATGTATCATGGTGGGTTTCACACATACGGCCCACCAATCGAATGGACAGTTTGGATATAATACAAACATCAAGGGTGGGGATCCACTAACCATCCAACAGCCAAAGAAATGGCTGGACGGTTTGGGAAATACATACATTACAGAGGGCTACACCGTCCGGGCGGACGGTGGAACTAAGGCACATACAACATTGTGGGTCCCACGTGGGGGGCCCCACCATAATGTTTAATTACCATCCAACCTATTGATATGGTCACAGAGACCTGGGTGAAGAGAAAATATAAATTTCAGCTTGATTTAAAACTCTTGTGGACCCCAAAAAGGGTTTTAATGGTAGATGTTCAATCTCACTGTTTCTTAAAGTGTGGGCCACCTGAGCTTTGGATGAGCCTCAATTTTAGAGAGGGCCCACCTCAGAGAGTGGGCCACCTTGTGGACAAGTCAGATGGTAAATAAACGTCAAGGTGGGGCCCACACGGTCAGCCGTGGGACCCCTTGGCGTCCGCCCGTCCGTGGAGCGCAAGACTCTTGCGCGTCTGATGTCCGGAGGCAGCAGCCTCTGCTGCTTCTTTTATTTTTATTTTTTTTGAAAAACCTGTATTTTTGAGGTTTTTTGTATGTGCGGCCCGTTCCAAGTAAATCCACTCCAGTTATTGGATTCCACTGCCCACAATAAATTCAACGAGTCCAATATCGGGCCTCTTTCATCGTGTAAAAAGAAATCTGGAAAGATTTCAATGGTATTAATACCATTTTTGACACTACGGCCCATTAAATACTCCGGTCAACCTCATTTTTCGGCTCAACGCCTAAAATGAGTTGGGAAAGAGGATGGACGGCTTTGATTGAATACATACATCAAGGTGGTTCCTGTACAAATGACCCTTCCCAATAGCTTGAAACAAGCTCATATTTGTGTTTTCGTTCCAGTGACGTCCAGAGATGCTGGACTCTTTTGGGCTTAAAAAAAAACATTAAGGTGGGCCCTGCTTAAGTGGGCCACGACATGATAGGTGGTGTGGGTACAATGCATATAAGGTGGGCCCCACTCATGGACGGCTTGGATAAAATACTCACTCCATGGTGGGGTCCATTCAAGTGGACCACAAACTCATCATCATCACCCAAAAAAAAATATATAAAAGAGAGGGAGAGAGAGAAAAGAGTGGGACACACGTGATGGAGGGACCCCGACACTATGGGCCCTCCATTTCAAGCATCCAAACTACATCAATGGGTCCCATTGCATATAGGCCCTCCAAATAAAAGATCAACGGTCGAGATCCCTCTCCATCCAAATTGAACGGTCTATATGACCTCTTTAATGCAAGGAAAGTAAACATCATGATTGGGTTCATGGAGAATGGCCCCATCATGGAATGATATTGATGATCAAGATGGGCCATTGGCCACATCTTAGGGTCCCAAGTGAGATCCATACCATTGATCGGTAGGCCTCACTTAGCTTATCTTAAAAACATGAAAAAGTATTCTATGAAAACACCCACCACTTGATCTTCTTGGTCCATTAGAAAGCTACTCTCCTAGAGCTTCACTTTGATGGTGGAGATGGAAAATGGATGGATAGGATTAGAGCTTTTGGAATGGGAAGTGGGCCACCAAAATCACACTTTCTCTCATGAAAAACCTTGGACGTGGGAGCCTCTTGCTTAGCTTGGAAAATGTTGAGAAATGAGAGAGAGAGAGAGAGAGAGAGAGAGAGAGAGAGAGATGGGATGTAAGGAGTGATAGAGTGATGGGAAGTGAGTGATGGGGTGATGGACATGTACTTGACATGTATGGGTGTGTAAGAGAGAGAGAGGGAGAGAGTTGACTTTGGTGGTTGCTTGGGGATGGGGTGAAAGGTGATGTGTACTTGACATGAAGTGATTGATAGGTTGATTGATTGATGGGATTGATTTGACATGTTGTAGAGATTCTCTTAGGATTGCAAACGCACGGCGTTTTCTCGAAATAAACGTCGGCTCACATCTCTTAGTCAGGGTATCGAATTGGTACATGAGTCGTAGCGTTGGAACTGCAGCGACTGTGTGGTCGCAATGGTACAAGTCTCGAATTAAGCCGAGTCAAATGTATAGGATACGTCTTACGGTCGTACGCAACGTCGATTATAGGTCGCGGATTGTCAGAATTCGATGGGAAGGATCACGGGAGTCGACGGAATAGTACGGAGTAGGATACGGGTCTTACAGCTCGGGCATAGGTCCCATACCACTATCCCCGGCTCATGAGACTACCATCTTAGAATGTTTAATGGAACCCTGTCAATTAGTGGTTAATCATATTATAATATATGAGGCTTACCATCACATGGTTGTACAATATAAAACATTGAACCCATATAGAGAAAATACCAAAATAAAGCCACGCAGGGCCAATATCAAAACAAACCACATAGGGCAAATATCAAAATAAGTCACATAGGGCGAGTATCAAAACCATGCGATAAAAGACTATCCTTGAAAACCACTTAGACACAATAACTCTAGATGGTAGGCCCAATGATCCATCTAGACCACCACTCAATAACCAGTAGATCGAAAGTCCATTGCAATCATCGTCAATCGAGTTACATCCCAAGTATCGGTGTACATTTATAAGTGGGGGTTTCCATCTAATGTACCAGTTTAATCATAGAAGCAATCCACAAGTAATCCAATAGCATGAATTAAATATACAGGATAAACATTAAGCATGTGATGTAGCAACTCAATTCTAGCACATGTGGTTATATAATGGAGATATTATTTATAAATTAAAATAAAACTATAACTAATGGGAAAGTGAAAAGCTCAAGGGAAAGAAATCATCACCTTATACTTTGAACCGCTTACCAATGTTGCCAGAGGATGCGTGTTTCTTTAGAATCAATCCCTACCATAAATTAGGAACTTGCACACTTAGATCAAAGTTCTATACACTACCCAGGGTTTAAGATCATAGCCTCAGATTTTAGTTATTTATCTTTAGGGTTTTGATATAGGGTTAGGATTTTATCTTTTAGTTTGGTGCTTAGATTCTAAGATTTGAGTCCTAAGTTATTATTAATATTATTATCATACAATGGAACAAATAATATTCATAATAGGAGTATTAATCCATCAAATGATAATTCGCAAGTTTATATTCAAGTATATATATAATATCTAATGTTCTTATATTGACTAATAATCTATTAAATAATAAAGGTAATAGAAATAGAATATTTACTAACAGTAAAATGATAATGACTAATTATAATAACCATATTATAAGAATTTTACTAATCCCTAAGGAAGTTGATAGTGTTTCTTAATGATACTAATCCTAATTATCAATAATGAATCTAGTCATGATAATAGATACCATGACCTACCATATATAAGTTATGAAATTCTACAATTAGCTCAAACCTAATATACAATTTAGGGTTAAGGTCTTAACCTCGGATTTAGATGGCCTAAGTTTTAGGGTTTCATCCCTAAGTTTAGATATAGGATAAATTTTAAGATTAAATTCCTAATGGATGTAATAACGGTATTAATAACATTACTAATAGTAATACAATAATAGCCAATGTTGTATAGTTGATCGTAAATGCTAATAATACTAATAATTCCAAAATGATCATTAATATTAACAATATACTTAATGTTAGCTAACGGGGTGCTAATAGTTATTGTAATGAAGTAAATAGTATGCTTTAATCATCAATGATAATTTTTAAGGTTGACAAAATCAAACTCTATTATTTAATAATAATAATTTTTATATGTAATGACTAATATTAATATAGATGATTTACTAATGGGCATACATTTATAATATTAATTAATCCTAATGATGATTGCAATGGTAACAATAATATCTATAATCGAAGTAATTTCAATATGGAAAGAAATTGTGGGCTCACCTAGATCGACTCGGTTGAGTCAACCCGACTCCCACTCCTCTCCTTTTCTTCTTGTGCTCTCTCTCTCTCTCTCTCTCTCTCTCTCTCTCTCTCTCTCTCTCTCTCTCTCTCTTCTTATTTAGAGAGGTCTAGTGGCCCCTTGGACTCAACCCAGCTAATGGGCCAGCAGGCCGAATCGGTCCTGAACCGAGTTGACTCAGACAACCTTCTCTATCTTCTTCTCCTTCATCTTCTTTCTTCCTCCTTCCATTTTCTTCCTCTCTTCCTCCTTGCTCCTACTCAAACACACATGCCAGCCAGGTTACTGGACTAAACCGGCCCTACTTGACTCGCATGGCATGACCCAGCGAGTCCCAGCCGAGTCGAGTCGACTCGAGATGGGTCCCACTCTCACTCTACCTCATCTCCCTGACCTTCTTTTCTCTCCTTATTCTCTCTTCTCACCCGGAATCCTACACTAGCGAGTTGCTGGACTAAACCAGACTTAAACCAAGCTTGGCCCAGATGGATTTAGTTTAGTGAGTTAACGACTTGGTTTAAGTCGAGCAAGTGCGGCACTGACTTAAAGGGTGTAAGGGCCGGGCAGCCTTCCTTCACTCAATCTCTCTTCTCCTCCCTTCATTTTCTTTCTTTTCTTCTTTTCCTACTAGACTCCCAGACTAGCTCTGAATACATCAGAGCATGGGTCATTGAGTCGGCAAGCTCGGACAGGCCCCGAACCGAGTTCAAACTCGCCTGCAATAGAAATGTTGTAGCCGAAATCCTTCCTTGCTGCCTCTGAAATGCCCCAGCAACCGTCGTCAGGCCCGGCATGACTTACTCTCGGTGCGGCTGAATGGCGGGGAAGATGACCTGCTAATAATGGTGTCCTCGCCATCACCACGCTTCCTTCGTATCTGAGTCCATTGGGCAGTCCGTGAGGACCCTAAAGAGCTCGCAGGTAAGCTTCATTGAAGCTTTGAGGGGATTTGGTCGGTGGGTTCGAAGGTAGAAGATTTGGAGGGCTTGTAGCCGATTTTTTTTCTCTCTCTCATTCTCCTTTTTTTTTTAGAAACCTAGCTTGAAGGGCTCAGATCACGTGAGAATGGACAGTCAGGATGGAGCAAGAGCAACTCACACTGATTGCTAGGCTGGTAAGGAGAAAGCTATTTCCATTTTCAGAAATTATTGTTTGCAACTTCCGTTTGGTCGAGGATCGTGTGCCCACACTTATGGGAAAAATTGTAAAGTCGATTGGGTTTTGGTCGGGCCCACAGTTTGAACCAGATGGACGGTTTGGATTGGCCTTAGGTGGCCCATATAGATCAGGAGCGACCAGTTTTGAGAGGGCTGGAAACACATTTCACTTGCACAATTTCCTATTTGCATCCAACATTGTGTGCTCCCGTGTGGACAATGGCACGTGATTTTGATGAAGTTTTGACTAAATATGCGGGTCACACCTGATGGACGGTTTAGATCATCCAAACTGTTTCCAATGGTGGGCCCCATCTCGATCGTACAAACGGTCGCTCGCCCGTTCAAACATGTTGAGCGCGGGAGTGTAAAAAAGGAAGAAGAAAACTTTCGTCTTTGGAATTTTCAGTCAAACACAATTTGACTGGTTTCTCTAGTCTAGTGCACAGCTAGTGCACTTGCACCATATACCCGCATGCTCGAACATGGGGTCCCCAGTGTTGCATTGTGCAATCTACACCATCCAATCGCCTTGGGGGTCTCAAGAAGGACTCTTGACCAAAAATTAAGCAAATCTAAAGTTTAAGTAGGCCATGCTAACCGATTGGAGGGTCCAGTTATAAATCTACCTTGATCCGAGGGTCGGATTATTCTGATATCGGACGTCAATGGTTGAAAGGGTCCTAGGGATCACTCAGTTGGGAATTAGCGGTTGAATTAGGAATTAGATGCCTTGACATGTGTTTTAGAGTAACTAGTCAATTACTTTTAATCAATCCATGTACGTAAACAAACTAGTCAAATATTTTAATCAATCTAAGACATGTATTTAAGTTAACCTATCAGGTATTCTAATCTGTTATAAGACATTTGTTAAGTATAAATAATCAAGTGCTCTAACTAACTCTAGGCATTTGTTTAAGTAACTAACCATTCCCAAGACATTTGTTAAAGCAACTAAGCCAGTATTTTAACTAATCAAATCAATTCTAAAACATATGTTTAAGAGAGCTAATCCGATGATCTAATCCCATCTAAGACATAAGTTCAAGTAAGCTATCGAATGATTAACCCTTTAAGGGTCATCATTCATAGTTATAATAAGAACTATCCTTAGTCTATTAGTGGATTGAAATCCTAAAAGTAGGTATCTCTGGTGGTATGGTGAACCACCTTTGGAAATTGACGGATGGACAACTTGATATGATAAATCAGTGGGTCAACTGACTAGTGCTTCGCAACTAAGACAAATGGTCGACTCGGATCTAATTCATATAATAGTGGCCTTAGAGACTGCTCATGTGGAAGTCAATGGTGATCTCCATGATTCGAACCCTTAAGACCCATCTAAGGGTACTTTAGTGCTAGTGGCTAATCAAGACATTCCATGATCTAAAGTGAATGATTGTATGGTCGATCTTTCGGTTGCACAGGTGTATAATATAAACCTATGACTGCTCTTATAATCCTATGGTTGGATTGGTAATGGTCATGGCATAAGTCGAACAATTAGTGGGTCGTGTGGTCTAAGGCTTACGATAACTAACATGAAATTCAAGTGTCTAGCAAGGTTATTAAAATCCTAAATTAGGCTTCCACTAAACACCCGAGTACTAAAAGTACGGGGTGTTACATCTGTGGCCTCCACTAAGATGTATGTTTTGTATCCACACAGCCATACATTCGGATAGATCATATTAGGGTATGATCCAAAGAATCAGTAAGACCTAAAGCTTGAGTGGACCCCACCACAAAAAACAGTGGGGAAAGTGACATCCACCATTAAAAACTTTTAATGGCAACAAAAGTTTCCGATCAAGTTGGTATTTATTTATTTTTCCTTCTTTCATGTTTTTGTTATCACATAAACATGTTGGATCCAAAATAAACATCATGGTGGACCTTAGGATGGTTTCAACGGTGGTCATCACTCTCTCCACTGTTTTCTGTGGTGTGGTCTACTCTAGCATTGAATCTTCCTAATTCTTTGGATCATGCCCTAAAATGATCTCTCTAAATGTATGAACGGTTTGGATACAACACATACATCATGGTGGGGCCCACAGAACTTAATGACGTCACTTATCTAATTTGTGTCGTGCAAATTATTTTTTTTAATCTGTTAAAATGAATATTAATACGTACCGTTTGATCAAAAATTTACGGTCCAGATTAATGTGGATCGATTGGATCAAAACAGACGTGTGCAAATTAAGAGGTTCAAAACAGCGTATAAATAAAGATTCTCAAAACAGTTAAATCATAACAATCTTATACTATCTAGCGTCATCCATCAATGATATGTGGCTGGAGGTTTAAAATATAAAAATTCCTACTATAAATTGTTATTAATTTGGATCATTTATCGTATGATCAAAACTGACGTGTGCGAATCAAGATGCTTAAAACAACGTGCAAATAAAAATTCTTAAAATATTTAAATCATAACAATCTTCTATTGTCCAACGCTGTCCATCAATCGACACGTGTCTGGATATTTAAAATATGAAAATTCCTATCATAAGTTGTTATTAATCTAAATCGTTCATTATATGATCAAAACCGACGCTAGTGAATCAAGATGCTCAAAACAGCATGTGAATAAAGATTCTTAAAACAGTTAAATCGTAACAAGTTTCTCTTGTCCAGCACCATCCATTAATCGACACATGTCTGAATATTTAAAATATGAAAATTTTCGTTAAAAATTATTATTAATCTAGACCGTTCATCGTAAGATCAAAACCAGCGAGTGTGAATTAAGATGCTCAAAACAGCGTGCAAATAAGATGCTCAAAATAGTTAAATTGTAACAATCTACTGCTGTTCAGTGCCATCCATCAATCAACATATGTCTGAGGTTTAAAATATGAAAATTCCTACCATAATTTGTTATTAATCTGGACCGTTTATCTTAGGATCAAAACCGACGGGTGTGAATCAAAATGCTCAAAACAGTTTGCGAATAAAGATTCTTAAAACAGTTAAATCGTAACAATCTTCTAATGTCCAGCATTGTCTATCAATCAACACATGTTTAAAGGTTTAAAATAAGAAAATTCTCACCATAAATTGTTATTAATTTGGATCGTTCATCGTAAAATTAAAACCAACGCGTGCGAATCAAGATGCTCAAAACAGTTAAATTGTAATAATCATCTGTTATCCAGCACTGTCCATCAATCGACACATGTGTGGAGGTTTAAAATATGAAAATTTCTTCCATAAGTAGTTATTAATTCGGACCGTTCATCGTATGATCAAAACCAACGCATGCGAATCAAGATGCTCAAAATAACGTCTGAATAAAGATTCTTAAAATAATTAAATCGTAACAAACGTGTGCTGTCTAGTGCTATCCATTAATCGACAGTGTCTGGAAGTTTAAAATATGAAATTTTCTGCCATAGGTAGTTATTAATCTGGACTGTTCATCGTGAGATCAAAACCGATACGTGCGAATCAAGATGCTTAAAACAGCGTGCCAATAAAGTTTCTCAAAATATTTAAATCGTAACAATCTTCTACTATCCATCAATTGACACATGTCTGGAGGTTTAAAATATGAAAATTTTCATCATAAGTTTTTATTAATCTGGACCGTTCATTGTATGATCAAAACAGACGCGTGTGAATCAAGAAGATTAAAATAACGTCCAAATAAAGATTCTCAAAACAGTTAAATTGTAACAATCTTCTTTTATCCAGCATCATCCATCAATCGACATGTGTTTGGAAGTTTAAAATATAAAAATTTTCGCTTAATAATCTAAACCGTTTATCGTATGATCAAAATCGACATGTCTGAATCACAATTATCAAAACAGCGTGTGAATTAAGATGCTCAAATAGTTAAATCGTAATAATCTTCTGATGTCCAGCGTTGTCCATCAATCGACACATGTTTAAAGAAGATTTATATGGATTGTAAGATGAAAATCGAGACTAGTTACAAATAAAAAGCCAACTAATATCTTATTCCCACTAAAAATGACTCAATACGAATGAAGGAGAAGGAAGAAGAAAAAGAAGAAAAATATATAATGAAGGATAAGGAGAAAGATAAAGAAGAAAGTAAAGAGGAAATAGAAAAAAAAAATAGGAAGAGCAGGAGGAGGAAGATAAAGAAGAAATTAGACAAAAAACAGGGGAGAATGAGGAAGCGAAAGATTAAAAAAAAAAGCAAAGAGGAAACGGGGAAGAAGGAGGAAGATAAAGACAAGAAAGTAGAGAGGAAACGGGGGAGGAGGAAGATAAAGATTGAGAAAGAAGATAGGAAACGGGGGAGAAAAAGGAAGGTAAAGATCAAGAAAGTAATGGGGAGAGTGACATCCACCATTAAAACCTTTAATGGCTATAAAAGTTTTTGATCAAGCAGATATTTGTCTTTTTTCTCTTCCTTCATATTTTCGTTAACACATGAACAAGTTTGATCCAAAATAAACATCATGGTGGACCTCAGGATGGTTTCAATGGTGGTCGTCACTCTCCCCCACTATTTTTTGTGGTGGGCTCTACTCCAACATTTGGTCTTCCTAAATCTTTAAATCATGCCCTAAAATGATCTCTTCAAATGTATGAATGGTTTGGATACAACACATACATCATGGTGGGGCGCACGAACTTAATGACGTCACTTAGCTAATCCATGTCGCACGAACTATTATTTTTTTTAATATGTTAAAATGAATATTAATATCGTACCGTTAGATTAAAAAATTATTATTTTGATTAATATGGACCGGTTGGATCAAAACGGACGCGTGTGAATTAAGATAATCAAAATAGTTAAATCGTCACAGTCTTCTGCTATCTAACACTGTCTCTCAATCGACACATATCTAGAGGTTTAAAATATAAAAATTTTCACCATAAGTTGTTATTAATTTGTACCGTTAATCGAGGATCAAAATCGACATGTGCGAATTAAGATGCTCAAAACAGCGTGCGAATAAAGATTATCAAAAAAGTTAAATCGTAACAATCTTCTACTATCCAACGTCGTTCATCAATCGAAATGTGTGTGGAGGTTTAAAATATGAAAATTTCAGCCATAAGTTATTATTAATCTGGACCGTTCATCATGGGATCAAAACTGATGCGTATGAATCAAGATGCTCAAAATAGCATGTGAATCAATATAGTAAAAATAGTTAAATCATAATAATCTTCTATAGTCCAGCGCCGTCCATCAATCGACACATGTCTGGATGTTTAATATATGAAAATTTTTGCCATAAATTTTTACTAATCTGGACCGTTCATCGTAAGATCAAAATCGACACGTGCGAATTAGGATGCTCAAAACCATGTGCAAATCAAGATGCTCAAAACAGTTAAATCATAATAATTTTCTATTGTCCAGCGCCGTCTATCAATCGACACGTGACAAAGGTTTAAAATATGATAACTCCTGCGATAATTTATTATTAATCTTGACCATTCATCGTACGATCAAAACTGACGCAGGTGAATCAATATACTTCAAAAAGTATGCGAATAAAGTTTCTCAAAACAGTTAAATCGTAACAATCTTCTGTTGTCCAGCGCCGTCCATCAATCGACATGTGTGTAGAGGTTTAAAATATGAAAATTTCATCCATAAGTTGTTATTAATCTGAACTGTTCATCGTGGGATCAAAACTGATGTGTAAAAATCAAGATGCTCAAAACAGAATACGAATCAATATGCTAAAAATAGTTAAATCGTAACAATCTTATACAGTGTAGAGTCGTCCATCAAACGACACGTGTTTGGAGGTTTAATATATGAAAATTTTCACCATAAGTTGTTATTAATCTGGACCATTCTTCGTAAAATTAAAACCGATGTGTGCGAATCAGGATGCTCAAAATAGCATGCAAACCAAGATACTTAAAACAGTTAAATCGTAACAATCTTTTGATGTCCAGCGCCATCCATCAACGACACGTGCCTGAGGTTTAAAATATGATAATTTCTGTCATAATTTGTTATTAATCTTGATCGTTCATTGTAGGATCAAAACCAACGCATGCAAATCAAGATACTCTAAAAAGCGTGCGAATAAAATTTCTCAAAACAATTAAATCATAACAATCTTCTGCTGTCCACCGTCGTCCATCAATCAACACGTGTCTGAATGTTTAAAATATAAAAATTCTCATCATAAGTTACTATTAATCTGGACTATTTATCGTATGATCAAAACTTATGCGTGCGAATCAAAATGATCAAAACAGTTAAATCGTAACAATCTTTTACTGTCCAACTGCCTCCATCAATCGACATGTGTCTAGAGGTTTAAAATATAAAATTTTTCTCCATGAGTTGTTATTCATCTGGACCATTCATTGTAGGATCAAAATCGATGCGTGCGAATCAAGATGCTCAAAACAGTTAAATCGTAACAATCTTCTATTGTCCAGTACTATCCATCAATCGACACATGTCTGGAGGTTTAAAATATGAAAAATTTTGACATAAGTTATTATAAATCTGTACCATTCGTTGAAGAATCCAAACGACACATGCGAATAAAGATTCTCAAAACAATTAAATCGTAACAATCTTTTGTTGTCTAGCGTCGTCCATCAATCAATACTTATCTGTAGGTTTAAAATATGAAAATTTTTGCCATAAGTTGTTATTAATCTGGACAGTTCATAGTAGGATCAAAACCGACACGTGCAATCAAGATACTCAAAACAGTGTGTGAATTGAGATGCTCAAAACAATTAAATTGTAACAATCTTCTACTGTCCAGTGCCGTCTATCAATCAACACGTGTATGGAGGTTTAAAATATAAAAATTCCGTCATAAGTTGTTGTTAATCCGGACTATTCACCGTAAGATCAAAGCTAACATGTGTGCATTAAGACACTCAAAATAACGTGTGAATAAAGATGCTCTAAACAGTTAAATCATAATAATCTTCTGCTATCCAGCGTTGTCTATTAATCGACACGTGTATGGAGAAGATTTATATGGATCGTAAGATCAAAACAGATACTGATTATAAATAAAGTACCAATTAATATATGATTCTCCCTAAAAACAACTCAATAGAATAAAGGAGTAAGAAGAGAAAGAACAAAATTATATAATGAGGGAGAAGGAGGAAGATAAAGAAGAAAGTAAAGAGGAAATAGGGGAGAATGAGGAAGATGAAAAGGAAGATAAAAAAGAAAGTAGAGAGGAAGTGGAGGAGGAGGAAGAGAAAGAAGAAAAATACAGAATGAGGGAGAAGGAGGAAGGTAAAGAAGAAAGTAGAGAAGAAATAGGGGACGAGGAGGAAGAGAAAGAAGAAAAATACAGAATGAGGGAGAAGGAGGAAGGTAAAGAAGAAAGTAGAGAAGAAATAGGGGAGAAGGATGAAGAGAAAGATCGATAAAAAAAAAAGCAGCGAGAAAATGGGGGAGAAGGATGAAGATATAGATTAAGAAAGCAATGAGAAAATATGGAAGAAGTAGGAAGATAAAGATCAAGAAAGCAGAGAGAAAATGAGGGAGAATGATGAAGATAAAGATCAAGATAGTAGTGGGGAGAGTGACATCTACTATTAAAAACTTCTAATGCCCGCAAAAGTTTTTGATCAAGCTAATATTTATTTTTTTCCCTTCTTTCATGTTTTCATTAACACATGAATAGGCTGGATCCAAAATAAACATCATGGTGGACCTCAGGATTATTACAATGGTGGTCGTCACTATCCCCACTGTTTTCTATGGTGAGGTCTACTCTAACATTAAATCTTTCGAATTCTTTGGATCATGCCCTAAAATGATCTCTCCAAATGAATGAATGGTTTGGATACAACACATACATCAAGGTGGGGTCCATAGAACTTAATGACATCACTTAGCTAATCCGTGTCCCACGATTAGTTAATCCATGTCCCACGAACTGTTTTTTTTAATCTATTAAAATGAATATTAATATCGTACTATTAGATAAAAATTTTATGGTCTGGATTACTATGGACTGGTCAGATCAAAACGGACGTATACGAATCAAGATAATAAAAATAGCGTAAGAATAAATATTCTCTAAACAGTTAAATTGTAATAATCTTTTGCTGTCCAACATTGAACATCAATCCACACTTGTCTGGAGGTTTGAAATATAAAAATTTCCACCATAAGTTGTTATTAATCTGAACCGTTCACCATAAGATCAAAACCGACGTGTACAAATCAAGATGCTCAAAACAACGTGTGAATAAATATTCTTAAAACAATTAAATCGTAACAATCTTCGGCGGTATAGTGTCGTCCATCAATAGACACGTGTCTGGAGGTTTCAAATATAAAAATTCTCGCTATAAGTTGTTATTAATTTATACCATTTATCGTAGGATCAAAATCGACACGTGCAAATCAAGAAGCTCAAAATAACTTGCGAATAAAGATTCTTAAAACAGTTAAATCGTAACAATCTTTTGCTGTCCAGCGTTGTCCATCAATCGACATTTGTGTGGATGTTTAAAATATGCAAATTCTTGGCATAAGTTATTATTAATTTGGATCGTTCATCGTAGGATCAAAATCGACGTGTGTGAATTAACATAATCAAAATAACGTGTGAATAAAGATTTTTAAAACAGTTAAATCGTAATAATCTTCTGCTGTCTAGCATCGTCCATCAATCAACATGTGTCCAATTCTCACCATAAGTTGTTATTAATCTAGATAGTTCATCGTATGATTAAAACCGACGCGTGCGAATCAAGACGATTAAAACAGCGTGCGAATAAAGATTCTCAAAACAGTTAAATCATAACAATCTTCTGCTATCCGATGCTGTCATTCAATCAACACATGATTGGAGGTTTAAAATATGAAAATTTTTGCCATAAGTTCTTATTAATTTGGACCGTTCATCATAGGATTAAAATCGACGCTTGCGAATCAAGTGCTCAAAATAGCGTGCGAATCAAGTGTTCTAAATAGTTAAATCGTGATAATTTTCTGCTATCCATCGTCGTCCATCAATCGACATTGTATGGAGAAGATTTATATGGATCGTAGGATCAAAACCGAGGCCGGTTATAAATAAAGAGCCAATTAATATCTGATTCTCGCTAAAAACGACTCAATACGAATGAGGTGGAAGGAGGAAGAGAAAGAAGAAGAAAGATATATCAAGAAGGAGAAGGAGGAAGATAAAGAAGAAAGTAGAGAGAAAACAGGGGTGAAAGAGGATAATAAAGAAGAAAATAGAAAGAAAACGAGGGAGAATGAGGAAGTGAAAGAAGAAAAATATATAATGACCTAGAAGGAGGAAGATTAAAAAGAAAGTAAAGAGAAAATGGAGGAGGAGGAAGAGAAAGATAAAAAATAGAGAGAAAACGGGAGAGCAGTAAGTTAAAGATCAAGAAAGCACAGGAAACGGGGGAGAATGAGTTAGATAAAGATCAAGAAAGTAGAGAGAAAATGGGAGAGAAGGAGGAAGTTAAAGATCAAGAAAGTAGTGGGGGGAGTGACGTCCACCATTAAAAACTTCTAATGGCCATAAAAGTTTTTGATCAAGATGATATTTGTTTTTTTCCTTTTTTCATATTTTCGTTAACACATGAACGAGTTAGATCCAAAATAAACATCATGGTGGACCTCAGGATGGTTTCAACGGTGGTCATCACTCTTCTTACTATTTTCTGTGGAGGGGTCTACTCTAGCATTGGATCTTCCTAATTCTTTGGATCATGCCCTAAAATGATCTTACCAAATGCATGAATGGTTTGGATACAACACATACATTATGGTGGGGCCCACAGAATTTAATGACGTCAATTAGATAATCCGAGTCCCACGAACTGTTTTTCGAATCTATTAAAATGAATATTATTATTGTACCATTGGATAAAAATTTACGGTCCAGATTTATCTAGACCGATTGGATCAAAATAGACGCGTAAGAATCAAAATGCTTTAAACAGCGTGCGAATAAATATTCTCAAAACAGTTAAATTGTAACAATCTTCTGCTGTCCAGTGCCGTCCATCAAACGACACATGTCTGGAGGTTTAAAAAATGAAAATTCCCGCCATAAGTTGTTTTTAATCTAGACCGTTCATTGTAGGATCAAAATCAATACATGCGAATCACGATGATCAAAACAGCGTGCGAATGAAGATGCTCAAAATAATTAAATCGTAATAATTTTCTAATGTCCAGTACTATCCATCAATTGACACGTGTCTAGAGAAGATTTATATGGATTGTAAGATCAAAATCGAGGTCGATTATAAATAAAGAACTAATTAATATCTTATTCTCACTAAAAACGACCTAATACGAATGAGGGAGAAGGAAGAAGAGAAAGAAGAAAAATACATAATGAGGAATAAAGACGAAGATAAAAAAGAAAGTAGAGACGAAACAGGAGAGAAGAAGGAAGAGCAAAAGGAGGAAGATAAAGAAGAAAGTAGAGAAGAAACGAGGGAGAATGAGGAAGAGAAAGATAAAAAAAATAGAGAGGAAACAAGAGAGAAGGATGAGGATAAAGATCAAGAAAACAGAGTGAAAATAAGGTAAAAAGATTTAGATTAAGATCAAGAAAGCAGAGAGTAAACAGGGGAGGAGGAAGATAAAGATTAAAAAAAGCAGTGGGGATAGTGACGTCCACCATTAAAAACTTCTAATGGCCACAAAAGTTTTTGATCAAGCTGATATTTATTTTTTTTCCCCTTCTTTCATGTTTTCATTAACACATGAACAGGTTAGATCCAAAATAAACATTATGGTGGACCTCAGGATGGTTTCAAAGGTGGTCGTCACTCTCTCCACTGTTTTATGTGGCGGGGTCTACTCCAGCATTGGATCTTCCTAATTCTTTGGATCATGTCCTAAAATGATCTCTCCAAATGTATGAATGGTTTAGATATAACACGTACATCATGGTGGGGCCCACAAAACTTAATGATATCACTTACCTAATCCACATCCTGTGAACTATTTTTTTTAAAAAAATATGTTAAGATGAATATTAACATCTTACCGTTGGATAAAAAACTACGGTCTACATTAATATGGACCGGTTGGATCAAAATGGATGCATGCGGCTCAAAAAGCATGCGAATAAAGATTTTCAAAATAATTCAATCATAACAATTTTCTACTGTCTAACGCCAATCATCAATTAACACGTGTCTAAATGTTTAAAATATGAAAATTTTCGCCATAAATTGTTATTAATCTCAATCGTTCATCGTAAAATAAAAACCAACACGTGAGAATAAATATTGTTAAAATAATTAAATCGTAACAATCTTCTGCTGTCCAGCGCCGTCCATCAATCTATATGTGTCTGGAGTTTTAAAATATGAAATTTCCTGGCATAAGTTGTTATTAATCTTGACCGTTCATTGTAGGATTAAAATCGATGCGTGCGAATCAAGATATTCAAAACAATGTGCGAATAAAGATTTTCAAAACAGTTAAATTGTAATAATCTTTTACTGTCCAGCACCATCCATCAATCGACACGGTTTAGAGGTTTAAAATATAAAAATTACTGTCATAAGTTGTTATTAATCTATACCGTTAATTGTAGGTCCAAAACTAATGCTTACGAATTAAGATGCTCAAAATAACGTGCGAATAAAGTTTCTGAAAATAAATAAATCATAATAATCTTCTGTTGTCCAGCGCTGTCCATCAATCGACGCGTGTTTAGAGGTTTAAAATATGAAAATTCTTACCATAAGTTATTATAAATCTGGATCGTTCATCATAAGATCAAAACCGACACGTGTGAATCAAGATAATTAAAACAGCATGCAAATAAAGTTTCTTAAAACAGTTAAATCGTAACAATCTTCTGTTGTCAAGTGCCTTACATCAATCGACATGTTTCTAAAGGTTTAAAATATAAAAAATTTCGCCATAAGTTGTTATTAATTTGGACCGTTCATCGTTAGATTAAAACCGATACGTGCTCAAAATACCATACGAAGAGAAAGAAGAAAAATACAAAATGAGGGAAAAGGAGGAAGAGAAAGATGAAAAACAGAGAGGAAACAGGGGAAAATGAGGAAGATAAAGATCAAGAAAGCATAGAGAAAATGAGGGAGAAGGAGGTAAATAAAGATGAAGAAAGTAAAGAAGAAACAGGGGACAAGGAGGAAGATAAAGATCAAGAAAGCAGTGAGGAGAGTGACGTCCACCATTAAAAACTTCTAATAGCCACAAAAGTTTTCGATCAAGCTAATATTTGTTTTTTTCTCCGTTCTTTCATGTTTTCGTTAACACATGAACGGGTTGGATCCAAAATAAACATCATGGTGGACCTCATGATGGTTTCAACGGTTGTCGTCATTCTCCTCACTGTTTTCTGTGGTGGGGTCTACTCCCGCATTGGATCTTCCTATTTCTTTAGATCATGCCCTAAAATGATCTCTCCAAATGTATGAATGGTTTGGATACAACACATACATCATGGTAGGGCCGACAAAACTTAATGAAGTCACTTAGTCAATCCGGGTCCCGCAAACTATTTTTTTAAATATGTTAAAATGAATATTAATATCGTACCGTTGTATAAAAGATTTACGATTCAAATTATTTTGGACCGATTGGGTCAAAACGGATGCATGCGAATCAAGATGATCAAAACAACGTTCAGATAAAGATTCTCAAAATAGTTAAATTGTAACAATCTTATGTTGTCCAGCGTTGTCCATCAATTGACACGGGTCTAGAGGTTTAAAATATAAAAATTTTCATTATAAGTTGTTATTAATTTGGATCGTTCATCGTATGATCAAAACCGACACTTGCGAATCAAGATGATCAAAACAGCGGCGAAAAAAGATTGTCAAAATAGTTAAATTGCAATATCTTTCACTGTCCAACGCATCCCATCAATCGACACATGTATGGAGGTTTAATATATAAAAATTTTCATCATAAGTTGTTATTAATGTGGACCGTTCATTATAAAATTAAAACCGACATGTAAGAATCAAGATGTTCAAAACAGCGTGCGAATCAAGATGCTCCAAATAGTTAAATAATAACAATCTTCTTCTGTCTTGTGACGGCCATCAATTGGCACTTGTATGAAGATGTAAAATATGAAAATTCCTCCCATAATTTGTTATTAATTAGGACCGTTCATCGTAAGATCAAAACCAACGCGTGCGAATCAAAATGTTCAAAACATCGTGTGAATAAAGATTTTTAAAATAATTAAATAGTTACAATCTTCTTCTGTCCATTATCTTCCATCAGTCGACACGTGTCTAGAGGTTTAAAATATGAAAATTCTCAGCATAAGTTGATATTAATCTGGATCATTCATCGTTGCATCAAAACCGACGGGAGCGAATCAAGACGCTTAAAACTTCATGCGAATAAACCTTCTCAAAACAATTAAATCGTAACAATCATCTGTTATCTAGCGTCGTCTACCAATCGACACGTGTTTACAGGTTTAAAATATGAAAATTTCTACCATAAGTTATTATTAATCTGGACTGTTTATCGTATGATCAAAATCGACGTATGCGAATAAAGATGCTTAAACAGCATGCGAATAAAGATTCTCAAAATGATTAAATTATAACAATCTTCTACTATCTAGTGTCGTCCATCAATCGACACGTGTCTAAAAGTTTAAAATATGAAAATTTTTACTATAAGTTATTATTAATATGTACCATTCATCGTATGATCAAAATCGATGTATGCAAATAAAAATGCTCAAAACTGTTAAATCGTAACAATCTTTTGTTGTCCATCGCCATCCATCAATCAATACATGTTTACAGGTTTAAAATATGAAAATTTTTGTCATAAGTTGTTATTAATCTGGACCGTTCATCGTACGATCAAAATTGACGCGTGCTAATCAAGATGCGCAATACAGCTTGCGAATCAAGATGCTCAAAATCGTTAAATTATAACAATCTTCTATTATCTAACACCGTCCACCAATCGACACGTGTCTGGATGTTTAAAATATGAAAATTCTCATGATACGCTGTTATTAATATGGGTCGTTTTTTGTAAGATCAAAACCGACATGTACGAATCAAAATGCTTAAAATAACGTGCGAATCAAGATGCTCAAAACAATAAAATTATAATAATTTTCTGCTATGCAGCGTCGTCTGTCAATCGACATGTGTCTGGAAAAAATTTATATGAATCGTATGATTCAAACCAAGACCTACTATAAATAAAGAGCCAATTAATATTTGATTCCCACTAAAAACGACTCAATACGAATGAGGGAGAAAGAGGAAGAGAAAGAAGAAAAATACATAATGAGGGAGATAGAGGAAGAGAAAGAAAAAACTAGAGAGGAAATAGAGGAGAAAGAGGAAGATAAAGAAGAAAGTAGAGAGAAAACAGAGAAGGAGGAAGAGAAAGAAGAAAAATACAGAATGTGGGAGAAGGAGGAAGATAAAGAAGAAAGTAGAGATGAAACAGGGGAGGAGGAAGAGAAAGATTTTAAAAAAACAGAGAAAAAACAGGAGAGAATGAAGAAGATAAAGATCAAGAAAGCAGAGAGAAAACGGGGGAGAAAGAGGAAGATAAAGATTAAGAAAGTAGAGAGGAAACGGGGGAGAAGGAAGAAGATAAAGATCATGAAAGTAATGAGGAGAGTAACATCCACCGTTAAAAACTTCTAATGGCCACAAAAGTTTTCGATCAAGCTGATATTTCTTTTTCCCATCTTTCATGTTTTCGATAACACATTAACAAGTTGGATCCAAAATAAACATCGTGGTGGACCTTAGGATAGTTTCAACAGTGGTCGTCACTCTCCCCACTGTTTTTTGTAGTAGGGTCTACCCTAGCATTGGATCTTCATAATTTTTTGAATCATGCCTTAAAATAATCTCTTTAAATGTATAAATGGTTTGCATAGAACACATATATCATAATGGGGCCCATAGAACTCAATGATATCACTTAGCTAATCCGTGTCTCGCGAACTGTTTTTTTAATATGTTAAAATGAATATTATTATCGTACCATTAGATAAAAAATTTACGGTCCAAATTAATTTGGACCGGTTTGATCAAAATAGACGCATGCCAAATCAAGATACTTAAAATAGCGTGCGAATAAATATTCTCAAAATAATTAAATCGTAATAATCTTTTGTTTCAGCACCATCCATCAATCGACATTTGTCTGGAGGTTTAAAATATGAAAATTCTCACCATAAGTTGTTATTGATCTGGGCCATTCATTGTATGATCAAAACTGACGCGTGCGAATCAAAATGATCAAAACAGCGTCCGAATAAAGATTCTTAAAGTAGTTAAATCGTAACAATCTTCTTCCGTCCAACGCCCTCCATCAATCGACATGTTTGAAAATTTAAAATATGAAAATTTTCGCCATAAGTTGTTATTCATCTGTACCTTTCATCGTAGGATCAAAATCGACGCGTGCGAATCAAGATGATCAAAACAGTGTGCGAATCAAGATGCTGAAAACAGTAAATTGTAACAATTTTCTGTTGTTCAATGTCATCCATCAATCGACATGTGTCTTGAGGTTTAAAATATAAAAAGTTTAGCCATAAGTTGTTATTAATATACCGTTCATCGTAAAATCAAAACCGACGCGTTCGAATAAAGATGCTTAAAACACATGTGAATAAATATTCTCAAAATAGTTAAATCGTAACAATTTTCTTTTGTCCAGCGTCGCCCATTAATCGATACGTGTCTATAAGTTTAAAATATGAAAATCTCCTCTATAGGTTGTTATTAATCTGTACTATTCATTATAACACGGGTAAATCAAGATGATCAAAATAGCGTGCGAATGAAGATACTCAAAATATTTAAATCGCAACAATCTTCTACTATTCAGTGTCGTCCATCAATCGACACGTATTTGGAGGTTTAAAATATGAAAATTTCAACATAAGTTGTTATTAATCTGGACCGTTCATCGTATGATCAAAATCGACACGTGCGAATCAAGATGCTCAAAACAACGTGCGAATAAAGATTCTCAAAACGGTTAAATCATAACAAATTTCTGTTGTCCAGTACCGTCCATCAATCGACACGTGTATGGAGGTTTAAAAAATAAAAAATTCAGCCATAAATTGTTATTGATCTGGATCGTTCATCGTATGATCAAAACCAACACGCGCGAATCAAGATGTTCAAAACAACATGCAAATAAAGATTCTCGAAAAAGTTAAATCGTAGCAATCTTCTGTAGTCCAATGTCGTCTATCAATCGACACGTGTGCGAAGGTTTAAAATATAAAAATTTTCGACATAAGTTGTTATTAATCTGGGCTGTACATCGTTGGATCAAAACCGACGCGTGCGAATCAAGATGCTCAAAACAGCATGCGAATCAAGATGATCAAAACAGTTAAATCGTAACAATCTTCTGTTGTCCAACACCGTTTATCAATCGACACGTATTTAGAGGTTTAAAATATAAAAATTTTCAGCATAAGTTATTATTAATTTGTATCGTTCATCATATGATTAAAACTGACGTGTGTGAATCAAGATGCTGAAAACAACATGCGAATAAAAATTCTTAAAACAGTTAAATCGTAATAATCTTCTGTTGTCCAGTACCATCTATCAATCGACACGTGTCTAGATATTTAAAATATGAAAATTTCTGGCATAGGTTGTTATTAATTTGGACTGTTCATTGTAAGATCAAAATTGACGTGTGTGAATTAAGATGCTCAAAAGAGCATACGAATAAAAATTCTCAAAACAGTTAAATCGTAAAAAACTTCTGTTGTCCAGCACCCTTCATCAATCGACATGTGTCTGGAGGTTTAAAATATAAAAATTTTTGCCATAAGTTGTTATTCATCTGAATCGTTCATTGTAGGATCAAAACCGACGCATGCGAATTAAGATGCTCAGAACAGTTAAATTGTAACAATCTTCTGTTGTCCAATGCCATCCATCAATTGACACATGTCTGGAGGTTTAAAATATGAAAATTCTAATCTGGACCGTTTATCGTAGGATTAAAACTAACACGTGCAAATAAAGATATTCAAAACAGCGTGCGAATGAAGATGCTCAAAACAGTTAAATTATAACAATCTTCTATTGTTAAGCATTGTCCATCAATCGACATGTATATAAAAGTTTAAAATATGAAAATCCCGGCATAAGTTGTTATTAATCTAGATCGTTCATCGTATGATCAAAACTGACGCGTGCGAATCAAGATGCTAAAAAACGTGCGAATAAAGATTTTGAAAACAGTTAAATCGTAACAATTTTCTGTTGTCCTGTATCGTCCATCAATCGACACGTGTTTGGAGGTTTAAAATATGAAAACTCACGTTATAAGTTTTTATTGATTTGGACCGTTCATCATATGATCAAAACTGACGCGCGTAAATCAAGATGGTCAAAATAACATGCAAATAAAGATTCTCAAAATAATCAAATCGTAATAAACTTCTGTTGTTCAGTGCCATCATCAATCGATATATGTCTGAAGAATTAAAACATGAAAATTTTCACCATAAGTTGTTATTTATTTGGACTGTTCATCGTTTGATTAAAACCGACGTGTGCGAAACAACATACTTAAAATAACGTGCAAATCAAGATGCTCAAAATAGTTAAATCATAACAATCAATCTTCTGTTGTCCAACACCGTCCATCAATTGACACGTGTCTGGAGGTTTAAAATATGAAAATTACCGCTATAAGTTGTTATTAATATGGACCGTTCATCATAAGATTAAAACCAATGCGTGCGAATCAAGATGCTGAAAGCAGCGTGCGAATAAAGATTCTCAAAATAGTTAAATCGTAATAATCTCCTGTTGTCTAGCGCCATCCATCAATCGATACGTGTTTAGAGATTTAAAATATGAAAATTACTGCCATAAGTAGAGGTGGGCAATTTTGACCCGATCCGATGGATCTGACCCAATCAAACCCGATCCGACCCATTCCGAATCGAACCGACGGCCTGGATCGGGTAGGATCGGGTATGATTATTTAGATCCGACTAGTTTTCGGATCAAGATCGGGTAGTGGTTAATCCGGGCCGTTCCAATCCGAAAACCCAATCCAAATGGATTCGGACCATTCTGATCCGGACAGATCCGGAGTGAAAATCAAATATTTTTACTTTTTCCTATGGTGTGGTCCACTCGAGCTTTGGATATTAATCAATTTTTGGTTCAACAGCTAAAATAATATGAAAAAAATGAATACACGGTGTGGATACACTACATGCATTCACGATGGGCCCCAACAGAGTTCACTCTCCTATCAGTATAAGTTACTTACATGGCACGCAAGCGGCAATAGATATAGATAGGAAGTTTGTTTCTCCTCTCTCGCGTTTAAGAGTAGATCGTACGTTGCACCGTTATAGGCTAACTTTCTCAGATATATTACGATGATTTTAACCGTCCACATTATCTTCACTATAATAAATAAGCTATTAATTTATAATCACATCTCAGCAATAATTATAACCTTTGATTTTTATACTGTTGAAAATTTTTTCTTCTTGTTCATCTACAGATAGTGATGGTCAGAATCATATGTTCACTGTAAGTTTCCTATCATCTCCACGACATGGACGATTTTAGATCATCGGACCACTCAGAAAGTGGGCCCCACTCCGCCCAAGTACCCTACAACAAGTTCTGTAGTTTCTTAGCTGCGACAGAGGCAAAACGAAACAGGGGGGAAAGTCGATGTGGAAAGGTTTATAGTTCGGGGGATATTTTTGTGTCTGGCTCTGTATTACTTGTTTTGCACGTTAACAGACTCAACACGGTGGGCTGTCAGAGTATGTATTAAATTGACTTAACCATGTTCCTTGGGCCCCACCATGATGTATGTTTTGTATCCAACCTTCCATCCATTTGGAGAGATCATTTCAGGGCAATATCCAAAGAATGAATGAAATTCAAAGCTCCAGTGGACCCCAACATAGAAAGCTCTAAGGACCATGACGCCCACCATTAAAAACTTTTAAAGGCTACAAAAGTTTTAGATCAACCTGATATTTGTGTTTTCCCTTATTTCTGTATTTGTCAACTTTTGAACAGGTTGGATTTCAAATTAATATTACGGTGGGCCTTAGGTTAGTTTCAACGGTGGGAATCATTCTCCCCACTTTTTTCTGTGATGTGGTACACTACAGATTTTTATTTATATCATTATTTGGCTCATGCACTAAAATGATATTTCAAAATTGATGGACAGTGTGGATATAACACATACAGCGTAGTGGGGCCCACAGAACTTGGTGATGATACTTAAGTAGCCTGCCCGATGGGACAACGTAGGCGGCAGGCATTGATACACTTTTTTTTATAATCATGTGGGGCCCACCTTGATGTATATGTGTTATCTAAACCGTTCATCCTTTTTTACATATCATTTTAAGCGTTGAACAAAAAATTATAATGCATTAAAGACTGAAGTGGACCACACCATATCAAATTATCTAAATAGTGCCCAACCCGATCTGACTAGGTTTCCCTGACCGAGTCAGACTTGGATCGGGTCAAGTCAATCAAAAAATGGATCTGTCCAAGTTAGATGACCTGGACTCGGTCTCAGATCGGATCGATTTCGGGTCAGCCTGTTAAAAATTCGGATCTGACCAGGTATGGCCGAATCCAGTCCGACCCGGACCGATGCCCAGCTCTAGCCATAAGTTGTTATTAATCCGAACCATTCATCGTAAGATCAAAATCGACGCGTACAAATTAAGATGTTCAAAACAACGTGCGAATAAAAATTCTCAAAAGAGTTAAATTGTAATAATATTCTGCTATCTAGCACCATCCATCAATCGACATGTATCTGGAGGTTTAAAATATGAAAATTTTCGTCATAAGTTGTTATTAATCTGGATTGTTCATCATACGATCAAAACCGACGGGTGCGAATCAAGACGTTCAAAATAGTGTGCGAATAAAGATTCTCAAAACAGTTAAATCGTAACAATTTTTTACTGTCCAGCGCCGTCCATCAATCAACATGTGTCTGAAGGTTTAAAATATGAAATTTTTTATCATAAGTTGTTATTAATCTGGACCATTTATCGTAGGATCAAAATTTACGCGTGCGAATCAAGATGCTCAAAAAAGCGTGCTAATAAAGTTTCTTAAATTAGTTAAATCATAACAATCTTTTACTGTCCAGCGTCATCCTTCAATCGACACGTGTCTGGAGGTTTATATGGATCGTAGGATCAAAATCGAGACCGATTATAAACAAAGAGTCGATTAATATTTAATTTTCGCTAAAAATAACTCTATACGAATGAGGGAGAAGGAGAAAGAGAAAGAAGAAAAATACATAATAAGGGAGAATGAGGAAGATAAAGAAGAAAGTAGAGACGAAACAGGGGAGAAACAGGGCGAGAAGAAAAAAGGAAGATAAAGAAGAAAGTAGAGAGGAAACAGGGGAGGAGAAAGAGAAAGAAGAAAAATACAGAATGAGGGATAAGAAGGAAGATAAAGAAGAAAGTAGAGAGGAAACGAGGGAGAAGGAGGAAGAGAGATCAAAAAAATAGAGAGGAAATGGAGGAGAAGGAGGAAGAGAAAGATCAAGAAAGTAGAAAGGAAACAGGGGAGAATGAGGAAGATAAAGATCAAGAAAGCAGAGAGAAAACGAGGAGGAAGGAGGAAGATAAATATAGAGAAAGCAGAGAGAAAACGGGGAAGAATGAGGAAGATAAATATCAAGAAAGCAGAGAGGAAACATAAGAGAATGAGAAAAATAAAGATCAAGAAAGCAGAGAGAAAATGTGGGAGAAGGAGGAAGATAAATATTAAGAAAGCAAAGAGGAAACAAGGGAGTAGGAGGAAGAAAAAGAAGAAAGACCTCCTGTAATTGCTGATGAAGTATTGATGAATCCCAAGAAATCTCTCTCCGCTTTTTCTTTCTAATAGATCCAACCCGATCGAAAGCTCTCTCCCTTTATTTTTATTTTTATTTTTATTTTTTAGCAACGATCCTCTGTTTGCGTCAAGCAGGACCAGAACAAGTTGACTCACAGTCCTATATAGAGGCTAGCGCTTGAGTTCTGCTATTTCAAGATTAAAACTGTTAATTTAGTGGGCCCCATTTAGATGACCTTCATCAAAAGCAGAAGAGATCCCAATCATCTTATGTTTAGAAACATGTTTCAACCAACGTTTGATTATTGAGATTTTTTTTAACGTGACTCATCTACAATATGACACTTTACATGAATGTTATTGATCAGATGAGTTTTATGGATTAGTTTTGCAAGTGCACCGAGCTGGGTATGCATGGCTCAATGGATTGATTTCCCAACAAATGGTGCCCTTAGATCCCATATTTTGATGTTTAAAACTGTTCACATCAGTGGCACCATCATTTGGTGCGGACACCCAAAAAATTGACATCCTTGTAATGATCCGGAGCGTCCTGATAGGCCGGTCAAACTGTGGGGTTGTGGCAAATGGCTGGAATCACTATACAAGGAAGATGGTACTGCATAGCCGGAAACGGATTGGCTACTCCCCCTGCCACTAGCAAATGGCTGGTGGTCGGTGCTCTATGGGTCCCATCATGATGTATGTGTTTCATCCATGCCATCCATCTATTTTTATAGATTATTTTATGCTATGAGAGAAAAAATGAGGTATATCAAATCTAAAGTGGACCACATTACAGGAAACAATGTTGGGAGCCATAAAAGCTTTAGATCAAGTTGATATTTATTTTTTCCCCTCATCTTGGTCTTTATGACCTAATCAAGAGATTGGATGTAAAATAAACAATAGAATCGCCATAGAAGGATTTTAATGGTGGATAAGCAATCACCATTGTTTTCATGTAGTGTGGTCAACCTAAGATTTATATCCCTCTCATTTTTGGGATCGAGTCTTAAAATGATATGTAAAAATGGATGAACGGCATGGATAAAAGGCGTAGTTCATAATGGGGCCCACATAGCACTGACCACCACCCACTAGTCTAGTGGTAAGAGAGTAGCCAATCCATTTCCATGAATCGGTGGGGCCCACTATCTAATAAGCCTCTAGTTCAAGAAAGCATTAATGTCTTACATGTGGGGCCCATTATTCATGGCCATCCATGTAGAAACAGTATGCATCTCAGATCTCCTGGATTGGCCAATCAAACCTTTGACATGTTAACCTTTTCTACGCTAACCTTTGACTGTTTTGCAAGTTTTCAACCAACCGTCTAGCTATTGGATGCGGATTGGCTAGTCCCCCCACCAGTAGCTCCTAGGCCTGTGCTCATAGCTGACGCCTTACCATTGGTGTATCAGAGTGGGTCCCATCATGCCTATTGAGGTAACTGAAACGACATTAACAAATGGCGTTAGAGCTCGTTTCACCCAAGTACCTGCTCGAGACGAGAAAAACATTCAAATTCTCTCCCGTCTCTCCCTCTCTCAAATCCAACAAAAATTCAATTTCTCTTCCCCTCTCCCTCCCTCAAATCCAACCGAAACCGTTATGTCTCTGCTGCATCTCACAGCGTACTAATCCCAACGCATGAATCGGAGCTCGAATCCAAAGCCTCTCTCAAGCACACCATAGGAGCCCTTCATTGTCTAAGAGAAACCCAAACACTCCACATCAGGTCTATTTGATCTTCCCTTTCTCTCTCAATCTTATTTGCAACGGCCAGAGGTTATAGAGATTTCTCATTTTCAAAAGTGGATTTAGCCATTTTTCAGCTTTGTATGTCGATTTTTAGGATTTGAAGATTTTTCAACATGGATAGAAGACATATGAAAGACATAGTTCATAGTGGGCCCACATAGCACCAATCATCACCCACTGGGCTAGTGGCAGGAGTAGCCAATCCATTTCAATGAATGGGTAGAGCCCACTATCTAATAAGCCTCTGGTTTGAGAAAGCATTTGCGTCCTACATGTGGGGCCCATTATTCATGGCCATCCACATGGAACCAGTATGCATCTCAGATCTCGTGGTTGGTCGATCGAACCATTAACATGTTGGCCACTTCTATGTTGACCTTTGACTATTTTGCAAGTTCTCAACTAACCGTTCAGTTATTGGCCATAGGGGAGCGGATTAGGTACTGACAGGTTGAGTAGCCAGACTAGCCACTGAAGTGACATCACCGAGTTCTGTGGGGCTCACCATGATGTATGTTTTGTATCCACGCCTTCCATCCATTTGGAGAGATCATTTTAAGGCAAGATCCAAATTATGAGTTAAATACAAAGATCTAGTGGACCACAACACAGAAAACTGTGGGAATAGTGACGTCCACCATTAAAAACTTCTAAAGGCCACAGAAGGTTTAGATCAAGCTGATATTTGTGTTTTCCCTTCTTTCACGTATTTTTGAACTTTTGAATGGGTTGGATTTCAAATAAACATTATTGTGGGCCTTAGGATAGTTTCAACGGTAGGAATCACTCTCCACACTGCTTTCTATGATGGGGTCTACTACAGCTTTTTATCTACCTTATTCTTTGGATGATACCCTAAAATGATATCTCAAAATGGATGGACGGTGTGGATACAACATATACATCATAGTGGGGCCCATATAACTTGGTGACGTCACTTCAGTAGCGGACTCGCTGCTCAACCTGTCAGTATCTAATCCGGGTCCTGGCAACAGGCACGGATCGGGTACTGCCACGGCTGTTTCGATCTCGGAACAGACTGGGACTCTGAAGGGCCCACCTTTATGTATGGTTTTATCCACACCGTCTATTTGTTTTTCCATACAATTTTAGGATATATACTCAAAAATGATGGAGATCCATCAGACAAGTGGTGAAGCAGCTGTGATAATTATATGTACCGTTGAAACATTCCTACGGCCCATCAGCATGTTTATTTTCCATCCTACGGTCCATATTGATGTTTATTTTCCATCCAACATGTTCATAAGGTCAAATATGCCCCGATGAACGCAAAAAACAAATATCTTCTTGATCCAAATCTAGTGCCTCCCTAAAGAGTCTTTTAACGGTGTCTGTTTAATACCCATTGTGTGTGCCTTGATCATTTTTCTTTTTTGGGATTATATCTAAAATGATACGTAAGAATGAATTTATGGTGTGGATAAACATATAAGTAATGGTGAGACTCTCATATCACACCCTATTCCGAGCGCAGGACGGGCAGGGGTAGTACCGAATCGGCGTCCCACCTGGACCTTGAAGCCGATTGGCTGGTGTACCACACACCACCGACGTAGCTGGTGTGAGTGTGTGTCGTGGAAAGACGGGGCGCAGATTGGATACTGACAAGGTCAGTATCCAAATCGCTGCTGGAGTGACGTCACCAAGATATGCAGACCCCATCATGATGCGTGTGTTGTATCCGTATCGTCCAACCATTTTTAGAGACAGTTTTATGGTATTACAGAGAGAATGAGATAGATGTAAGTTCAAGTAGACCCCACCATTTCCTATGGTGGGGAAAGTGAAATCCACCGTTCAAAACCTCTTAGGGGCACGGTAGTTTCCGATGAAGCTAGTATTTTTGTTTTCACATCATCTATTTCTATGTTAACTTATGAATAGGATGGATCTCAAAAATACATCACCATGGGCCCTGTAAATGTTTCATCGGTGGGTGGGTGTGACCGACTCTCATGGTTTTCTGTGGTCGGTTCACTTGAAATTTACATCTATCTAATTCTCTTTGTAATGACATAAAATGATCTCTCCAAAATGGTTGGGTTGGACAGTATGGATACAACACATGCATCATGATGCAATACACATGGCTTGATAACGTCACTTCAGTATCAATTTCGCGACTGAGCTTGTCATGTCCAATCCGCGCCCGGGAAGACGAGCGCTGACGTTCGTAGAGATCCGAGTTGTACTAAGGAGACCAAAGTTACATGGGCCTAAAATGATGTATTGATTATATCTACACCGTTCATCCATTTTTATAGATCATTTCAAGTTATGATCAGAAAAATGAAACATATCCAAAGCTCAAATGGACCACACCAAAAATAGCAGAGGGATAATATTAAGTGGGCATTCAATGATCACTGTTTTCTGTGGTGTGGTCCACATGAGATTTGAATATACTTCATTTTTGGGACCATGCACTAAAGTAAGCTTAAAAAACTGATGGAATGCATGGATATAAAATACATACATCAAGGTGGGCCCTACGGTTAGAGAAACACCCACTAGTAACATCTAATCCGCTACCAACTTTTACGTACGTCCACTGATTCCCGCCAAAATTTTACATGCATTGATTCCCGCCAAAGTGTTGCGTACGTGGAATATCCAATCCATGCAAAAGGGCGGGCAACATTAATGGTGATCGCTTGGTATGAAAAATTTCCCACGCGGCCCACTTGATCATGATCTGACCTGATTGATTATTACCGTGTGGGCCATTCGCCATGAAGGCCACGTGTGCCACTTGGCACGTGTGAGCAGTATCCACACACTGTGGATGTTGTTCGTTTATACGGTTAGGCACTCTCTGTCGTTACTAGCATGGCACGTTTGCGTGAGGCATGGGCATACCATCAAGAGGATCTTATCTTTCAACCGTCCATCTGGACCGTCCATCAATTTTTATTTATTTATTTATTTTTTTAACACTTGTACTGTCATATTTAAATCTTCTTGCATGAATTGCAAACAGTGCACACCAGTATCTTTTAACGGTTTACATTAATTAGGTCGGATTCCTTATCTAAACTCGTGTACAGAAACTCTTTTTTGTTTTTCTGGCAAGGATGCGTTTGGTTGGCACCAAATATCAATATTTTGCAATTAATCAATTCAATTTGGTAAAAAAATATTATGGAATTTCTTGATATTTGGTGCAAACAAATATATATACCCTAAACTCTAAAAATTCATTTTTAAATTTTAATGTTTAAGGATGTTTGAATTAGGAGGGACAATGAGCCTCTTTGGTTGATTGGGTGAGCCAAGATAGAGGGGTTAATCTAAACTGTATGTTGAACATTTTAATCAGTGCTTCCCGTTAGTATGTCTTTTGTTATGATGGCCCATGTATACAGTTTTAAGAAAACAATTGGCTCTAAGTTTAAAAGCTCAATCATAAAAGGAAAACTTCACATTGAAGAAAAGCTAAAACTTACAAGGAAATAATGTTATTAATTTATACAGATTTAAATAATATCTGTATAATGTGGAAACCAAAAATCACTATGATCAGAACTTAAGGACAGACTGAAGCACGTCTGAAAACACAGTCCTTAAAGCATTATTTGCCCCTACTCAAGTGAATTGAGTATGCTGATAGGTTACAGGAAAACAACTTCTAGGATACGACGAGCCTGGTGTGGGTCTGCGTTCAGCAAACACGAAGACCCACCAAATGGAACTCTATTACACACAATCTGGCAGTATTACAATGTAAGAGAAAAATCCCAAAAGAAAGAAAATAAAGAGAGAGTGATTTCGACCACTACACTGGTCAGTTCAAATCTTCAGCCACTGGTTCAGTTGAACCGTTCTAAACCATACCGCTGGTCTGTTCTTCAAGCTAAGGTTCAAGCCTTGCTATGTTGCTGGAAACACTAGAATATATAAATGGAGAGGGGCTAGCTATCTTAGTTCGTATGGGTTTACTGGAGTGAGTTGAGATGGTTTGGAAACCCATCTACGCTCTCCTTTTATAGACTAAGGTGGCTAGGGGTTATGGTCTAGAGACTTAATTTTTATTAAGCCATTTATGGCTGTTAGAAAACTATCCGTTTTTTACTGTTGTGCATGGGCCATTAATCTGCTGCATGCTGACTGTTGTGAGACAATGCGCCATTAGTGCATCTACAGCCACACTGACTCACATGCCCACGCCCTCGCATCAAGCCCGTGTCCGAGACCGAGACCAAGCCTGAGCCCGAGCGCGTGCGCAGTGTTCCAGTGTGACTTGGACTATATGAGCATATATTAAGGTACTCCACTCTTTTCATTTAAACCACAAAACTTTCTTCTCCCTTTTTCATGTGGGACTATTCCCAAAAAGTCCAAAAAGTAGTTTTTCAAACAACTTTTTTTATATTATATATTATTTTTATTAAAATATATTTTATTTAAAATCAATATTTTACAACAAATAAAGTCTTTCAAAGACTTGATTTCTATGATGAGATATGAAATTGTAATCTATAAATAAAAGAGACTGTTAACTATTTCTATCTAAGCTAAAAAAAAAAAAAAAACATTTAGGACGACTATCTATCTTTAATTATACACTTGACGACCAATAATCAGAGAGAAAGTGAGCCAAGGGTGTCTACCATTAAAGAGCACTTGGAGCGATAATCAAAACAATTTTATCATGTCTGATCACTTAAAGGAGTGTTCTACATTAATATTGGATTGACACGGCGCAAGGAATGTGGCTGATCTCATTTAACAAGTAGTAATGTATGTTTATGCATCTTTCATGATTTTGATTCCACAAAAATTAATACTTTTACCATAGAGAAAATGCTTCGGAATACTTTTCTATTTTTGTTTAATTAGCAAAGTGTTCAAGTTTTGGAAAATACATCATTTTGGTCATTTTATGAGGAAGAGAGTTTTCTTGGCAAAACCTTTCTTACCTAACCATATCAAATGTTGGTAGATGTCATGAAATATGCTTGGTAGTTTGGTAGTATCATGTCTAGATTGACTTGATCTTGTGCATTCTTTAGCTAATCCTTAGATCTTCATTGTGTGAGGTTTCATGGTCTTAGCACATGTATAGTGCTTTAAAATAGATTATGGCATGTTGGTGTATGTAGGGCACTTGAACGAATGTTTGCACATGTAGAAGTGGCTAGTGACACATGCTACATATGTCGCACATTCACTCATGTAACGTATGTAAAGTGTTCAAAAGATACGGATAACGATCGTGTCATGGCTCGTATTTAGACGAGGGTGGCACATGTTGCACATAACACATTAAGGTGTAAGGTATATTACTAAATCGTGAGCCAATGAAAATATGGCTGATAGTGCATGTTAGGTATGCAACACAATGACACATATGCAGTATTGTAAAATAAATGGTGGTACATGTTGCATACTTGATACATTGACACATATGAGGCATTGAAGATAGATAATTACACATGTAGGGCACATACAAGTTAGGTTGGGGCACATGTGACTATTATGTAGGCACCTTCTAAAGATAAAGTAAAAAATGAAAAATGATATTTTTTAAGAAATGAGAGAAACGAAAATGTCATTTCTTTGGAAATTACAAAGTAAACAATAAAAATGTCATTTCATTTTCTTAAAAATGACATTTCTTCAATTTAGAATTCAACTAATCCAAACAGGCCCAAAATCAATTTTAAAGCATTTTTCACCTGAAAGTGTTTAAGTTTTGGAAAATAGTCATTTTATTAGAGAGGAAGAGAGTTTTCTTGCCTAAACCTTTCTTACCTAACCATATCAAATGCCAATGGATGTCATGAAATACGCTTGGTAGGTTGGCATTATCATGCATGTCTAGATTGGCTTCATCTTGTGCATTCTTTAGCTAATCCTTGGACCTTCATTGTGTGAGGCTTCATGGTCTTAGCACATGTAAAGTGCTAGCTTTAAAATATATTATGGCATGCTGGTACATTTAGGGCACTTGAATGAATGTTTGCGCATGTAAAGCACGTAAAAGTGGCCGGTGACACATGCTGCATATGTCCCGCATCCACTCATACAACGTATGTAAAGTGTTTAAAGATATGGATGGCAATCATGTTGTTTAGATGAGGGTGGCACATGCATTTCACACATAACACATTAAGGTATATGGCATATTGAAAGCCACTAAAAAGATATGGGTGATGGTGCATGTTAAGCATGCAACACAATGGCACGTGTAGTATTGTAAAATAGATGGTGTTATACTTGCATACATGATACATTGACACATACGTACGGCAGATTGAAGATAGATAATTACACATGCAGGGCACTTAAAGTTAGAGTGGGGCACATGTGACTATTATGTAGGGCACCTTATAAAGAAAGTCCTTAGAAAAGGTTTTTTTTTTTTAAAAAAAAGAAAAAAGATAATTTTTAAGAAATGAGAGACGAAAATGTCATTTCTAAGATAATTACGAGAACAAACAATGAAAATGTCATTTTCGTTTTCTTAAAAATGACATTTCTTCAATTTAGAATTCAACTAATCCACACAGGGCCAAAATGAAATTTAAAGCATTTTTCACCTGAAAGTGAACAAACAGTGATATTCCAAAGATTGTGGCCCACTTAAGAACCCAATGTGCCTTAAATTTCCTGGGCTTGTATTTTGAACATGTTGCACACATGTAAGATTTCCATGGTTTGGACTTTAAACACGCATCACACATTTACACACGTGTGAGAGTTTATATTCACACGCTTGGCCTGCTGTGTTGCTGTGTTTCTTTAAAAAAGAGGAAGGGAGAAGCTTTCACAACAAGCATAACAGTCCCTCCAAACTTTAGTCACAAATGAAAATTGGTGGAACCCAATCAGTTTTATAGGCACTAAAGAAGAGAAAATCCCTCTAACAAAAGCCACTTTGATAGGTACGGGTGCAGCCTTAAGGCTCAACAAAAATTGGTTCTGATGGGCCCATCATAGCAAATGAAATTCTTATTTTAACATATGGGCCCCACACATCACACACAGTCTATGTCTATATAGTAATTTGGCCCACTTTTGCAGCATTAATTCAGGCCTCCCCTCGACATGTGGCCCCGCTGAATTCGGGCAATTTGGGTGGACCCCATTTCGTAAATGGGCGATATCGGTACACATTGGGTGATACATACTAATTTCGGATGATACTTTAAGCCATGGCGATGGGCTAAAACTGAGCGGTCCATAATCTCTAGGCCATGGCTCATCAATGATGGCCCACTAGATGAGTAGATTAGATGCATGTGTTACATTTGTGTGCAATGCATCCTTTTTGAGTTCTTGCTAGATTTTGATTGCCAAGCCTTGTGAGTGGAGCTTGATTTGGTGAGGCTGAGGAAACACCAAGTTTGGTGAGGCCTCATTGTGGAGGGATCTCATTAGTTCAGCCCACCATGTGATGTTAACCACTTTCAAACATGCTTTAGAGCCAAATTATGTGAGGCTGGATAATCATCCAGCTCGATGAGGCATGAGAAAGCTTGTTTGAAAGTAATTTGTTGAGGTCATACACCACTAATATTGTTATTGATTGGACCACAGGGAAGAGAACGCTATACATTAGCATTTCACTAAAGTTGGTATATTTAAATCTAGTCTCATATGCTTTGCATAGTTAATCTCAAGATTTAACAATAGCACATGACCCAATCAAAACTTATCAATATGATCTCAATGAAATCAAGTTTTGAACCACACTCAAGATAGTGTAGCCTTTACAATGGGCCCACCTTGATAGATATATTTTATATCTACACCGTCTATCTATTTTTTTCAGATTATTTTAGGGCATTATCCTATACATGAAGAAGATCCAAAGGTGGACCATACCATAAGAAATGTGGTTACTGAACACCCTGCCAATAAAACTTCATATGGTGCATCTTAATGCGTTCTTATTGTTTATTTACCATCCAATCTGTTGATAAGGTCACATAATCTTGAACAAAGGGGACAAAAAAAAAAAATATTAACTTGGTTCAAAACTTTTGTAGCCCATTTATTGTCAATCACCACTTTTGTTCTGATATGGTCCACCTAATAATTGTATCTACTTTGTTTTTGGATTAATGCCCTAAAATGACATAGGAAAATGGATAGACGACATAAATAGAGAATACATACATCAAGGTGGGCCCGTGGTAAGGGCCTCACCTTTTTAGGGCGTGTTGGGGCGGGGGGACTGGAAGCGATTAGCTGGGATGAGATTTAAAAAACATAATTATTATGCATGGCAGAGATTGTCCCTGTTGCCATAAGATAATATTAATTTCATACTTTGTTGGTAGTGCAGTGGTACATTGAAGGAATATACCCATTATCATTTGAAATTATTGAGAATAACATATATGTTATATCTAAACCGTTCATTTATTTTATAACCTCATTTTATTACATGAGCCTAAAAATAAGGTAGATCCAAAACTTATGTGGCCCCAAAAAAGTTTTCAACGGTAAGTATTCAATCTTTGTTACTTTCTATGGTGGGATCTACTTGAGCTTTAGATTTATCTATTTTTTGGCCCATGCTCTAAAATAATCTCGAAAAATGGATAGACAGTGTGGATATAGCCCACACATCATGGTGAGACCTACACAACTTGCTAACATTGAGTGAAATTGGCATGCTACCCACTGCAATTCAGTCTTATATAATTCTCACTTAATTCCATTCTTCCCAAACATGAAGTGGAATTGGGACAGGACCAGATGAATCCCATCTCACCTATCTCACCTAATCCCACTGCCCAGATGCCCAAACACGCCCTTAGTTGAGTCCCAAGTCCCACCTGATTCGCTCCCGCATTTTCCGGGTGTAAGAAACTACGCTCTTAAGTATTTTATTATGGGATGCGGACCGCTACATAACGCACCACCCACGACTTGGTGTGTTCGCGTGACTAAGTTCTGTGATCCCATTATGATGTATGTATTATCCACACCGTTCATCTATTTTTTAATATCTTTATAGAACATGGCTACGAAAATAAGGCAGATTCAAAGCTCAAGTAGACCACACCATAGAAAGAAGTGAGGATTGAACACTTACCATCAAAAACTTCTCGGGGTCATAGAATTTTTGGATCAAACTGATATTTTTCCCTTCATCCAGGTCTGTGTGACCATATGAACAGGTTGGATCACAAGTAAATATCATGGTGGGCCCTAGGAAGGTTTCAACGGTGGGTGTCATTGTCCCCACTACTTTATGTGGTGTGATCCACTTTACCTTTAGATCTGCCTCATGTTTAGATCCATTACCTAAAATGATTTCTAAAATTATATGGACAACGTGGATATACCACATAAACCATGGTGGGCCCCACGGAACTTGGTGACGTTAACACACTATGGAGGTCGGTGGTGTGCAGCACACCACGCGATCCGCTTCCTTTATTATGGGGAGATCTACACTGCGCTCCAGGCCCAGCCCGTAATAGCGGGAACATGGCCCACCATTTATTGTGACACATCACGTGGGGCGATATACCAATCAGGACCGTCCATATAGTGGCCATGATTTTGATTGGCATTTGATTTGAAAACTTGAGCAATATGATAACAACAGCCATTGGTTTTTAGAGCTTTTCACAGCTGATTGTCTAGATTGAAGGTCACCGATTGGATGGATTAGATCATCCAATTAATGAGATTACAGAACCATTTTCCATCCATCGTCAGAGCCACTAGATGGACGGTCCAGATTTACACCTACTGTCACTGATTTACACCTACTGTCACTGAATGGTAGAATTTTCTCAAACAATCCTTGCCGTCCTTTTTTCAACTTTTACCCCAGAATTGAGACCGTTGGCTTCCTCTTTTGTATTCCACCGTACATTTGAAGGATAACAATCTATTTCGTAGGAATATCAGTTTTGCCTGATTTTTAAAGCATGGCCCATCTATGATAGATAACACTAGTTGAATGGTCTGATCCACCGTTAATCCCGGTACGGACAGTTAATTAGCGGCTCTCTCGTATTACCTGTTTGACGGATTTACCGTTTTCCATCTCCGCAACTGACGGACCGTCATTGTCCGAGGTATGTAATGTAATACACGTGTAAAGATGAATCTAGTAAAGAAGAGTGCATACGACGGGAGATTAGCCATTGGATATTGGACCTTTTCAATAATCTAAACCGTTCATACAACTGGACTGACCTTTATTGAGAGGTCCCATAAAATGTTTCGGATTGAAAGATATATGAACACTTTGATTATTTAAAATTGAAGAAGAAATTTTATTTGCTAGTTCAAATATTCTAGCTTTTAATACCTTATTTTTAATTTTTTTTATATATAAAATGTAAAAATGGTAAGATCCATCGTATGAACGGTTTGGATCATAAAAATATGACCTTAGAGGTAAAACCTTAAAGTGCCGACTTATCATCTAACAATACATCGGAATGTATGCTAGAAAACCTCGGACTACACCGTTGCTTGGAAGAGGATGCGACTTCCTGTATCCCCGCCTACTAGGATAAGCTCTATGGGGCCTACAGAGATGTCCGTGTGGCATCCACTCCGTCCATCAATTTCTACAGATCATTTTAGCTGCGAAAATTAAAAAGGATATTCCAAAATAGCTCAAGTGGGCCACGTCACAGTAAAAGGTGTTGATTGAACGCTTCCCATTGAAACCTTCGTGCTCGTTACAGAAGTTTTGTATCAGAATTCAGAACTTTATTTTATGATGTCAGTTCATGCTTTCTGGAAAAATCTTATGAACGGTTTGGATGGCATATAAACACCACCTTTTACCCCACATACGTTTCAATGGCGGGCATTTAATCCCCATTGTTTCCTATATCATGGCCCACTTAAGTTTTTAACTTCTTATTTTTTGGCTCATATCCTAAAATGACCTATAAAAACTAATAGACGGTTTGGATGTCACACGGACATCTCAGTGGACCCCACTCCAGCAAGCGAAGTTTTCATTGGCAGAAGGAACGTTGTGTTCTTTTCAACGCCTTTGCTAATGCCATACGCGTGTATGGGCAGTCCATCCGCCCGCTCCAACAAGAACACGTGTGAAAGATTCAGAACGTCCATAAACTGACACCCAGTGATATGTGCCACAAGATTTAAAAACATAAAAAAATAAACATCCTGACCGTAAAAGAGAAATTTCCTAAGATTATTTTAAACCCTTGATTTTAGTTTTTAAAATAATATCTAAATTTAAGTAAAATTTTCTAATTTTAACCAACCATTAGGTATCTATGATTTAGAACCACTTGATTCACGGATCAGATCTTCCACACATTTAACAGGTTTCCGGATATTGTGGCACGTATGTGGGATGTTTTGTACACGCGCGTAGCCTTAGAAAATATCTTCGTTTCAAATGATGAAATGGATAGTCATTACTGCTCTCTGCAACAGACTCTCATCAGTCAGAGTAGAATCATTGCCGTCTTTTTCAAAAGTGAGTTCTCTCTCTCTCTCTCTCTCTCTCTCTCTCCGGTGCTTCCCTGCACGCTCGATTCGTGCCATCACATCACACGTATGCAGGATCCGGGCCGTTCATCAGCCGGCCCGACTCTGGATCTGTCCTATTTCTCGAAATCAGATCAATCCACTCATCAGGTAAGCCGTACGTAGATGAAAGAACGGACGGTTAAAAATTGTTAGATAACGAACGGTCCACATCCAATGTACATGTTTGGCCCACCCGAGTAGTGGACCAGGACGCACGCCTGATGAATGAAGAGGATCCCTCATACGCGTGCCATTGGCACGTGGGAACAGCTTCCTCCGTCCTGATTCATTCTTGAAATTTCTGCATTTACAGACTCAGATTCATGGAATCTGAGTATGTCTAGGGCTAGAAAAATCTCTGCTCTGGTTTTCAAGTTCATGCGCCTTTTTTTTTTCACTTACATTTTCCTTCTCTTTCTCTCTGCGAAATAGTGAAAATTTCGAACTATTACAGTGGAAAGAAGAGGATTGTAGTGGTAATTTACTCTTTTTTCGGGTTATTTGGTAATTATCAGTTTTCTTTTTGGGCTTGATAAAAGTTTGAAAATAATGGGTTGTGTTTATGAAGAGATCTGCTGTATGTAACTTGAATTCTTATGGATTTTGTCATTTGGGAATTCTTTTCTTTACTAATTTAGTTTTGCGGATTTTGGGTTTTCGTAGGAATTAGTTTTGGGCAATTTTCGGTTCGAATTCGCTCGACTTTAGTGATAGTTCACTGTCATTTTTTAACTGAGGATATGGTCCTTGATCGAGTGGAGTAGCAGATCCCAATTTTAATTGATGGTGGTGATGGTGCCAATCCGCCGCTCATGTGGTTTTGCTGTATTGGGATCGGGACCGTGCAAGTTGTGGATCTATTGTGGATGGAGCACGGCCTAAAAATCATGATGATTGGATGATTTGTGCCATCGTGATTGGATTTGACCGCTGACCCTTGATGTTTTAATGGACTTGCTTGATTGGCTTGAGATTTCAAAGTTTTTCATAGTTAGTTTTTGTACGGTTTTGTTTAAAAAGTGATTGTTTTTAAGATGTAATTAGGAAGTAATAATTGACTGATTGGGGCCATTTCTTTTTTTTTTTTTTTTTTTTTCTATAAAATATTTTTGTCCTTTGTTTTTTCCCTCCCTTCCTGCTTTACTTTGAGGTTTTATGTTATGTTAATTGTTTTTTTCTCTCTCTCTCTGTCTTTTTTTTTTTTTTTTTGGGTCTTCCATAGCAGGGAAAAGTTTTGGATGATAGGAGCATGATTTCGAAGAGATTGCCGATGGGTGATGCAAATTTGAAAATATCTTTGCTAGTCTTCTCATGCTTCATATTGATTTTTGCTCTACCATATTCCGATGGATATACTTATGAACAAGATGGTAAATTGAAAATTTCACTTTTTCTTAAGTGAAAATTTAGAATTGAAAATTTCTGATTTTTGTCAGATGTTTTTGCTGAGAATTGTAGCACCATATGTAATTTGTTAATAATGCTCTCTCTCTCTCTCTCTCTCTCTGTGTGTGTGTGTGTGTGTGTGTGTGTGTGTGTGTGTGAATCAACTAGTTGTTATTTTTTACCCTATGATGTATTGATTCATGGCTCTTTTTTATTGTGAATTTGTTGACTACCTTGTTAGTCTTATGCATGTCTTCTTAAGGATATCTTCTTTTCCCTATCAGTTTATGCAATAAATCACTTGTTTGCTTCATTGGGTTCTCCTCCTCTTCCTGGATGGATCGCGGATGGAGGTGACCCTTGCATGGAGGGCTGGCAAGGTGTTCTTTGTGTCAACTCCAACATAACTGCAATGTGCGGTGATTTTTTTTTGTTTCAAACTTTCTTATGCTTGATATTTGCTTAAATATTGTTTGGTTAACATCTTTTTAATAATTTCTTATTGGATAGAATTGTTAATGGTGCCAATTTGGGAGGAGAATTGGGTGACAAATTAGGGAACTTTTCATCCATAATATCAATGTAAGTGGTTTTTTGCATTTTCTTATCTGGGGTTAGAAAAATGTATTTTCCTGAAAACAAGTTATTGAAAATGGCAGTTGATATTGGGAAGGCCTCACCCACAAGTAATTGCAGATGAAAACATGTGCAACTAGCTAGCTGCGTGTGGCATCCAATGTGGATATCCAATCCATATAACAGGGTTTTTCCCATTATGAAAATATAATAGCCCAAATAATGCCAATCTAATCATCATGTGGGCCACATGATAGAAAACAATGGACAACCACCCAAGAACCTTGAAATTCATGCGATGGCCCAATCGATGGTTGGATCGGCATGATTTTCGTGGCATCCCATTTTCATTATGGGGCAACCATATTAGACTGGTTGGATGCGATACATACACCATGGTGGACCCCACACACTAACAAGTTGCATTTGCAACTAGTTGCAGGTGAGATACTGAGACAATATTCCCATATATTTTGAAAAAAAAAATGCATTAATTCTTTAGATGAATCATTGGGCTTATGTAAGTAACCAAAACTCTGCAAATAGATTTTTCTTCTCTAGAAAACCATAAAAAAGAATGTTATGTGGCCACAATTGTGGTGGCATTTGAGCAATTCCACATATCTTAGTTTCTTCTTCTTATTATTATTATTTTCATGTTTTTCATAAAAGATCGTTAAAAGAGGGGATATACAATGCTCAAACGCTAATATCTATTGTATGCTTGAGTTTTCGGTTGTACAATGGGCCATGGTTCAGCATCCAAAACATTTTGATGATGGGCCCCACCGTGGATGTCCGACATCCCAAAAGAACTTCACCTGGTAATTTCTTGGCGAATAGGGCATCCATGGTGGGGCATATCATATCATATCTCTAGATCTTGACATTGATTATATTTTTGGTTAGAGCATTATGTACTGTTTTTTTTTTTTTTTTTTTTGAAAGTTGCTATATTCTGACTTTTTAGAATCAGCTGAATTGAAAGCATGTGATTTGGCAAAATCTTCAACTTAACTTGCCAAGTCATAATACTATGGTCGAACCAGTTGAGCTTTCCTCATGATTTTTCAGCCCTATTTCTACTATATGGACCATGATACTGACAAAGAATGATGTCTGCAATTTCATTCCCTAGTTTCTATCTAGTGTTAGAGGTATATGCTAATGAGTGATGATCTAGCTGACCAATTACATGGAAACCTTCCCGTGCACATAGTTGGACTTGGAATCATTGGGCATTCATATCACCTATCTGGACCGTCCCTTATGTCCAGCTCACTCTTCTTCTGGCTGCTGCAAAAATCACAGCAATTTGGTGTTCCGAAACATCCATTACGGAACCTTTAATCTGTGAATGATCTTGTCCATTCATTATTTCATGCCACAGGCTGGATGGTTTGGACCATCCGATAAGTATTATTTTTTCAAGCCACCTCATGAAGAGTGTTCTGGACCTGATGGTTGTTCTTATATAGGTGATTTGGATATCAATGAGTCCAAATGCAACTATTCAACCAGTCCAAATGCAATTATGTGCATGTGACGGTTCTCATACACTTAGTTCACCAGAGATAATCTCTCTATGCTAATAGCCATCTGAGATACATCTTCATGTATTTAGTATATTGACCATTTTGTGATTGACCATTATTTGTGAGACAGAGATTTGAGCAACAACCATATTGGTGGGCGCATTCCTTATAATTTGCCCTCAACAATAAGATCATTGTATGTTCCGAACCTTGAACATGTTGGTTTTTATGCTCTGATATTTTTGAAAGAGCTATATTGTAGTAGTTTTGTGTTAGTTATGGGGTTGTACAATCATATATTCTACTTTTTGTGCACCAACTGATTCAAACAGCTATTTTTCTTTATTTTTTGCAGTTTCCTTTCAGATAACAGATTGAATGGAAGTATCCCTGATTCCTTATCAACACTATCTCTTCTATCAGATTTGTAGGTGTACATAGTATCCTTTTCTTTTATCCATCATACTAGTGTGAGTGGTTTTGTTTTGCTCTTTTCATTGATGTTCTTGATTGTTTTGTTCTCCTAGGTCGTTGAAAGGTAATCTTTTAAGTGGAGAATTGCCGGATGCCTTTCAGGACCTCACTGGGTTAATTAATCTGTAAGAACGTCTTTCTAAAGTTGGAAGAAACCTTTTGTTTTCCAACATTTGTATGCTGATGCTAACATATTTCTTGGTGTAGTGATTTGTCTTTTAACAACTTAAGTGGACAATTGCCGCCCTCTTTGGGGAACTTATCATCTTTAACAACCTTGTGAGTATCTTCCTGAGGATTTTCCTTTCTATGCACATCTTTCATCCTGCTGAAATTTAGAAATTTGTTTGTTTGACAGGCACATGCAGAACAATCAGCTATCTGGAACCCTTAATATTTTACAAGATCTTCCCCTGATTGATTTGTACTTCCTTTGCACTTACTGATTTTTATTTTGAGTCAAAAGTTAATATTATTACAAATATTATTTTGTTTTCAAAGCATCTCCTATAGTTTGTAATATAGTAGGGCATTGCAGGATGGTATCTGTTGTGATTTGTGCCTTGAAATGTTTCATCCTTCAACAGGAATATTGGGAATAACTTATTTTGGGGTCCCGTGCCGTCAAAGTTGCTGAGCATCCCAAATTTTAAGTAAGAGCACTATCATTCGTACTTTTATTTATTTATTTATTTTTATTTTAGCTTCAATTGGAAGGGGGTATGCAATGGGTATTATCACATTAAAGACTGTGTCTTTCACATTGAGACATGCGTCAGCATCGCAATGACAATCATGGGAAAGCTGAAAGCTAATGCATATATATTCAATTATTAAATGATGATGTTATAATATATGCTATTGGACAAACTTTAGTTCATTAAAGCATAAGATATATAAACACATGTCTAGATTTGTAGGAATATATTCAGACTATATAAAAAATGGGGTGTGCTCCAGTGGTATCGGTACCACTGAAGCTTATGGTGGTACTAGATGTGGGGCCCAAGTAATGTTTGAATGCACCCAGCTCATCCATCACATGCGTCACCTCAGGAAACCTACAAGTCCCAAAAAACAAGCGATCCAAAACTCAGGTGGACCACAGAATAGGGAACAATGTGAGAGGTAATGCCTACCATTGATTTGTGTGGGGCTTACTGTATCATTTATATGGAATTCAGGCTTATATGGAACAACATACTCATAGGATGAATGTAGATGAAATGAGGATCTTAAGATGGATGGGTGGACCTTTAAAGTGGGCTGTAGTCCATCATGCGAGGCTTGTTTTGGATGTGGACCATTAATCATTAGGGGTTGACCTTTGACATGGACCATTCATTATGTGGAGACCACCATGATTTAGGTCATCCATCATGTGGGGCTCGCCATCAATGCTAATTATCCTTTTTGTGGGGCCCCTCAATGTCCACTACCCACCACGTGGAATCCACATTTGATGTGTCCATCGTGTGGGCCCCACTTTTGAAGTGGGTTATCCATCATGTGGGGCCCACTTTTGATGTCCACCATCCATCTTGTGGGGCGCACCTTCTATTTGGATCATCCATCATGTTGGGCCATTTTGGATATGGGTTGTCCATCGTGTGAGATCTTGGATGTGGATCATCCATTAGGTGGGGCCCACTTAATGTGGATTTTCCATCACAAGGGCTGCACTTTGATGTGGGCCATCCATCATGTGTGGCCCACTCCGTCCATTATGTGTGGCCCTCTCCGTCCATTATGTGGGCCACCTTGATGTGGACCATTTATTATGTGGGAGGCACCTTCAATATGGGTCATTCATCATGCAGACCGACCTTTGATGTCCACCATCCATCATGTGGGTCCCACATTTTCTATGGACCGGCCATCAAGTGGGGCCCACTTGATGTAGATAGTCCATCATGTTGGGCCACACCTTGGATGTGGGTCATTCATCATGTGGGGCCCACCATTGATGTGAATCGTGCAATATGTGGGCCCACCTTGATGTGGACCATTCATCATGTTGGGGCACCTTCAATATGGGTCATTCATCATGTGGGCACACCTTTAATGCGCACCATCCATCATGTGGGTTCCACCTTTGCTATGGATTGTCTAGCAAGTGGGGCCCACTTGATGTAGATAGTCCATCATGTGGGGCCACACTTTGATGTGGGTCATCCATCATGTGGAGCCTGCCATTGATGTGAATCGTGCATTATGTGGGCCCACCTTGATGTGGACCATTCATCATGTGGAGGGCACCTTCAATATGGGTTGTTCATCATTCGGGCCTACCTTTGATGTCTGCCATCCATCATGTAGGTCCCACCTTTACTATGGACTGCCCATCATGTGGGGCCCCACTTTGATGCAGATAGTCCATCATGCGGGGCCACATTTTGATGTGGGCCATCTATGATGTGGGACCCACCTTTGATGTTCCCCCTCCATCATGTGGGCCCAACCTTTGTTGTGGACTGTCCATCATGTGGGGCCCAACCTTCAATATGGGTTGTTCATCATGTAGGCCCATCTTTGATGTCAACCTTCTCTCATGTAGCCCCCCTCTCAATGTCCGCCATCTATCATGTGGGTCCCACCTTTGATGCAGGTCGTCCATCATGTGGGGCCACACTTTGATGTGGGGCATCCATCATGTGGGGTCCAACTTTGATGTAACCATGCATTATGTGAGCCCACTTTGATGTGTACCATTTATCATGTGGAGCCCCACCTTCAATATGGGTTGCTCATCACGTGGGTCCACCATAGAGAGATTGTAAAAAGAAGAGAGGAGGTTAATATGGGAATTATTGAAAAAATTTAAAGACAAACTTGGCCAAATATTAACAAAAAATGTCTTCCTGCTTAAGCCAAAGAAGCTCTAATAGAAAAAGTGGCCTCCCCATCAATTTTTTTTTTTAGAGCTTTTTGACTAGTTTATAAAAGAATGAGCTCTACAATTAGAGCTTTACTAAATAGTCTATTTTGAAAATAAGAGCTTATTTTTTTTATTTTTTTATTTTTTATAATAAGCAAATAAACTCTTATTAGTAGAAATGCCAAACGGCCCCTAAGTTTCTTTACATACATTTTATAGCAACAAAAGAAACGGATTACTCAATTTTAACTTTTTAAATGACTTGGAATCTGCTTTTGCAGAAAGGATGGAAACCCGTTCAATACTACTGTTCTTTCATCACCACCTTTGCCAGCACCATCCCCGTCACCACTTTCTGAGGCGCCACCAGCTCCTGAACCCACACGTGGAGACTCGATAAATAGTCCATCTACTCAATATGGTCCACAACCTAAGAGATCTAGACAAAACAATGTTTCGGTTGCAATTGTGGTTGTTGCGGTAGTATTGTGTATTGTAGCTGTTCTGCTATTTATATGGTTGAGAACATGCTGCAAAAGAAAATTAGAGGTTACTCAGAAAACTGCCGAGAGGCTGGGAAATGATGCATATAAAAGACCTTACCGTAATCTTAAAGGCAATGCTTCTGTGATTCAGCAGACCAACCAATTGGAGAAAGGTAAAAATATATTGTTCAACTTCTAATTCCACGAGTTCTATTTAACTGGGTGCTACTTTGCTGTTTTTAGATGGCTTTCCAGATTTGTTGCAATCAGTTGCAGTTCGCAAGGGGGTTATTCAGAAGTCAGAGGAATGTAAGATTGATATTACTCGGAGGGAGTTCATTTTAGTGCCTCCACATGATGAGAAAGTAAAAGTAAATACCATTGCACCCACCAAATCAGGAAAAGCTCTCAATCCCATAACTTCTGTTACATCCTTTAGGATTGCATCCCTACAAGACTTTACAAATAGCTTTGATGAAAAAAATCTTATTGGCGGCAAGACGTTGTGCAAAGTTTATCTGGCAGAGCACCCCAAAGGACGGGTATGGATGGTTCTTTGGTTTAACTTGACTACTTAAATGAAACTATTATTTGGTTGACTGGTCCGTTTATCTAGTTGGAATACGAGATTATTTCTTCTAGTACTTCCATTATGTCATTTTTTAAAGTCTAGAATTAATCTTTTATCTAGGATAATAAGCATTGGTGTCATATATAATACATATAATGAGAGCAGTGTTTGATCAATTTTACCTTTCTAGTGAGTTGTGGGGAGAAATTTGCTTTTTTCACTTGTGTAGCCCTTCAACCTTGAGGACTTTTACTTTTATCTTTTTATTTTTTCTTTTCGACTCCTTCCTGGGAGTAGCCTGCATCTGCTTCTTCTCTGTGTAGTCTGCACAGAAGCATGGCATTAAGGAGCCTGTGCAACAAAGGCTTTATGGGGCCTGTGGTGACGACTATGTGAAATCCACTCTGTATAAATGTTGCACAGATCATATTAGCATGTCAGCCAAAAAACGATGGAGATCTAAAGCTTGAGAGGGCCACGATTTGGAAAAGTTGGGATGGGATGTGTCATCCACCCACTCTTGATCCCTTCTCTCATTACTTCCTTGCATGTTGCCTCACCCTTTTGCTCTGTCTCTCTTTCCTTCTTCTTTTTCCCCTCTCCCCTGCTCCCTCTACTCATGCATTGACATGCCCCATTCCCCAGTTTTAGTTAACTTGGTCATGATATCTCATCCAGCATATGTGGTGTCTCAACAAACATGTATCACAATTGTATGTGGAAGTGCTTGATGTGATAGCAATGCAGGCGCTGAAGAAGCATTGCTTCTCATAAAACTTGGATTAACTAGTAGCCGTTTCTATCCTTGTTGAAAAGTATTTTACGTATAAGAAAAAAAAAAATGCTAAAGGACATGTCTAACTCTAAATAAAATTTTCATTCATGTAGAAATGTTTTCCATTTATTTCATGCTTGAATGGCATGATCTATTTTTGCAGTGACTAGATTTCTTCATAGGGAAGTCAACTTGGTGGTTGAGTGCAATGACAGGTGGGAAACTACCTCAAGGCACTGAGATCTTGCTCCGGTGGTAGACTCTTAGGAGTATCAACACTTGGTCAAGGGTTCGAGTACCCATAGGTGGTGAAATCCTACTAAGGCGTGAGTGTGTAGGTAGTGGTGTGTGTGTGTGTTTTAAAAAAAAAAAAAAAACTACCTCAAGGCACTGAGATCTAGAACTTTGTTGGAAAAATAAGAGAAACAGAATAGTGCAAAAGGAAAGATTACTACTACTCTGAAAGAGTATTTGATTCTTGAAATAGTATAACTATTTAATGCATTCATTTGTATTTATGAATAAACTGTTTTTTTTAAAAAAAAATTTTTTTGATTTGGACTGTCAACTTTGCATAAGACATTTTGATAAAGTTTGCGTTCCTTTGATTCTCTTATTTACATATTTTAGTAGAGTTTTGTGAAGTAATAGTATAGAAAAAATGGTCCATAATCATTTAGCTGAGTTTTGCAAAGCCCACATGCATCTCTACATGTGGCCATATGTGCCAAGCTGGCATGTTTGTTGACACTGATTTGTGCTTAAAAAATGCATGTAGACAAATAGGAACATCTTGAAGCTATAGGAATAGAGAAGAAGAGAAAAATATATAAATGCTCTTTTCCATGTTTTTGTTAATGTGTATCCATGGAGCGTCCTTGTCACATCAGTTTTTAGTGAGTCTTTATTTAGGGTGTCTTTGGATTGCACAGGTGAGCTGTGAAATGTGAAACTTCTGTTTAATCAATAGAAGATGGACGCATTATTGATGTTTTAAGATTTTATAAGGTGGGACGTACGCTCAAAGTCCAATCTCATTACTTTGGGATCAAGCATAATCCCAATTTTAATGGGCTGCACACCCTCCACGTAGGAGTCTTGGTGCTATTGTCATGCTTTCCTTTGTATAAATGCAATTAGCGGCATTTCAGGTTTTTCTAAAACTTCAGTAATTACAATTATGTGGATGAAAGCTGCTGCGAATCTGACATGGAGGGCATGGGGCCTACCAAAATCAGGATTTGGCTCAATCCCGATTTAGTTGGATCCCATACCCAAACAAACCCTTAACAGTTTTGTGGTCTGAATACTGACAAACTTCTGCGAGATCATTATTGTCAGAATTAAAAGTGTGTTTGGATGCACTATCGAATTGGAATGTAATTGCTAGTCTAAACAAAGTGGGAAGCTTAAGCTACATAGTGTGCAGTCTAAGCTACATACTACTTCTTGATTTTTAGTAAAGGTTGTGTTTGGTTGCACCAAATATCATGGAATTTCATGATATTCGCACAAATTAGTCTGATTAATAATGAAATTTAATGACATTTATGCAACCAAACACAACCTAAATTAATTGGGCAATAGCAAAAATAAAGTATAGAGGTAAAGAAAGATTAACTTAACTGATTTAATGTTATTACTTAAATCACTGAAAAGATTAACTATTTTTTATTTAAAAAAATGAAAAATGTTACAAATCATTGAAAACATTAATTAATATGGAGTGTTTAGTGTATGTAAATCAGCATGTAGCTTTGGCTACATGTGACTCAAGCTATTTTCATGTACTTGCTTTGTGGTGTTAAGGCTAAGCTATGTTAAATAGCAAAGCTATTTAAAAGATTGTGTGGGATCCCCTGCCCAAACAGACCCAAAATTTCATTCTGTCTTTAATAGCAAATACGGCGTTGTATTTACGCAACCACATGCATGTAAGCATATAAACTCTCTGTTTCTCTTTACTACAGCCATGCATTAATTTTTAGGTTCCACCATAACCATTAACTATTGTGCTTTTTCTTCTTCAGCTATTGGCAGTGAAGAAATTGAATGGATTTCGCATGTTGCGAACAGACAGTGCTTTTCTTAGCATTGTCTCAAGTATCTCTGAGCTTCAACATGATAATATTGTAAAGCTTGTGGGTTACTGTGGCGAGTATGAACAACGAATACTTGTCTATGACTACTGCAGCAATGGAAATCTTGAGAATGCTCTCCACTCTAGTAATGAAATAAAAAAGAAATTATCATGGGATGCCCGCATTCAGATAGCCCTCGGAGCTGCAAGGGCCCTAGAGTATGTAGCGCTTAATCAATTTTCAATATATATATGCTCTGAAAAATTGATTAGTTAAATCATATTGTTTGTTCTTTGGATGAAGGTATCTGCATGAAGTTTGTCAACCGCCTGTTATGCATTATAATTTCACATCTGCCAATCTCCTCCTTGACGATGAGCTTGCTGTACATGTCTCTGAATGTGGGTTGGCTCCGCTTATTTTGTCAGATTCTATAAGAGGGGTAAGTGAACATGCTCCCATGTTTGGCTGATGTTTTTTTTATTTTTAAGCGGTAGTTATGTGTATCAATGATATTGTGCTGAATGGGATAAAAGTTCACACTGATATGCCATATGCGTGTATTGGCCTATGCGCATGGTGTATATTGTTTTGGAGCTGGCTGATATATTCAAAGATATTGATATTTGAAAAAAAAACATGTAGTTTGCTGAAGCATTTTGAAATATAGGGCCCATGGCCCAACAATCCAAATGATTGATCCTAACAACAAGGGTTCTCATTTGTCGACCCCAGTTAGTTAGGATAAGGCTATGATGATGATGATGGCTCTCATTCCATAGCAAAAGGATGAATATGAATGGTTGAGATCAACCTATCCACGGATTATAGGTGGTGACTGATAGTTTCATCTTAATTTTAGGTTGATAAAAGTAATAAATTTGTTTCTAGTTCTAGATATTGGGTTGATAACAATATCGTCTCACTGTCAGATGTCAGGACATGTACAATCATCAGTGGTTTACGGTGCTCCGGAGTTCACCCAGTCGGGAACATATACGTGTCAAAGTGACGTTTACAGCTTTGGAATTGTAATGTTAGAACTACTTACCGGACGTAAAGCTCATGACAAGTAAGAAATGTCGGTCTAGCCTTTTATTCTTATTTAAAAATAATTTTTTATGCATCGACGTATTTACTTCTAAGCAAATTTATACAGATCCCAGCCATACGCTGAGCAATCTCTAGTGAAATGGGCATATAGTCGGCTTCACGACATCGAGTCATTGTTGCGAATGGCTGATCCTTCTCTCAATCCAACACAAATGAAGAAGTCCTTGTCAAATTTTGCTGACATCATTTGCTTATGTATTCAGGTAAGCTCCTTTGCAGGCATGTGGATACTTTTTGTAGTTGCTTATTTTTATGGTGTCTTTAGATTTGCTGTTTTTCTACTATTTTGTTAATTTATCATAGTAATTGAAGTATGTCCTTTGGGAAAGTGACGAGAGCTTGATTCCCACGGAAAGGGATTCCGTCTTGCTGTTCTGTTGATATACAAGGGGTAAATAGCCATTATATTCACCTCACAGCCCAACTTGTTGAACTTCCACCCCAACAAATGTTCGGGAAGTCACTTTACTAATTGAGTAGATGTCACACGGGCATTATGGTGGGTCCCACATAGCTTCCGCCTCCAGGAACTTCCTGTAGGGAAGGAGCACAGGCAATACATGTCCTTTAAAAAATATATTTTTGCAGTACATTTTTTAGCAGTAATATTGTTGTCACGCACACGATGAATGTTGAGTTATTTAATTTTTTTTTTTTTTTGGGTTAACCATGGAATAAAAACTTGAAACTGAACTCGCCTCAACTTGATATCCAGCCAGGTCAGGTTGACCTGAAGTCTCAATTCGGCTTGATGTTTAAAATATTAAACTAGGATTAATATTTCACTGATATTGGTATTTATAAAATAGTCAAACAAAATTGCAAGACAGTTCCGTGGTTGTTGGTAGGTGGCATGATTTTACTCCTTTGGGATTGGGAGTTCAACTCCCACTGGTTGCACCCTTTTTTTTAAATATTAAACTAGGATTAATATTTCACTGATATTGGTATTTATAAAATAGTCAAACAAAATTGCAAGACAGTTCCGTGGTTGTTGGTAGGTGGCATGATTTTACTCCTTTGGGATTGGGAGTTCAACTCCCACTGGTTGCACCTTTTTTTAAAAAAATAAAAAATAAAATAAAAATAAAAAATAAAAAATACTTAACGAACTTACTCAGTGACTGATTTGGTATGAGTTGGTGAGCCAACCCGACGAGTCATCCCGTGTCTGAACTGAGTTGAGCTCGCCGGGAAGTTTCAGATTGACTTGGCTTGATTTCTCATCGAGTCAACTCGTGTGAGTTTTGAGTTGAGTTACTGAGTTTTAGAACTATGAAATTAAATTAGCTTCTTTGGTCTTGCAGCCAGAGCCAGAATTCCGGCCGCCAATATCTGAGATTGTGCGAAAGCTTCAAATGATGATGCCATTGGAGTCAAGGTAGAGATGTACAGTCAATGTTTCTACTTTTGAGTCAAGAAAATCAGCTCGAAGCTATCGAATTTCAATAGATTGAGTCCCAACCATTGTACAGTAGAAGATATGGGGTGACAACAGAAGTTCCCTGCGATGATTTCGGTTTGTTAATTCTTTTGCTTGATTAGAAATGATCATGGCCATTGATTTGCAATGGCAATGGAGATTCTCGGTGATGATTTCGATTTGATAATTGTTGTACTTGATTAGAAATGACCTTGACCATTGATTTGCAATTCTGTAATGATGTATCAATCGAGGCTGTCCACCAAGTGGGCCTTATCTTGGATGGCCTTAATTTCAAAGATCACACCATTAGATATTTAATCCATGACCGTTCGAATGAATAGTGACTGTAAAACAGATCTTGGATGCATTGGTGTGGCCCTTGATGAGTGGATTGGCTTGTCATCTTCATGGTGGGACGCACCTCGCTTGCGCACCAATCAGATGTCTCACACACTTGCCAGGTTGGAACGTGTGCTGTGCCTAAATGGTGCTTGTGGGGCTAGCAAACCTCTCTATTCTTCTATGATTTTTACTGTTGAGTGGCTTATTTTATGGTAATGCAGGATGCAGATTGTGGCTACTTGGTCAAAAGATTCAATGGTTGAGATCTTCCTATTTGGGGGATTATTGGGGCATTCCCACTCCATGCTGGTGCCATCATAAGCACTCTACAGGGTCAAAAGAGATTCAACGGTTGGGATCTTCCTAGCTGGGGGATTATTGGGGCATCCCCACTCCATGCTGGAGCCATCATCAGCACTCTAGATCGCTGAACAGTGGGCCCCACATGTACGGTAATGGGAGCATCGTGATCCCATGGTTCCTCGGACATAGTCCATCTGGGACGCGGATTTCCTGCGGTCCTGCGCTGGAAACCTAGGTGGGCCCACTGATGTTTGTGAGAAATCCACCCCGTCCATCCGTCTTGTGAGCTCATTGTAGGACTTCTGACCAAAGGTGAGCAGGATCCCGTACTCAAGTAGGCAGCACTGAAGGAAAAGGTGGGAAGGGAAATTCCTACTGTTAAAATCTTCCTAGGGTCGACAGTGATGTTTACATGCCATCCATGCCGTTCATAACGTCATCCTACTGAGATAAACTGAAACACAAATATTAGCCTGATTCAAAATATCTGTAGCCACATGAATATTTCAACTGTGGACGTTCAATCCTCGTTTTCAGCCCACTTGAGTCGTGGATCCTGCTCACCTTTCGCATATAATCCTAAAATGATCTCACAAAACGGGTGGACGGGGTGGATTTCTCACAAACATCACGGTGGGCCCCACCTAGGTATCCAGTGCAGGAAAAATCTGCTTCCGTCCATCCGTAGTAGGACAAAATCTTTCTACGGTGGTGATCGGCTGGCTAGCCGGGCCAAAGGCGACCACACCCAGCTCTTGTAATCCAGGCCCAGTGCCAGGGTTGGGTCAGGCCTGGGCCAATAAATGAATGGCTAGGTCCATTCCATGGACCCAGATTAATCATCGAGTGGGCCACCATTATATAAAAAGAATGGACGGTTTAGCCACATTTGGAAGCGATTTCCATTAAAGAAGTTCATCAACCATTCGATTCTGGTCATGTTTCAATGATCCAAATCATTCATTGATGGGGTCCTATATGATGGCCCACTCCCGGCTCATTGATGGTTGTGCATGCGAACGGGGCTTGGGTATGCCCAATCCGGCCCATTTCCAACCCCACTTTTCACTAGGGTGGAAAGTTGGGTGGGTTGGCCCGGTTGGTACTCAACCCAAGGTTCTTGTACCCCAACCCAACCCAACCCAACCTTGGGTTGGGATTTCTCAACCTAAGCCCAACTTAAGCAGGTTCGGCCGGGTTGATCAGGTGGATACATGTTAATATTTTAATAATTACATTAGTTTATTATATTTTAATACACACCTTATTTTTTATATTATTGATTTTATTAATTATATATGTAGTTATTTATCGTAAAATTTTTTATTTATTTTAAACAAACAAGTTAAAATATAAGATAACTACTCATTTAAAAGTTATGTTGTGTAACACACAATCTATTTAGAAGATAGAAATTCAGCATTTCTTGTTAGCCTAAGTCATTAAAAATGACATGGACCAATGAAACCTAACAACATGAGAATTTTCTATGCCTTTAACACATAGGATCTACAGTCAATTATAATTTATAAGTTATTTATATATTGATCAGGTACGACCCACTACCTCAACCTAAGCCCACCTAAGATTTATTGGGTTAGTGTTTACATAGCCCATGCCTGAGATTGGACTGGATACATCTTACCCAAGCCCAACCCAATGTCCGGCGGTCACGGGTCGGTCGGGCTCAACCCACCCAACTTTCAGCCCTACTTTTCACGTGTCCATTCAACAGCCATCATCTGAGAGGCCAGGACTATTTCAATAGTTTTAATTTTCAGGCTAGCATTAATCCACGAAGACTCATGATTGAACGGTCTGGATTAAAGTAAATGCATGCGTGGTGTTCGGTGGATGAGTACAAATGACTCAGCAAAGAGACGCATCGCGATTTGTGTGTGGATACATTGAAAAGGTGAGTCCAGCGTGATAACTTATACGTTTACGAGATCTGAACCGTAAATTAGGTGGGGCCCACAAGATGCACAAACTTAAAAATCAGTCTGTCTTGTGGGGCTACAGGTGTGAAACATACCATTTCTCGTTTTTTCACCGCATCATTTTCTCTTAAATACGTGTCGCTTTCATTTTTAGTGGAATAGTCTAATATTTAGTCCTGAAAATTTACACTATGTGACCCACCTAATGAATGGTCCCGATCTCTTATATACCTCAAATTTGGCACGTCTGCCGCGAGTCACCAGTTCAACCCATAAACGCGCAAATAGCCTCAGCTTGTCGCTTTAATAAAAGGTGGAAAACGCAACGCGCTGTCAGCCGCGCATTTCCTCTACAGTAGGACCAAGAAAAGTGACAGCTGGACCAATCAAAACGCGTCTGTCGGCGTCTCACCGTTTTCTGTCCGACATCGAGCGTCCTTTTTCGGGTCAAGAAGTCAACGACCGGGTCCGGACAGGATACCATAAGTTCCCGCGGTTGGGGGCTACGTGGGGCCCACCGAGATGTAGTAAGAAATCCACGCCGTCCATCAGTTTCTAAAGCTAATGTTAGTACATGTTTCAAAAAACCATTCATATCCAAAACTTAAATGGACCACGATACAATAAACAATGGGGATGGAAATACCTACCGTTGAAACCTTCTTGAGGCCCACCGTGATGTCTATATGCCATCCAAACTGTTCATAAGGTCATTATAGCTAGAATGAACTGAAGAAAAATAAAAAAATATTAGTCTGAAGCTTCTGTGTTCCGCTACATGTTTTAACGGTGAACATTCCATCCTCACTGTTTCCTATGGTGTGGTCAACTTGATTATTTTTTTGGTCTCATGTTCAGTACATTGTAAAAAAAATTATGTGTAGAAACTGATAGATGGTGTGGATTTATCACAGACATCTCTGTAGGACCCATGTAGCTTCAAACTGCAGTTGGGGTCACATGCAACTCGCGTCTGATTTTCACCCACATGGTGCATTTTAATTGATAATCTAAACCGTTCATATTCTCAATTCTATTCTAGATGGACGGTACCGATAATATAAACGATTCAGATCATCATGTAAGATGCAAGTGGGGTTAAAACCCCACCCCGGTACAGCACTGTAGCAGATAGGACGGTATCGTACCAAAACCCGTCAGCAATATCAGAACTAGTAAAGCATCTCTATCATTCCACGGCACTTTACTCTCCCTCGCACGGATGATACACGCTATCCACGTGTTTTCACATGATACGCAGGCTCCCAATTCTCACAAGTGGCCATATGGTCCAATAATCCAGACTATTGATCTGTGGATTCCCACCTTTGATGGATGATTACCAAAAAACGTTCCACATTTAAGAGTCCAATATGGGATTTTTTAATTGAATATGCACTGTTGTTGTATTTCTCCTTTTAACCGTCCATCTATGGGACAAAACTATAAAAAAATAAGATTAATATATCAAGCAAAAATTTCATATATAGTCCATCCAAAGTGGTAAAAATCAGACCAATGGTCCGGATAACTGAACCATGGGCATTACACATCGGAAATCATAAACCTGTGTGTATTGTAAGTACATGCAAGTGGCTTATGGGTCCTTGCTCTTGCCCCGGTGGTTGACTCTCAGGACTTTTAACACCCAGTCAAGGGTTCGAGTACCCTCGGGAGGTGATATTCCACTACCGTGTGGTTGAGAGGGTCTGTGCGCGTGGAAAAATAAAAAATGCAAGTCATTTTTCATAATTGCAAGAAAAAATTAATATAGTACAAACTTTCTTTTTGTCATTTTTTTTTTTTGATCAAGATTTATGTGATCAAAGAAGATTTTTTTAAGTGCAAAAAGAGTTTTTGGGGTAAAAATATTTTTAATTTTTAAATAAAAATAACTGGAAAAAAATATTTTTAATTTTCATGTAAAACCAGTTGATAAAAGTAAGGGTATTTTAATTTTCAATATTGGTAGAGGTTTAGTTTAGCTAAGTAGATTTTACTCGGGTCGAAACAAAAGGTAGATATGAGGTTGAGTCTACGGTAAAAAATTATCGTATGCGTAATTAAGCAGAGAAAAACATTATATACTCTAGCGGAATATGATGTATCATATGCAGGTACTTGGAAATTACATGGAACGTGAACATTTGAAGTCAATTTAATAAAAATAAACCGTCCAAATTACGTTAACCACTTTAGATATATCATTCACAAAAAATATAGGTCATTTTACTATCTAAAGTTAATATTTGTGGACATTTATTGGACGGTAGAAATTGAAAAGTGTTGAACAGTCCTATTTCCACAACCTAGTGTCCAAAAAATCAAAGGTTAGGATCGTTCTACCGATCCGATCTTGTGGGATTATGATTTAAAGAGAGTGTAAAGAACAATCTAGTCAGTTTAATTTGAGTAAATATGTGCCACGTATACAATTTCTGATTGCCTGCATATCAAGCGTCGTACGCAGCCTGAGTATAATATAAAGTCCTTTATTTCAGTATTTTCAGACAAACCTTCTTCCTTCTTTCCGACCTTCTGCTTCATCTCATCTCACGAGAATCACTACCCAATCTCTGCAATTTCTCGGTCTCTCGTTCCAAGAGCTCTTTTATCTCGTAACGGTTTCGGGTCTGAATCGGTTTTGCTGGAGAGTATCGGAATCGGTTTTCTTCCGCAGCTCGTTTCGGTTCTGCTCCCGACGTGTCGGGAGAAGCTGATGAGAGGAGATCGGAGCGGGATTTCTCTCGAATCTTCTGGAAATGGCGAAGCGCGGGTATAAGCTACGTATCCTTTTAAAAGCAGCATAAAAAGGGAAAAAAAAAATGGTTTTCTGGATTTCGGTGAAATGAGATCGGTCTGATTTGAGTGAGGATTTTGAGCTTATTTTAGTTCTTTTTATTAATTTCTTTCTCGAAATAGAGATTTTGATGGTTAGGATCTGCTTTGATCTTTCGTTTCATGCTGGGGAAGGTACAGGTGGGGCCCACCTTCCGGTGATCTGAACTGTTCATCTGGAGTGGCCTCACCGCCGTGGATGTTTCGTGCTGTTAAAATCTTCACTGTTTGCTCGGTTGGATTGATTTGTTACGCGTTGTATTAGGACCGTTGGCTAGCCTGTCTATTTGCGTGCTGCTGATCGAACCGTTGAGATTGCGTGACAGGGGAGATTCTTGTGGTATTGATGAACAGTGGATTGTCGATTGCTGTTCTTGTCGACCAAGCGGCATATGATCTCAATTTTGGAATTGTTTAAACTGATCCATGTGTGTCGTTGTCTGGTCTGGTGGTAAGACTACATAGAAAGGGGGAAGCATATGAACAGATGATCTCACTGTTGTGGATAAAAACACTTGCAAACAATTGATGCAAGCAAAGCAAAATCACAAACAAGAAGAGCCAAACGAAAACCCAAAAGCCGAAGAAAAAACACAAGATACAAGAGGCACAAAAATTTAAATATAAGTTCTGTAAGTGGTAAGTGACTTATTGGTGGTGTTTGGGTGGAGGAAATTCACCTACAAGTCACAGGCAAAACTACCAGGAAACTTCATGGGGGCTGGGGTGAGAAGTCACTTCTCTATTAATGACTTACAACTAAAAGTCACTACTTGAAAACTTGCAGGAATCCAAAGGACCCTAAAAGAAGAGAAATTAGGAAGTGTAAGGCTTACCTCTCTCTCCCATTCTTCCATTGTAGATGGAATTTCTCACTAAGGAATCACCAGGAAGATGCATACTGATTCCTCTTTTATAGACAATTCATAGAGAGCACTCGACAAAGCCTAGGGGAACTAGGCTTCACATGTATGCATATACAAGAGAGAGATGAGAGAGGCCTTTGTAGGAAATGCTCAACACATTGCATATACGCATACTCCACTGCCTAACGCAAGAATTTAATTTTTGCAAAATGCGAACACTCTGTGGTGAGGTGGTGGGACTAATGCCTATGCTATTTAAGCCAAACCAAGCTGCTTCTCTGCAAAGATGGAGGCTCTTTTCATCATACATGGAAAAAACAAAAGAGGAATTGGAAGATCTGCTGCTGCTGAACCAAAAATGCAGACTGATATACTAGAAGTAACTGTGGGGCTTATGGATGGAGATGGGCGAGCTGAAAGGAAGGTTTACAAATTGATTTTATCATATCATTTCGTTCATCACAAATATGGAGTCTTATCACCTTGTATCACCTTATATTGTGCTGTTTTGGACATGTATCAGATTAACATGCCCGTATTGCCTATGACTGATATTGGTTCATTTTGGGAAGTATGTTGTGGTTTCAGACAATGCTTTAAACCTCTGCTGAAATGGGCTATAACTTTAGTCACATGGGTAGTTCTCTCTACTCTCTTTGGGATTTCTACTTTTTTTTTTTAGGAAAAAGAAAAGGAAAATTCAAATTTATAGCTAAGAAGGGGGGTAGAATCCCTGATACAAAGTAAAGAATGGCCAAGACCAGCCTTGGCCAACCGTCAGCAATAGAGTTAGCTTCTCGACCAATGAGGGAAAAATGAAATGTTTAGCCCAGAGGCAAGCTATCTAACCTCATTAAGAAACAAAGCTTAAAAGCCCATAGAACAAGCCCCACATTCTTAGCCCATGAAATAGCATTAGTTGACTCCCCTTTTGCCATAACCTATGGAAGTGCTTATGAATTATCTTGAGAGTTTCTCACAGGAACACAACTTTAGGCTGCTGGACTACACTCGTTTACAAGGCTAACCTCTAGCGATCTTGGCCTTTGAATTCCAGAAGGTTTCTCTTTATGGGGGGGGTTCATCGAACACTCGCGTTCAATAATATGGATTTGGACTAGGAATGGGGATCTTCATACTGAGGAAAAAATTGGACATAATCTATAAAAATGCTCCAAAATTGCTTCTTTTGGATTGGGAGACTTCTAGAAACTGCGAGCATCCTTTGCTAGCTGGAATGGCTGAAAACCTTCGAAACAGACCCTTTTGGAAACCCCATGGTAACATCAATGAGGGGCCTTTGGTAGCTAGTTCCTTGAAAAGATCTGGTCCCATGGTTGCAAAGACATGGATTTAAGTAGCGGTTTTGGAGTCCGACTCACCAGGGGACTGAAACTAGGATGACTTAAACCACATAGTTTGTTTCGTTCCTTATTGGGCCAGTCAAAGTTTAGGATTTAGTATATATTGCAGAAAAATCTGTTGTTAATTTCGTATGCTTTTCTAACTTTGAGAAGTTAAGACTGTTAGCACTGGCAAACGCTATTCTTAGCGTAGTTGTTGTATGGAATATAATCTTTTCTCCTTTTTTAAACAAAGTTCTTGCTAGAATCTTATTTATTCGAAACATGGATTCAACCAAGGTATCCCGTATCGGTATCGGTTGGCGTAACGGTGCCCTCCGATATAGATACGGGAGCGTAACGGCGATATGGGGGCATAATGGCTTGTAATGGTGCAAAAAAAAAAAAAAAAAAAAAAAATGCCAAAAAAATATGAAAAAATATGGATTAAATCTGAAATATTCTAAGCATTCCAAATATGCATTCATTTATAAATTGGAACATGTTTATGGTGGTGTAACGGTCCACTCTTTGGTGAGAAGTTGTATCGGACTGTTTGATGAATTTATGAACCAGACAACCTGAATTTGACTGGAAAACTCATATATTTAATTTTCTAACTATATACTATCAATGATAGATATATTAGAATGAATGTAATATGAAAATATCTTACATGTGTAGGTGTTTGCAATTATTTTTCATAATTCATAAAAAAATATAAAATGATAATAACAATCTGTAAAATGAACATTAACATGTTCTACTATGATTAACACATCATATTTTACCATTAAAACATCAAAATATTCAATAAAAAATAATTTTTCGAATTAAAAAAAAGGGCCGAAAATAGTGCGTAAATAGAAAAAAATTATAAAAAAATATAAAATGATAACAACAATATGTAAAATGGACATTAATATCTTATATTATGATTAACACATCATATTCTACCATTAAAACAACAAAACATTGAATAAAAAGTATAAATACCTATTTTTGAGGAATTTCTGAAAAATGACCCACAGAGCTTCGAATCAAGAAAATCCTTAATATAAGTTGTTTTTATTTGTAACGTCAAGCTAAAAGTGGTCGAAAATAGCAATAGAATGATTTAAGAAAAGTTTAGAAGAAGTAAGTTTCAAAAAAAGTGAAAAAACAAACCTTAAAAAGCAAAAAAAAAGGGCCATTTTTTGACTGTTAGGGCCGTTACGGCTATAGAATCGGGGCAGGGGGGTGACCGTTACGGCCCCGTATCGCATAACAGCCACGGCCATTACCGATACGTATTGGCCGATATGCCCGTATCAACCGATTAGCTCGTATCGTAACAGATACGGGACACCCTGGATTCAACCCACATTAGTTTTTGTATTTATTTATTTATGAATTTGGTGCATGTTTGGACATTTTTATTTTTATGTAAATTAACTTTGTTCAGATTCAGATCTTTCCCAATTATGATATTATTACTCATATTTAGGGTTCTGTCAACTACATCTCTCTTAAGAACATCACTGCTGCTGCCAGCACCAGCACCACCACTGTCACCATAGCCTTTTGCTGGCTAATTGGGTTTTGGCTTTCACTAATTGTGTTTTGCTAAACTCTCTTATCAAGGGCTCTATCCTCAATAAATGATCGAGCCTTTGTATCCCTTCTTGCCACCTCGATCCAAGTTCTTTTAGGTCTTCCTCTCTCCCCCTTATCAGCCATTCAACGTTAATCAACTTCTCCTCCTTACCTGAGCTGTCTTTGGTCCTTGTTGTGTGGCCAAACCATCTCAATATGCTCTTCATCATTTTATGTCTAAGTGGGACTACTTATAAGCTGCTTTGGATGACCTCATTCATAATTCTTTCCTTCCTAGTCCATCTCAACATCCTCATCTCTGCTCCACTATTTCTACTCATGCCATCTTCTAACTGCTCAACACCTTTGCCCCACGTAGCATAGCTGGTTAAATAGCTATCTTGTAAAATTATGCTGTTTAAGTTTCATAAGCATGGGACAATAACACAACACTCCAAATGCACATCTCCTCATCATCCACCAAATTCTAATTCTGTTGGAATCATTCTTGTCAATCTTGCATCCTTTTGGATAACAACGCCAATACAAAGAAACATTTCATTTTGAAAAATCTCTTGAGCATCCATTTTAACTAAATCGTTGCCTCTATAACTATTCCTAATGAGGTTCTGTTTCAAAGAATTCATTTTTATTTTTTATTTTCCTTTTGAAAGATAGAGCCTTCTTTCTAACCTCCAATTTAGCATTGGGGCCCCTTCTCTAGTTTCTTTGATAAATATCACATTATATGCAAATAACATACATTTAGGGACCTCAACTTTGACAGTAGCACTTAATTCATCTATGACTAGTGCAAAAAGGCAAGTGCTTAATACCAATACTTATGATGACCCCACTGCTACTGGGAACTCATCAGACTCACCACAAGCTGTTTCCAGTCTTATAATGGCACCCTCATTTATGTCTTAAATGTTGTTATATAATATCTTAAGAACATTATAATGTTATAATATTTAGCTGCATGGTCTCCTTTATGTTTGAAGTGTGGACAGCAATCTTTTACTAGTGATACACTGCTTTACTTGCTGGCTTGATTTTCTTGACTAAGTGGATTTAGAGGAATTTGTAGCTCATGCATCCAACGTCAAATGTCTAAAGATCGGGACGAAGTCAGGTAGACTTCTTGTTACCGGTGGAGAAGATCACAAGGTTAATCTGTGGGCGATTGGAAAGCCAAATTCTTTGCTGGTTAGTTCAAACTCTGAAGCTTCCATTGTGTTATTCTTCTTTCTACTGTTATTATTTTATGGTTTTATTTTAAGATTTTCCAGTTTCACTGTTAGCTCTTGAAGTCCACATCTGATTTTATAATTAATGATAGTCATTTTATTATTAAATATGGAAAAAGAGGGTTTGAAATAAGATTCAGATTTTTACAAGGAACAGTTACTCTGCACAAGGATGAGAGTAGGATCCTCTTTGGCTAATGTGTCAGATACCTCTGTAGCTTCTCCCAAAATATGACAAAAGCAAATATCTAAATACTCAATCAAATCCAAAATTTCATCATGGACGAAAGGCATTCTCCATGGGCTTTTCCTTTATCTGGAGCTAATTAATCACGAAAAACGAGTCCCTTCTGCAATAAAAGGAAGGTTGCTTCTGATTATTGTCCACCTTGATGTTGCAACTTCCTTTCTCCCCTATTGGTAACCTGTTATTTTCAGAAATTAATTAGAAATCATCTCTGCCCGCAGTCATATGATTTGAAATTTCAAACTGAAGGGGGTTGTATCACCAACAATTAAAAAATGTCAGTGTGATCTGTGGTTGTTTGTGTAGCTTTTTATTCCTTTTCGATTTTTCGTCTTCTGAGAATGTGTGTAGTTTCATCCTTTTATTGAGTATTTATCTATCTGTGTGTGTGTGTGTGTGTGAGTGTGTGTGTGTGTGTGTGTGAGAGAGAGAGAGAGAGAGAGAGAGAGAGAGAGAGAGAGAGAGAGAGAGAGAGAGAGAGAGAGAGAGAGAGAGAGAGAGAGAGAGAGAGAGAGAGAGAGAGAGAGAGAGAGAAATCATCTCTGCCTGCAGTCATATGATTTGAAATTTCAAACTGAAGGGGGTTGTATCACCAACAATTAAAAAATGTCAGTGTGATCTGTGGTTGTTTGTGTAGCTTTTTATTCCTTTTCGATTTTTCGTCTTCTGAGAATGTGTGTAGTTTCATCCTTTTATTGAGTATTTATCTATCTGTGTGTGTGTGTGTGTGTGTGTGAGTGTGTGTGTGTGTGTGTGTGTGTGTGTGTGTGAGAGAGAGAGAGAGAGAGAGAGAGAGAGAGAGAGAGAGAGAGAGAGAGAGAGAGAGAGAGAGAGAGAGAGAGAGTGAGTGAGTGAGTGAGTGCATTCTATTGTAAATATTCAGGGCCTTAAGTCAAGTAGGTATGTGTCATAGACTTACAGGTGCATCTTAACTTGTTATGAGAAAATGTACTTGTGTAAATCTGCAGAGCCTCTCTGGTCACACAAGTCCTGTTGAATCTGTAACTTTTGATTCAGCAGAGGTTTTGGTGCTATCAGGAGCTTCCAGTGGTGCAATAAAGCTTTGGGATTTGGAAGAGGCAAAGGGTAAGTGCATGGCATACAGTTCACTGGAAAGCATGAAGTATGAAAGATAATTTAAAAACTTGTTTTTGGTTATGATAAGGGGTTAGTTCAAAACACTTGCTTACATGGCTTGGTGAGTCGGCAATACGAATGAGTAGAGTCCAAATTTACGGATGCTGTAGGCCTGTAGTTAACAGATATAGCCACACCAATTAATTATCTTTGGCTGCTTGGGTCTGCCAAATTGCACCTGGTGGGACTTCTGTGGCAGAGACAATATGCTTGTTGTTTTCCGTGGTGGAAAAAGGAACCTGTATCATGTAGGCTTCCATTTTCCTTGTTCCCTGGCTCCAGCGCAAGATAAGAGTGGGATGTGATTTGGATATACTGCAACATATCTGCCTTGGGAAGTGGGAACACCCAAATGTAAACTTAGTTAACTTGCCATGTCAGCTAAGTCCTATTCTAGTGGGGAATGTAGTGGGCTACTGCATACCATATTGCATTTTTATACAGTGAAATGGGGAAGACATGCACACTGTGCTTCTAATTTGGTGTTATTGTTGTTGAAATGCAGTTGTCCGCACTATTTCTGGACACAGAACAAACTGTACTGCTGTCGAATTTCATCCATTTGGTGAGTTCTTTGCATCTGGTTCTTCTGATACTAACCTTAAGATCTGGGATATTAGAAAGAAGGGATGCATTCACACATATAAAGGCCACACTCGGGGAATTAGTACCATCAGGTTCACTCCTGATGGTCGCTGGGTTGTTACTGGTGGAGAAGACAATGTTGTAAAGGTAATAGTTGTGTCCTCCATCCTCACTTTTCGTATTTCAAGTGTGAAGCTTAGTTCTAGGACGAGCTCTTTACATCTGTACTTTTTACCTTTGATGAATGCAACCAATTTCTTTGTCAACCTCATGAACAGTTGTGGGATCTGACTGCTGGCAAGCTTTTGCATGAATTCAAATTCCATGGAGGACGCATTCGGTCCATAGATTTTCATCCCCATGAGTTCCTCCTAGCAACAGGTGTGTACTCTATTTCTTTGTGCATGAATCTACACTATGTTCTAAGACCTGGTCTGGAGAATGACCTGTATTAATGGGTGGTTCAGTCCAAACTAGTCCAACCGGCACCTGGTCTCTGACATCATGGTGATGTCATAATTAGCTGTTAATACACACGCATGTGCGCACACCGATGATGTTTGCTAGAATACATCCAAAGATAGCAGTGCGATATGTTGCGGATTTAGTGATTGGATCGCGGTTCTTAATTACTCAAACCATTTATAAGATGGGCCTTACTGCTAGAATAGTGTTTTAAATATGTAGCATGTAGCTTTTGCCAAGCAGTGTATCTTGCCCTACACTACCTAGCTCATGAAAATAGCTTTAGTAGTGTGTAGCCTATGCTACATAATAATTAACACATGCTACATAGCTTACACTACAAGTTAATTTTCACTGAAACATTAAAATCAATTAATGTTTTCAATAATTTGTTACAATTATCTATTTTCAATAAAAAATAGTTGAACTTTCCAATGATAATATAAATAACAGTATTAAATTGGTTCCTTTGATATTTCTTTATCTTTATACTTAATCTTTTCCCTATTTTTTTCTATTATTTTAGGATGTGTTTGGTTGCATCCAATATGGCATTATTAATCAGTCTAATTTAGTGTAAAATATTATGAAATTTCATGATATTTTGGTGCAACCAAGCACAACCTTAATTAAAAATCTAGTAGTTGAGTGTAGCTTATGCTACATGCAACATAGCTTGCGACTCATGTTTTTGAAGGGGTGAAAGCTACACTATAGGCTCTTCACTATTTAAAACATTGCTATAGATAGGGGACAACCAAGAGATTTCTAAGATGGAAATATTTCGACCCTTCAATTATTCACAGATTAAGGGTAGACCGTCCATACTCGAAGGAAAACTGGAAAAGAGTCAAATGATTAAAGGGTTGAAATATTCGAAATGTAAGAGCTTTTATTTTTTGGTCATCCCCCATCTCAGGTGAGGCCCACCATAGAAACAGTTTCGATTGCTGAAAGATGACTGTAGATCTAAAGGCTAAAGTCCTGGATGTATCCTATAACAATACGACCAGATGTATTCCAGAAAACCTCTAAGCCAGTTATTAATTTTCAACTTTTGTATGAACACACGCATGTATAAGCCATCTTAACTAGACACAATCACATGTGCTAGAGTGGGATGTGTAGCTGCATTATTTGGATGATTTGATAAAACTTTCAGTTCAGTCAGTTCGTCAGGCTGACCCCAATTTAAAAAGAAATATATGGCTAAGAAACTTGGGCAAGTTATTTATAAAATTGTGGCCTACCTGATGAGGAATGGCTTGATTTCTTGACCAAGGAAGAATCCCTTTTCTGATCAACATTAAGGGTCATTTGAGACCATGGGTTCCATGTGAATTGGAATTTAAATCACAATTACCATGGAATCCATGTGATTTGGAATCCGTAGTTGTGTTTGGCACTTTGCAGATGGATTCCACATGAATCCAAAATTTGTGTTTGGCATGTTCCTGGCATGCATGATACGCATTCTGCCAATTCACACATGGCCCACCATGATGTTTAAATGAAATCCACCCAGATCACTAAGTACGTCACTCTATCTTAGACATAGGGCCCCAAAAATCAGCCCGGTTTGTGACTTAAGTGGACCATACGATTGGAAACAATATATGGGGCATCCCTCTCCTAACTTTTTCCCTTTGTATGGCCCACGTAGACTAGGTTGATTTTTGGGTCCTATGGCTAAAATGGGGTGGGGCACTGGGCGATAGGGGTGGATTTTGCTTAAATGTCACGATGGGGCCCACCAATTCACAAAGTCAAATTTACACTATTTCATGCAAAAGTCCTCTGACGTGAACCCATCCACCCCTAAAAAATTCTCAAACATGGTCCACCGCGATGTTTATGTAAAATCCACCTTGATCACTGGGTGTGTCACCCCATTTTAGTCGCAAGGCCCAAAATCAGCCCAATTCGCGATTTAGGTGGGCCATATGAGGGAAAACAATAATGCTCACCCTCCAAGTTGTTTCCTTTTGTGTGTCCCACTTGAATTAAGGATGGGCCAGATTTTTGGTCCTGAGGCCTACATTTTAGCTTTGCTTCTAATGGTTGGAGTGGATTTCATATAATCATCTTGGTGGGCCCTGAAAATATCAATGGCGGGTGTCCCTCTTCCTACCATTTCCCTTTGAATGGCCCACATGAATCATAAACAGGGTTGATTTTTGGGCTCCACAACTAAACTGGGGTGACGCACCAGGTGATTGGGATGGATTTCACTTAAACATTATGGTGGGGCCCACCAATTGTTGAAGTCAACCCCACTGTGTAATTCATGCTGACATAATCCATGGTAATTCGCGGTAATGGGAATCGAAATCATGCCTGTAGCCAAGGAAAGCAAAATGTGTGAAGCAGCAGTAATGGGAATCCCTGTACCATTGCCGTATGTCTACCGAATGCACTGGCTTTTTGCTTTAACTACTTATTGCCACCCATCACCACCTTTTCCAGGGTACCAAACGACTCTTTATATATGGCTCGGATCTCATGCTCATATGCCACATTGGCACATGTCATGGCGTGTACAAGAACTGCCTTGTACATGTGTTGGCTTACCAAACCTGGGTTACACTCATATGATGGTTTAGTGCCATTTAAAAAAAGGCGGCGACTCTTCAACCGTACACATGGCATAGTTGAACCACAACCAAACCATTCAAATATTTGACATAATTTGGGTTGGAGCATAACCACAAGGTTACAATGAGGGAATGATTATTAACACATGAGCAAACAGAAACAAACAAATAGACACCAAAACATAAAAGAAACCAAAAATCAAAACTGAAAAACCTAAGAGAAGCTATACAACTCTAGAAAACAACCAACAGAGAGACATAGAAGAGGCTATACAACTCCAGATAGACCCCAAAACCAAAAAGAGACAAACAAACTTGAATCCTGATGCTAGTCCAGCTGATCAGATATCAGCATGGAAGCAGTAGGGATCAACAGGGATATGAGCAATCTCCCAATCTTTGATGTCACAGAAAACCAAGCCAACAACTGAGGAAGAAGCAGAAATATTGCAGAAGCAAGAATTATTTCTCTCCTTCCAAATCTCTCAAACGATGGCCATCACTGCTAGACGCTAAGCTGAGGTTTGCCCTCTACCGATACTGGAGGCCTGCCAAGCGAAGGGCATATTGGTTACCAAACTAAGCATCACCCAATCAACGTGGACAGGATAGAGGTCCACACATCTTGGGTGAAGGGGCAATTGAGGAAAAGGTGGCTGATGGACTTGCCACTGTTGAAACATAGGATACAAATGTTGGGAAGGATCAGCCCTCTTATGTTGAAGATAGTGATCATCGGTTGGTTTGGATTTTTTTTATTGGTGTGATTTTAGAGATGTTTATCCACAATGTGCTCGATAATTTGGATGGTTTGGAATTGGATAGCGGTACATGAGTGCCACATGTGAGGAGCGTAGTCAAAACCATTTAAAAAATGGTGGTAAACTATCATAGGTCTAGGCCAACAAAGCTGATCGAATTGGGATTTAGGAAGTTTGCTAATTTTACATGCAAGTGGGAGCCCCACATGCAGGCACATGCTCATTGTTCCAAATATCACCAAGTCAACAATACTGAAAACTGCTGGAAGTATGAAAGTTACCATATATCGCTGATATTTTCAATAATATTGGTGATACTTGTTGGCAATATTATCAATATCAACAATAATTTGAGAAGAATCCATTATAAAAGTATATCATCGATAATATCTCCAATACCGGCAATAATATTTCTGATACCAATGAAACATCTGTAAATAGGCCAAACCCGAAAAATTGGGAAACTTTCAAAGGGGGGGGGGGGGGGGGGGGGGTTAGAAGACTCTTATTTTTTGGGGATTTTTTTTTTCTTTGAATTTTGTTCCTTGGGTGATTTCAATCACTATTGATTTTTATTGAATAAAAGTTCAGATTTGGAGCGAAGTTTTGATTCAAAATGAAAGATGGACTGGAATTCAATGATGATGAAAAATCCATAGTTCTTTTTTTTTTTCAAATGTCAGCATGGATTGCAATGGAGATCCATGTCTATGCATGATTCTCTTGCCATGACATGGATTTATGGCGAAAAATTAACATTCAAGTGAAAATAAGGGAATTTGGAAAAATCCTAACTTTTTTCATTTTTATATAGAAAATGCGTCTTTTAACAACTCGTGAAGTTTCACTGAAAAATTTCACCCTTTTTCCAATATTTACCTCTTTCCAAGTATCAGCAATAACATTGGTGATACAGATGCATGTTTCCGTCATCGATTGAACTTGCGTAAAATCTGAGCTTTCCATCATATGGGCTGCACTGTTTAGATCATCTATCCAAAAATCTGGCCATTTCATAATTCAGGTGGGCTACAAGAACTGTTTCAAGTAATCACTATACTTAGAATATGGTAATCTGAGATAGATCCCCTTGCTGGCTGTTATTTGTTTAGTCTCAGTTTTTTGCGACTTCTCTGGCTGGCATTCGGGTTTCATTTAAATTTTTACCAGGGAGGTGATGAATGGGTCACCTGACTCACCTCCTGCCGGGTCTATATGTTAAATGGAAGTAGACTTCCATTTTCATGACCTGTCTAGGACTCTAGGTTGCAAACTGCCCGGTCCAGATGGTTTGCCATTGGACTGGAAAACCCATCCAACCTGTGAAGGTTTATTCTAAAAGCAGGGAGTAGGAGGGAGCCCATTTCAGAGGATGGTTGCAATCCAAACCAGATGGCTAGCGCTGTCAATAAAATCTATTATCTTTCACATGAAAAAAAAAAAATGGTTCCAAGCATCTGCCTTTGTGGACGCTTGTTCTAAACTGGATCTTGTTTTTCAGCATAAATTGTGTTTGCTGTAACTGGTGTGTGTCATATCTTTCAACTATTTTGTCTGTATATTGGTCTTCCTTGGGATTCTATGTATTTCTAGTTATAGAAGGAAAGTTGGTGTTATCAACTGGATGTTTCATATATGTACTCTACGCTACAATATGGTATTTATTGTAAGGACCTATTGAACTGCTTGTGATGCTGTAAGGTGCTACAAAATGGTTATAACATGATGCGTCAGGTTTTTCGTGATGATTAAACAATTTTCTGTTGGAAACCTCTCAGACTCTCAGTGGCCTATGGTGCTCTATTATTCTGTTATGTGCAGATGGGGAATCTCACATCTGAGTTATAATTCTATAGCTATGGTTCATAAAACTAACAAACGTACTTTTAAATTATTGTTCTGTGTCTTGTAATGTAAGGTAAAGCTAATGCATCAATCATTTCCCAGGATCTGCGGACAGAACTGTAAAATTCTGGGATCTAGAAACCTTTGAGTTGATTGGATCTTCCAAACCGGAGGTATGTCAGGTCTTCATGTGTCCTTTACTGGAAATTGGAATTGCTGACAATTTCTTCTTCTCTGGCATCTTTCTCAAAGTTTGAAGATACTGCATTAGTTGTTACATTTATCTTATAAGAAAATAATGTTAAATTGGTGCATTAAAATTCCAGCATTGTTTCCATTTTACCTTTACAAATTACTTGTTCTTTTGATGTTGCACCTTTTTTTTTTTGGAGCAAATGACTATAACTGTATTAAAAGGTGGAACACACACACGGAAAAAAGTAAAAAAGAAAAAGAAATCGTAATGTACACCAGCCTCAGGTTAAATAAATATTTAATCAAGGTGGAAAACCCAATCCTGCGCTATCCCACTAAAATGAACCGGCTGCTTCCTAATTATGTAGTTGTTGTTGTATCCTGTGCGTAGCAATTTTATCCAAGACTAAAAAGCTGAGAGTTGATGACTGTTATGTAAGATCTGATTTTGCAGAATTGCCGAAGGACCGTGTTGTGCATTGGATATGGAGATCAGAAGAGTTAGATGGCTTACCTATTTGTGCTGCCATTGCTGTAAAGTAGGAGGTCTGAGATCTTCTTTTCCTTACACCCTTTAGAGAAGAAGAGATGGGCTTGGAACTTCTCACGATGGTGTAGGACTGGGGACCTAGCTCTGTTTTATACTAATGAGGGCAGAGGAGTTTGAAACCCATCAAAACTCCTCTCCCTAAAAGGCTCCACACGAATTGCTTATCCCAATTCTATTAGGATACTGTGTGCGTATCATAGTAGTAGCACACCACCCCTTACACAAATTCTGGATGTATCATAACTTAGTGGGGCCCGCTGGTGCACCCGATCACATTAGCCAACCTTTAGGCTAATCTAGACCGTTGACTAATAAAGGCCCACCTTATAGGATTCTTACATGTTAGTCATGTTACTATGGATGAATCTAACACGGCTCTTCATTGTTGATTGCTGGATGGTAAAACTTACTGGTTGTTTGTTCTTTAGAGTTTCTATCCGCAGAAATGGATATAGCTAGAAATAAACATTTTCGACTCTTCCACTTTGGGGAATCAACAAGCTGATTCCCTTGAGAAATTCCTTGGAAAACCCATAAGGGCCTGTTTGAAAATACCCTGGTATTTCTCAAAAACCATTCCAAAAGGACTGGTTTGAATTTGTGGGCCCCATTTTATATATATATATATATATATACATACATGCCGTCCATCCATTTTACCAAGACATTTTGAGACATGAGCCGAAAAATGAAGCAGATCCAACACTCAAGTGGCCCACTCCAATGGAAACAATGTCCCCAAGAAGTTTTTAACGGTAGGTGTTCAGTTCCCTTTTTCCTATGGTGTGGTCCACTTGAGCTTTATATTTGCCTCATTTTTTGACTCGTGCCCTAAATTTAGCTAGCATAACGGATGGATGGTGTGGATAAAGCCACATATATCATGGTGGGCCCCAAATATATTTCGCACGTCAGTTTTAGTGTTCAAAAGGTAGGCCCGTCAAATCAAGCATTGGGAACCATAGGGTAATTACTTGAGGAAATAATCATTACCCATTTACAGGGTATTTACAGATGATTTGGAAAATCAAGCAGGCCCTAAAGAATGGACCTACATACCCTTTTGTTTATACTCTAAGAAAATAGTCTAGGGAGACATTTGCTCCCTAACACAACATTTTTGGCCAAATCTCTCCCCCTACATCAAAGATAAGAGTTTCTTAACCCCCGCTCTCACCGTATTAATTGCTTGACCTGAGAGAAGAAGTTCACAGCAGTTATGGTCTTACTTTAGAAAATAGGATTTCACACAGTGGTGGCTCTTCCTAATGGTATTCCAAGTACGAAATTATAGTTTAAGCTACATTTACTTGTTTTTGTAGGCCACTGGAGTCCGTGCTATGACCTTTCACCCTGATGGAAGAACTCTATTCTGTGGGTTGGATGAGACTTTAAAGGTAGAACCATAGAACCTGTGTCATGGCATAATTTCGGTGAGATTTTTTCCAGTGAGATTAATCTCACACTTCTTTTTTGCTTAAAACTATAGGTTTTCTCATGGGAGCCTATCAGATGTCATGATGCTGTTGATATGGGGTGGTCTACTTTGGGTGATCTCCGTATTCACCAGGGAAAACTTATGGGTTGCTCTTACCATCAAAACTCTGTTGGAGTGTGGGTTGTAGATGTTTCGGTACTTTCTTCTTCTCGTCATCAAAATTGCTTCTTTTATATAATTTTTAATTTGTAATCAATTGCAATTTTCTCTTTTAATTGTTTCAGAATGACTTATTTCTATAATATTTGTTTTCCTCTCAGCTCATTGGTCCATATGCAGCTGGTGTCATGTCCAGGTCAAATGAACATACAGATCCTAAATATGATCTCGGGCTAAATCAGTCTGTACAGCAACAGGGAAGCAGTGTAACTTCTCATACAGCATTGCTTACCGCAGCACGAGATTTTGATACCAAAGAGACACTAAGAAGAAGCTTAAGCCAAAACTGTAAGTAATGATTTTTCATTTCATGTCTCCCCCAGCTTTACTGTGATAAGAATATAAGATGATTGTGATGTTCCAGTTATTGCAGACATCATATTTCATATTAGGTTATCGATAGTTTTTCGTTCTAATGCTCATTTCTTATCTTCGCTGTGTAACATTTCTTTACTCTTGCTATATGTCAAGCTATCGAAAGCAATCGTAGTGCTCCACGAAAAATCGAGCCAGTTTATGACACAAAGGAAATCTTGTCGTCTTCAACTACATTTAATTTCAGAGGGAGTAATCCGCCAACTCTAAAGAAGAATCCCATGATAGACCTGCATGCAAGAAGTGGTAGCCAAGCAATAAGTAGACCTGTTGTGGTCCCTAGAAACAGTTCAATAGTGGAAAACGCAGCTGTTGTGAGAAAAGAAATTCCCACTGCTGAATCCATGCCTCCTGTTATGGTATTTTCCAAGCCAACTCATTTGCGGAAGCATTCGAATGTCAAAGATGATATGGATAGGCAGTTGATTGCAAGTGAATCTTTATCATTGAGCGGCAAGACCAATGGTCTAGACAGTGGGATTGATCATAACTTCCAGTTTAGGTTCATTGCCAACGCCGAAGCTACAGAATCCAGTGAAAGCAACCGTACCAATATCAGGAGTACTGCAGAGAAGTTTCAAAGGATTGTATCTCTGGACCCACGTTCAACCCCTCGCTGCGAAAATGGTAGAGTTCTTGAAACACATCTAGCTATAGGCAGATAGGCTGTTGCATGCATATATATATATATATATATATATATATATATATATATATATATATATATATATATATATATATATATATATATTCTGTGTTATTTAGAATTTGCAGAACTCTTTGTAGTTCTGTTTTCTGATCTCACTTCTACCTGTAGTTTTGTTTTCGAACTAAAGAAACCTTAAACCCTTCTTCTAAAAGAAAGGGTTTCCCAATCCTTTCTGGTAACAACATTTCATAGAGTTAGCTAATTATTGATTTTATAGTTATGTCATATGTAAGATGTTAATTACTGCAACTGAGCCTTATGAAGATTCCCCAAAAGTCTTCTAGTTGACCTAATTTGGCTGAATTGGATTTGTTGAGTTTTTGAACTATGCCATAAATCAATTTTTTTTTTTAAAATTTTTTAATTTTTTATGAAAGATTAGGAAAATATATTAAGAAAACAGAGAGAGAGGGAGATCCTCTCCACAAAACAAGCAAAGAAAAGAAAAATATAAACAGGAAAAACAAGTAGACTAAAACAGACGAAAAGAGAAAACAACTGCAGGCCCACGCCTGGCAAGAAAGCCCTCAAAACCCCTTAAGGAGCCCAATCCCTAAAGAGAGCAACAACTCTGGAAAAAACCCCAGCTGAAGAGACTTTTATCCTAAAACATCTGTTGTTTCTTTTTGCCCAAGTAGGCCAACAAACCGCAAGGAGAGGACACTTCCATTTCCTCTCTCTGACTACTCTTCCCAAATCTTTGTGCCATACGCTGAAAAGGGCGTCAACTGAAGAGTGCATAACCCAGACTACTCTGACCAATCTAAGAACTCCCCACCAGATATTGGAAATGAAAGGGCAATGAATGAAAAGATGATCCATTGTCTCCTCGTTCCTTCAGCAAAGAAGACAACTTGCCTCCATAAGGTATCTGTTTCTAATCCAAACCTCCAAATCCATTTCCCAAGAAGTGCCTTGTTGACTAGGTTGAGGTTTCTGAGATCTGCCCCTCCCTCATCAAGAGGAGAACAAACCTCCTTCCAGTTTAGAAGATGGAATTTAGAAGAGCTGTTGTTTCCTTGCTAGAGAGTTTTTACGTAAGACATCAATTTTGGCTTGAATGGATTTTGTGCATTGGAATAAAGACAGTAAATGGGGAGGTTAGATAGAGAAGTCTTAATCAGGTTGAGTCTACCCCCAAGGGATGGGACATTAAATTTCCAAGAAGATAGTCTTCTTTCCATCCTCTCATCGATTTTGTTCCACAAAGAGAGGCGGTTTTCCCACACAAAGGGGAAGACCAAGATAAATAGTTGGAAGGGAACTTACCTTGCAACCGATAAGATTGGCCAGGGAAAGACAGGCCTCCCTAGAGATAATGATTCCACAAATGGATTTTGTTAAATCGGAATAGCAGAGAACAGTTAAACCCTTTTTTGTTATCATGTTTTTTGGTTCATATTCTTACTTCTACAAAACTTTTGTAAGAGTTTTAAGCACGGCTTTATGTCAGGTATAGTCAGTTATGAAATGGCTTTCAAGTATAAGCAACTTGGAAATTGCTCTTTTCATGGTCTATATTTAAGGGCCGAGAAAGTACATAACCTTTTGTTCCATAGGCAGTGTTTGGATAAGGGTGAAATCCAATTTTGCACTCTTTAAATGGCACCCATTTTAATTTCGAAAATCACTTTGGTTGGTAAGTGTAGAAGGTCCATTCTGTATTTCAAATAGAAGAAACAAGTACAATGGCCATTTTACTTTATGCATATTTTAGTAAATATCCAAATGCACCCTCAACAGTCTCACAAGTTCCCAATGGAACAAAATTATTTTCTGAGAACAATTTGTTTTGCAGATGCTGATTCACTTGATTCAAGCAGAGTGGGTTCTGTGAAATATGTTAAAGGAGTTGCAGTTGAACTAGGAAGAACGCGGTCTCTTGTCGAGAGATGGGAAAGGAGGGAAAGAAGTACTAGCAGTGAAGCACCGGCAATCAGTGCTTCCTCTGATGCAATGCCCGAAACTGATACATTGCCTTCTGTGATGGTACTGTCTCTACTTTTTTAAGCTTTGAGAATACATGTGTTGCATGCATTTTATTGAACCTATGATTTTACATTTATAGATTCAAGTATTGTGTAGCATGAGTGATGTGACAAATTGAACAATTGAATTGAAAAGATCGAATATGTACTGCTTGTAGATGATCCAACTCTCCTGCCACAAAATTGATGATCTCTCTTCTCGCGGTAGAAAATAAATGCGAAGAGTATACATATATGGGATTATGCCACAAAGGTGACCCTATGGAGACAAAAAGAAAATAACTTAGTCATTCAAATAACAAAGCATTTGTTGTTCATGCTCATGACTTGATGACGTATTTATAGGTTCAATTACAAGAATACTCTAGAAAGAAGTCTTTTGAACCTTCCTTTACTTGAATTGTAGTGTATCATATAACACTTTCCTACTTCTACTCAAACTTGTTAAGCACAAGCATACTTAAGAACTTAAATTTCATATTACTCATTATCTTCATCTTCATCTAAACCTATCCCAAGTTCTCAACTAACTGTGGTCGGTTACATGAATCCTATTCTGCCATTCTACTCTATCAAGGGTCATAACTTCAGTTAGACAATAGGTCATCAAGTCTTTACTCACTACCTCAACCCATGTCCTTTACTTACTACCTCGACCACATCCCCTTGCCCGTTTAGAGTCTTCAACTTGTACGAACTCACTCCTAACTGTTCCAGTTCTTGGACTCTGTTGCACCTAACCAAACTGTCTAAATCTACTTCTCTCATCTTGTTACTTATTGGTGCTACTCCTAACTCCCTTGAATGTATTCTTTTCTAATTCTATCCTTGTCTTGCTACTCATCCATCTAAACATCCTCATTTCAGCTAAACTCATCACATGGACATGTCCCATCACTGCCCAACATTCTGTCCCATAAAGCATGGTTGATCTTATAGGCATTCTATAAAATTTCCCTTTCAGTTTGAGTGGTACACGACGATCACATAAAACTCTAGATGCACGTCTCCATTTCTTCCACCCCACTTAAATTCAAATGAACTCGTTGTTTGTAATCAACCTATGTAATCGACTATTAGATAGCGCTTGATTGGAGGTTTATGCTCTCATTGCTGGTCTCCAGGCCAGATGAAGGAGAATTTTGTCAGGTTGGCAGAGCTGGCATCAAGCTTATGCCAAAACTTCCAACATAAATCTAAACAATAAATCTTATATTACCCATCATATAGGCTCGTTTTGGTTGTATGATATGTACAAACCAAGAAAATACACCATGCCTTATACATTGGGTTTACTAGGTACGATTCGATTAGTGGGCTCCACAGTGGAACTTGTGATCAATCAGGGCCATTTGATTGAATTTTAGAATTCCAGTCCAATTATCATGTTCTGTCATCATTAAAGGATAGGTCGATCTTCAACCTGAATGGTTATACGGGTTTGATATGATGTCCGGACCCTTCAATTGTTTTGATCACACAATCGACCATCAATAGGGACCTGTCCAGGGCCTCCAGGCCTTGTACAATCTTCCATTATTGAGATTTTGAGGCATGGTCCATTGTTTTTATCCATGATGGGACCTATCAGATCAACAACATGGATCCCCAAACAATAGGCTACACTTGTATAGACTGGGTGCTTCAGGACACTTAACGTCTTTATGCTTCATGACCCAAATAATTTGTTTTATCACTTGTTGGATTGTTTTGGCCACATTTTGACCAGTATTCATTGTATTGATAGTATCAGCAGATACCATCGGTATGGCAGGCCACTGAAACAAGGGGTGTATAACAGATAAAAAAAAAAGATGTATCAACAATATTATCATTGATACATGCTGATGTATCACAATATATCAGTGTAAATCATGTTGTGTAAATACATTGTAGTAATTCACAAGTCTCAATCAACACATTGATACGTGCAATATTTGAGTGAAACAAGGAAAAAAAAAACATTTTTTACCCAATTTCTTTGGGATTGTTTATCTTGGCATGTTTTAACAAGTTGTTTTGCATCAAAACACGAATTTGGTGGAGAAATAGCTATCTGAGAGCAGATTCAGGCTGCAATCCCAAAGGTGAGAAAAGGCTATTTGAATTCTTTTTTTTTTTCCCCCCAACAGATTAGCTAGAACTAGAAGACAAGTAGAAATTGATATCTATGCATGAGTTTCATTCCTTAACATGGATGCCATGCTAATTAAGAAATTCGGATGTGAAAAATGCAAGAAATTGGGGAAATTCAATCTTCTTTCATTTCTTTGTAATGTTTTGAGTTCTAAGTGTAATAAAATGTCTTTGAACATCTCCTGAAGTGTCAATTAAAAATTTTCACCATTATCCTAAAGTTTCCCCAATGTTCCCCTCAGAATCTGATGAATTAGGCAATGCATGCAGTGTTTCCTGCTGTTTCCAATGGTATTTCTGTATCCTAAAGGTTAGAGGTGGGCATTCCTGACCCGATCCGGCGGATCCGACCCGATCAGACCTGTTCCAAACAGAACCGACAGCCCAGATCGGTCCTGATTGAGTCTGGAAATCCAGTTCCGGACTGAAAACCCGAACTGATCCGACCCGACATCGACCCGAGCGGACATGTATTATCACATTCAATAGAGAGAGCTTTCGTTTTCAACCGGAGAAAGAGCTTGAGAGAAGGAGCTTTCGTGAAAGAGAGATGGAGCTCTCCAGAGGGAGAGAGCGCTTCGAGAGACGTGTATTCAGACGGAACGGATTAGCTACTCCCCCTGCCACCAGTCGCTGGTGGTGAGTGCTTTGTGGGCCCCACGATGATATATTTGTTTCATCCATTCCGTTCATCCATTTTTTAAGATCATTTTAGTTCTTGATCCCAAAAATGAGATGGATATAAATCTCAAGTCGATCACACCACAGGAAAACAATAGTGATTGGATATCCATCATTAAAATCCACCTGAGGGCCACTGTACTGTTTATATGACATCCAATCTGTTGATTAGGTCATACAGGCCCAGATGAAGGGAATAAACAAAGATCAGCTTGATTCAAAACTTTTATGGCCCCCTAAAATTTTTTAATGGTCGACGCTCATTGAACATTGTTTCCTTTAATGTGGTCCACTTGATATTGGGATATACCTGATTTTTAGTTTTGTATGTTAAAATGATATGGAAAAATATATGGACGGAATGGATGAAACGCATACATCATGGTGGGGCCCACAGAGCACCGAGTTCCTGTAGATCTATAGGTATGTGTACAGTGTAGCTATAGTTGCAGCTGGCAGGATTTCAGCGTGAAAGACGGGTACGGACTCTCCTCGAGCTCCGAGTTGTACGAACGGTTCAAAGGAGATCAATGTTATATGGGCCCCACAGTGATGTATTTATTATATCTATACCGTTCATATATTTTTAGAGATTATTATAGTACATTATCCAAAAAATGAATAATATCCAGGATCATCTGGACCACACCGAAAATAGCAGCAGAGATAATGATTTTCACTGTTAAACAATTCATTCGATCCACTTGATAGGTGGATGTTTTTTATTTTTTTGTCTTAAGCCTTAGGATGAGCTTTCCAAATGAATGGATGGTTTGGATATAACACATACCCTATGATCAGGCCCATAGAACTTGCTAATCTCGATACAGCAAAGTGTACCTAAGTATGCACTTTCGTGCTATGCAAGTAACCTACACAGCTCTGAGTTGTACGAACGGTTCAAAGGATATCAAAGTTATAAGGGCCCACAGTGATGTATTTAGTATATCTACACCGTTCATATATTTTTAGACATCATTTTAGAGCATTTGAAGAAAAAAAAATCACATCTAAAGCTTAAATGAACCACATCGACAATAGCAATGAGGATATCCGAATCTTGCCCAATCTGATCCGATCGGTTTTTCTGGCCGAGTTGGACCCGGATCGGATCAGGCCATATATACTTTGAATCGGTTCGAATCAGGTGACCGGGACTCGGTCCCGGATCGGATCGAGTTCAGGTCAGGCCGTTGATATTTAGGATTGGATCGGTTTCGACCCAATCTGATCCGACTTGGTCCGAAGCCCAGCTCTACTAACGGTGCGAGTGATACCAATGCTTTGAACACTGATTTTGACTAGATTTTTTGGAGAATGATGAGTTGTTGGTTTTCAATTTCTTGTTTTGAGTTCTAAGTGTAATAAAATGTCTTTGAACATCTCCTGAAGTGTCAATTTAAATTTTCCACCATTATCCCAAACTTTCACCACTATTCCCCTCAGAACATGATGCATTAGGCTATCCATGCAATATTTCCTGCTGTTTCTGATGATATTTTTGTATCCCAAGGGTGTGATACTAATACATTGAACACTGATTTTGACTAGGATTTTTGGGGAATGATGAGTTGTTGGTTTTTAATTTCTCATTGTCTGGTTTACCTTAAAACTCCACTTTGTTCACTAATCAAAAAGAAAATGTCTCTTTGTTACTTGATGCAGGACAATTAACTACTTGCTCTAAAAGCTCCAATTGTTAGAGTATGGTGAAGTAATCCCTTTATCTCATAGCCCAGGCCTCACATCTCATGGATTAAGACCTCGGTTGAACCCCACTCGTGGGCTCATGGGCCCCAAATCCGCCCACCCCGAGTGTGTCCTCGCATCCCAAAGGTTACCCCACTTGAGCCCGGTGTGAAATGCCTCTACATTAATCACCCCCGGTAACGAGTCTCGAACATGAGACCTCCCCCGTGGGCTCCAAATCGCATGAGTCATCCACCCCGAGTGTGCCCCTACATCCCACAGGCAATCCCACTCGAGCCTGGTGTGTAAATACCCCTGCATTAATCACCCCCGACGAGAAGTCTCGAACACGAGACCTCCCGCTCTGATACTAATTTTATGCAAGACAATTAACCACTTGCTCTAAAAGCTCGAACTGTTAGAGTATGGTAAAGTAATCCCTTTATCTCATAGCCCAGGCCCCACATCTCATGGGTTAAGACCTCGGCTGAACCCTCCTCTTGGGCTCGTGGGCCCCAAATCACATGGGCCGCCTACCCCGAGTGTGTCCCCGCATTCCACAGGCTACCCCACTCGAGCCCGGTGTGAAATGCCCCTGCATTATTACTCCATCTTGGCAACTCCATATGAAGTTTGCAAACATAATGTGTAGCCTCTTGTTTTGTATGGCCAAAAAAATTCTAAAGTTTCAATTCATTGTTAGTGTTACCTGTCTCTTCTACAATAATGTGAGATTAGGTTGAAAGTTGGCAACTCAATTGTAAATGTTACCTAAATACATTCATACACTCGGTGTTTGAATTATCTCCGATATTATCAAAATATCTTCGATATTATTTTATCTCCAACTCGGCGATACCGATAACATAGGTAGCGATACCGATAACACTAGTAGTATCAGAAATTCCAGGTATTAGCAATGTATTGCTAAGTATCACCAATGTATCAATATTGCTAATGTAATCATCAATATTTTCAACTATATAAATTCTAGGTGTCGCTTGTATTGCCAATGCATCAATAACGCCAATGTATCGCTAATATTTTCAACTATGTAAATTTTAGGTAATGCTTGTATCATACGTGCATCGACGATATTTCAATAATATCGCCAATGTATAGATATCATTAGAATTTTGTTTATTAGAAAAATTCGTATTTCAATTTTTATTTTTTTTTTCATGGGCACATGGTTGTATGTAGTGTTCAATTTGTCATTGATAATATTAATAATATCTCGATATTATCAATATCGCAATATGCGCGATATTGAGATCACAATCTTTCGTTTCCTTCCCAATTGTTAATGATTTCTTGGTGAAATATCATGTGTTGTTGACATTTTGCAATATTGATGGATGTTTGGATGAAAGGTTGGATGGTTAAATAGACTGGATGGGATTGTTGGACTTATTTCTTACAGCAACACATACTTTTAAGGCCCCATGAAATGGAAACTTGTTATGTATGCATTCTTTTTGCATTTTTTTTTTTTTTCGAAATATGCAAATATGTACATTTTAACATCTCCTAAAGTTTTGCTAAAAACTCCACCGTTTTTCACATGTTTCCTTGCATTTTTGGTTATCAACGATATTATCGGCAATATTGATATTGTTTCTATATCCCTAGCCAGCGAAACTTGTAGCGATACCGATACTTCGAACACTGCATACACTACATGCAATCTTGCATTCTGCAGTGTCCTTTCCTGCTTGAAGCATGAGTACAAGGTTTTCTAACTTGCTCATGAGATGTATTGGAAATAATGGGGCTTTAACACCAACACAGAAGTTGCCATTAAGAAGAAAGTGTGTTCATGTGCACATGTGGACTTGGCTGGGTGACCCTAATATTTTTTTTTCTTTTTTTTTCTATGTTCTTTTTCATTTTGTTTTGAAATGAACAGAAAGGACAGCCTCAAACATCACAAATGGACTCGGTTTCTGCAAATGATGAGGATGCAGCTGAAAACATAATGCAAAATCATGATTTATTCCTAAGCGTTCTACAATCCCGCCTTACAAAATTACAGGTAATGTCAATCCCTACATCTTATACATTCACTGGTGAATTTATTAACATGTGAGAGAACTGGCTTTCCATCAGTTGGGCCACTCAAATCAAAGACAGGACGTTTCACTTCTCATGGTTAAATTTTTTAGCCATCCATTTGTTTTCCAGCTGATGGAAAGATCAGATCTCATGCACCTATGCCATATTGGCACTTGTGCTTGTGTGTGCATGGGTGCTGCTCCGCATGTGATGATTTAGCAAATCTAAGTACAGTAAAATCTGATGTTGATGTGCATTCTGAGGTCCTGCCTAAATGCAAATCTCAATCTACAGAATTGTATTCCTATTCCATGCTAGCCTCAAAAAAATGTCTTCTCCTTTTTTTCCTCAAATTTAGACAGTGGATATAAGGACCCCATCTAAGATTTGCCTTCACTATAGCTCTTTGGATTGGGCATCCAACCAATCCTTTGAGCAGGGATGTGAGAGAACTAAAGCTCTTTGGAATGGGTATCCAACCAATCCTTTGTCAGGCCAACCAGGTGGTGGTGGGTGTGTGGTGGTAATGGGCTTCCCAAAAAGGCATCCCAGGCCAGGGCCAGAAACTTTGAGGAAAAATACCTCATGTAGGTTATTGATCATTCATCAATTTGTTGAGCAGGAGTCCTGCACTGATTAGATCTCAGTTGCTGCATCCAATTTTCCCATCTTTCTCCTTATTTTTGAGATTTTCTAGAGTTGACGATTTTCGCTCTCCATCATCTTGGTCATCTCCATTTGAGGGATTTTCACAAGGGTTATGGAGGCCAATGTTTTACAACAAGGCTCTTTGGAAATGGAGAAACCAAAGCTCTTTCATATGGAGAAAAAACTCTGGTTTGGCCATTTTCATCTGGCTGAGCAAGAGTGGTAAATGGATGAACCTTTATCGCATGCTAAAAGCCCCGGTGCGTGGGGTAGGGGTTGAACCTACAACCACCTTTTTAAGAAATGTCTTATCCACACTACCAAGAGTATTTTATTTCATGCAGGTTGTCAGTATATCTGTGTATACAATTCATTGACATCCGTAGTCGGACCATTTGACCCAGCTATTGGACCAGTTTGGACTGAACTGCTGATAAAAAAATAAGCAGGGGTCCGACCCAGGTTTTGAAACACTGGGAGAAACAATAAAAGCACCAGATGACCTCCTGTGTTTGAATGAATGACCCTTCAGTATATTCTTACAAATGTTAACTTCTTTTAAACTTCTGCAGCCTCTTAAGAATCGGCATTGGCAACATTGCACTAAGACCTTGTTTAGCTGGGACGATTGTTAGATTTTTTCATCAATCATCAACTCGAACAGATCTTCCTTGATTATACTGGCCTACTTGTTTGGTCTAACATCATCATTGAGAAGCCATATCCTATATTTCATTGTTTTGCATGTGGAGATTTACTGAATTTTGTTCATAGATGATCATGTGCAAAAAGTAGTTGAATATGATCTAGCGCAAATCTGCAGGTGGTTCGGCACTTTTGGGAACGGAATGATATCAAGGGTGCCATTAATGCAGTGGGAAGGTTGCCTGACCATTCTGTAGGTATTCTATTCCAGCCATTTGATGCACTCTGTCAGTTCTGACAGTATCAATTGCTAACCAGCAACCTTCTTGACTTTTGTGCAATAATTTATAATTTATTGCTGCATCACCGGATGCGAGATGCAGGTTCAGGCTGATGTGGTCAGTATTCTCTTGGATAAAGCTGAAATTGTTACCCTCGATCTCTTCTCTTGCTTGCTCCCCCTACTTGCAGGCTTACTGGATAGCAAGGTCGACAGGTAACTTTATCATGTACTTGGCTGTTTGTTTTTGTTAATAGAAAATATTGCCTACAGAATCCAAACTCCTGTACCTAATTTCTGGAACTGTTCCCAACATAGTTTTAGAACTTGTTTGCTCAACTATGAACTCAACTAAGTTGAATTGTCTCAGTTGAATTACAAGTCATCTTTCCAAGTTGAGTGAATTTGCAGTAGGGCTGTTGACCAAGGTATCTGGTAACAGCCAGCATAATGGCTGGCCATATGACCTTATGATACGGGCTCTTACGGCCCTATAATGGTCAAAAGAAATTTAAATGAAAAAGTATCAGCCTTATATCACCCATCTTGGCTTGTTATGGGCCCGCATCAGCCTGTTACAAGCCCATAAAGGCTGCTACAGCTGTTATGGGCTTCTTCTTTTTTTTTTTCAGATCGTGCAATACTGCCCTTTATTGCGTAACAGGCACCAATCATTACCATTATGTAACCCTTTTTGAATACCTTGCTGTCAACAGGCAGGGTTGGGTTGGTTTGAGCCCTCAAATTTTGAACTGGTATGGGTGGGCCAATTGCGTTGGGCCTATTGCTCGGTTTAGGCCTGATCCCTGTCCATTGACAGCACTACATTCCAGGTCAAGGAAAAGGTTCATCTCTAAATACTTTTCTACATATAGGACACTTGCTAATATGCATTGACCGTCCACTTACTGGACACTGTTGAAGATTTTTTGCTGACTCTTTGGACCATCCAATCAATCTGGGTTTCGGACAGTGGCCTACCCAAGTGATGGCCATTCTAATGGACGGCCCAGATCAATGTGCACCTTCACTGATAAGGTTAGGACTGTTCGCCTGTGAGGTGAAGGTTAGCAAGTCCCTCTTAAGCAATTATTTATAGTCCTCTCGGCAACATTGGGTTTCCATTTCACATCATGTCCGTGTCAGACACCAACAAGCATGCAACTGTTTTAGTTAACAGATGATATTAACAGTGTTTTAAATGTACAGGCACATGAATGTCTCCTTGGAATTGCTATTGAAACTCCTGAGAATCTTTGGACCGGTTATCCATTCGGTCATGTCATCGTCTTCACCTATTGGGGTTGATCTTCAAGCAGAGCAGAGGTATATTTCTCTATCCTTTGGCTCCTTTATGCATTTAGCGTTTGCTGAGTGGAGGTGGTTGAGATGCTGATCAAAAGGGCCACCTATATCTGGATTTGCTATAACAGGCGTGATCGCTGCAACCAGTGCTATATTCATTTGCAAAAGATTAAACAAGTCCTTCCTTCACTTATTAGGTAAGCAAGCATTCTCGAGTTATCATACTGATTCGTTGTTATTTACATATTTAACTAGAGCAATCCTATTATAGCCGGAGAGGTGCAACTTGGGTGGGTTGGGTCAAGCCGAGCCCAACCTGACCTCAAGATAGTCTGACCTACAACCCGACCTGACCTGTATTCCAGCCCAAGGTGCCTAACCCAAACCTAACACGAAGTCCTTGATACTCTACCTAGTCCTACCCGACTCGGCCTGACCAACCCAACCTAGATACATGTGATTATTCCCAACCCGACCTAACCCGACCCAAATTTGCTCTAACTTGAACCCAGCCCAAATTCAAATCTGGTTGTCATTTTTCAACATGAACCCAACCTGAGGACCTTGACTACTCAACCTGGCCCGACCTGAACTTGGGTAGGGTCAGTCGGGTTAGGGTTGAACTGAGCCCAGGTTGTGGTTGTAATTTATAGCATGGTTTGAAAAATTGAAAACTCAACTTGAAGCTGGGTTGGGTCAACCTGAAGAGTCGAATCTACTCAACTCTATATTTAATAATTATTAAGAAATGGTTAGGTAAATATTAGATGTTTGGAACAGCTATGAGTACCGAAAAAGGATTATTTTGTGATTTTGTCACAAATGTGGTGCATGGCTGGTTGGTAATGACACATGCATCTTGACATGAGGTCATGCCTTCAATTCTCATGTCCTTTGGATTCGTATTTTCTAATTAAAAGCGCATCCTTCTGTTAGGGACTCGGTTCAAATCATGCCAAGTCGATTCGAGTCAACTGAGTTGGTGAGTGGACTTGGCGAGTCATGCTGAATCAGCATCGAGTCTCGCTCTTCAGTGAGTTTCTTGGTGACTCGGCTCGGAATCTCATCAAGTTGACTTGGAAGAATTTCGGTCCGAGTCACCGAGTTTTAGAACTATGATCTGTAGGGAAAATAATGTGTGCTGAAATGCCCACACACTAATGTGTTGAAGCACCTTCAAAAGTCCATTTTGGTTGCATACATTAGATGTGGACTCAAATTTCTATTAACTATCATTTATTTTGTACACATGTCGCCACTTAATAATCAGATTAGTCTGATTTTAAGAGAGTCATCTGCATTGCTGGACCCACTTGTTAACAGGCTTGGATACAACACAGGCGGGCCACAAGAGTCTAGTGGCTGTTTCCACAAACAAGACTGCATGTTTCTACTCAGGAGTCTGGCCCTTATGAACTATTAGCACACTGAGGAATTATATGATCCTCAAACTATAGGTGGGACATGCCCCAAAAGCCTCCCAAATCATTTTTGGGAGAGATCCTGGCCACCAGTATTGCCCATTCTGCAGTTGAATGTGGAAAGTTGCCCTCCCTCCCTCCCTAGGTGCCACAACCACATGTATGGGGTAATGCCAAGAAGGGGAGTCAAACCCACACTTGTAGGGAGCAAACCCATGGTGATAGCTGTTGGGTGCTGTTTCTCTTATTGACTCCCTGTTTGGAGGCCAAACATCGAAAGACCAGGGATTGTACTAGGGATACTTTTTGGGCATGCCCATATATGGTGGGGCCCAACAGACGAACAGTCTGGATTATGTAACCATGGTCCAACTTATATAAACCGAAAATGCATCCAGGGAGGCTGTGCAGGTCCTCGAATTGAACATCATAGAATTTCTCTTATTTCAATGATACATCTTTCAAGTTTCCATATGATTGTTTAGGCCGTGTTTGGTTTGCAACAAATATAATGATATGTCATCAATCAGTCTCATTTGGTGCCAAATATCATGAAATTTCATGATATTTGGTGCAACCAAACACACCCTAACCTACAATAATACATCAGAATGCGAACAAATTTCATCATGTAATTTGATTTTGTATTATCTTCATCGTGCAAATATTTGGTGCAGGAGAGGAGGGTTGCTGGCAAAATCTGCTTTGGAATTGAATCTAGCCATTCAAGAATTATGACCGACTGATGAGGCCAAAGCTGCTTCTTATTTAGGAGCATTTGGGCAACTTCTTATTACACCTTATAGATTCCTGACCCATACAATGCAACCCTTGCTATGGTGAAATATGGTCGTACAAATCTTTTACATTGAAAGCTCGTTATACTTGAGGCACTCGGGGTTGTAAAATAGCTAAGACTGCGTTTGGTTGCACCAAATATCATAACATTTCATGATATTTTGCACCAATATTTCATGATATTTGGTGCAACCAAACACAGCTTAATATAGTACATTTTGCTCCCATTCTTCCTGCGTTTGGTCAGTAAACACTGAAGCTTCGAGATCTTTGAAGACAGTATCACAAACCCAGATGAGTTTTTTTTTTTTTATTTCCTTTCTTTCTTGTCTTATTTTTATTATTTGATTCCAGAGGCTGCTGTATTGTGAATTCTTGTTGTCTCATCATTCTTAATGTGGGTCCCACTGCACATTATCTCTGGGACGATTGTATTGTATGTATGTGAATCTATTGGATGTTGTTGCTTGCTGTACTTTTGGTGTTTCTCCTATAATAAAATATAGTTTTGAAGTCCTTTGGCTTGTTGTAGGTGATATGAGCCATTCAAGACCTAGGTCCCAGTGCTTAGGCCATGAGCAAAAACACATGGATTTGAGTGTATTTGAGTGCATTCAGAATCCAAGAGTCATTTGACGGCATGGGTTCGGATATATTCAAAATACATCATTTTGCTGTGTTTTGATCTCTCGCTTTTGCCGTGGTTCGGAATCAAATGCCTTATTCAGCTTTTCTTAAGAGGTTGTAGAGTTGAAAGTGTGACAAATGTGCCACTAGGCTACTAATCAATTATACACATGACAGTATTGCACACTGATTAATGTTATGTCAATAGAACGATCCGAACGATCCAAACACTGGCCATGTAAACCGAGGGTTAAAAAACATTGGCAAGTTGCTTGTTCCTGATCCTATACTTGTGGCCTTGGGGTTCAAAATCTCATCATTTTTTTTTTTGCCGAAATATATATTTCAATGAGCTTATTACAATCATTCTATCAAATATCATATATGATCTTACTAGTGAATTTTCATTTCAATGCATTCTCCTTTGTTATACAGTGCATTTCAAATACAAGCTCCCAAATTGGCCCCAACAGTTTTACTTTCTTATTCACTTTTTTGAATGGCTAGGATCATTTTTTAGCAAAAGAGGAGTGACCATTCATTGCCTAATGCAATCTTGGGGACCCCATCTTGAAATGGACCTGTCACTAATCCATATGTCACCATGGCCCACTACAATTTAAATTAATTAGTCTTTCTTTTTTTAAAAAAATAAATTATTATTTATTCAATGCAACCTTTCACTACGCAAAAGAACTGTCAGTATAGTGCTTGTTCTGGAGAAACGTAAGTGATGAAGGTATTTTGAATGGCCCACCATTTTTTGATCTAAGCCGTTCATTTGGTGGCTTCCATCATGAGATGTACAATGCATCAAGTATCTCCTCCATCAGATGTTCGATGGCTTGTGGAGAAAAACTCGCCAATGGTCCAAATTCAATGCATACATGTGGGGCCCACCATATTTACTATTGTTCAGATGAATAACACCAATAAAGAGGTCTGTGGAAATCGGTGCAGGTGGGGTCCATGGTTCAACGGCTCTAAACTAGATATTATGGTCCAAGAACAGGAAATTTCCCAATTGGGAAGATCTCAGCCCTTGAATTGGACCCTCATAAGAATCCCATGTGCTTGAGCACGAGCAAATGAATCTAGGCCGTCCATACCTTTGGTCCCACCAGATGGGAGCCATAGAGACGAAATTTCTCGATTCATTTTCTTTTATTTCGCGATAATATAGCACGAGAAAATAAATCAGTGCTGAGATATTGGAAATCTTGCAATGTTAATATCACGAGATTTTCAAAATCTACGATATTTGTGAAAATCAGTGGGACAAAAAAAAAGCAAGATGACTCTAGGATCCAACAAGAGAAATCGGATGGTTGAGATTGTTCCTATGAGTTTGGAAATGTGGCCCATCCACATGGGGTCCACTAATTTCGAGCAATGCTAACATCTCTTCGTAGAGAAAACGTTTGATCGCCAGACATCGTGATGGCTCAAAACAAACTGTACAAGTGGCCCATCTTGTAACTTAATCTAAACGGTCCAAAAAATGGGCCCCACTCCAAACCAATCATAAGCTAAAAATATGTACATCCATGCCGTCCATCCGTTTTGCCGGGTCAATTTAGTATTTGGGTCCGAAAACAAAGGATATCCAAATCTCAGGTGGACCACACCACAGGAAACAGTGTTGATTGAATACCTACCATTAAAAACTTCTTGTGGGCCATCAAAATTTTGGAATGAAGCTGATGTTTGTCTTTTGCCTTCATCCAGGTCTTTGTGTCCTTATCAACAGGTTGGATGGCATATAAGCATTACGGTGGGCCCTAGGAACTTTTTTTATGGTGAGCTTTCAATCACCACTGTTTCCTGTGGTGTGGTCCACTTGAGCCTTGAATGTGATTTATTTTTGGGCCCAAGTACTAAAATGAGCTGACCAAACGGATGTACGGCATGGATATACAACATATACATCAAAGTGGGCCCCACGGTCACGGCCTGACCAAATCCGCTCTCTATTCAAATATGCCAGCAGACTTGAGGGAACCTGCAACGCCGGTGCTTCTTCCATTGCTTGCGATTCGCGTTTGGCATTCTCGTTGGGCTGCCATTCCACTCCCTTCGCAATCTACAGGAAGCCAAAAAACAAAAAATCAATTTCTAAAATCGCACGTGTATCTTGAAAGCAGGCACGTGAGGGAGAGAAGGCTGTGAATTGAATAGAATTATCATATGCAACTAATCGTAATTTGGGGGCACGTAGACGGTCCAATCAATCATATAAACCGTTCATTCATTTGGGCCTGATCTTTCCAAGCTACCATCTAGAAATCACAGGCGTTGGATGACCTTGACCATCTGGATGCTGCGTTTTTCATGTGGGTGTTCATTTTTCAAAACCATAGATCGGATGGTTAGCATCATCTGATCCAAGCAGTTCTTAAGAATCATAAGCCATCCCGAAGGGGCCCCATTAAATGGATGATAGTGTTCATGGTTGGATCTTATTTAAATGCTGACCGTTCGTTTATAATACCGTTGATCGGGTTTGATTAGTGTGATTTCTTCATGGTGGTGTCTAAAAAGATCATGGCAAATCCAAATTGATGGCTGAGATCGATGAGTTCTCGCATATGATCATTCCCCAAACTTGAATTATCTGCAGTACTGAAACACCAACAACAAGATTCCACTATGGGTAAATCTTACCACCTTCAATTGAGTTGATGATGGATAGTAGGGTCCACTTTCATCAGTGAT